>JAVQMG010000070.1:697500-1297500 GCA_032878915.1 Castanopsis chinensis
TTTTAACAACAGATAACCTTCGCAAACGACGTGTGCTAGTTCTTGATTGGTGCTATATGTGTAAGAATTGTGGGGAGTCAGTGGATCATCTCCTTCTTCATTGCCCCATTGCTTGTGAGTTGTGGTCGTTGGTGTTTTGTTTGTTTGGAATTCATTGGGTTATGCCTCAGAAGGTTATTGAGTTGTTTGAGTCTTGTCAGGGTAAGTTTGGACGACATAGAAATATAGAGTTGTGGAGATTTGTGCCTCATTACTTGTTTTGGTGTATTTGGCGCGAAAGGAATGCTAGAAGCTTTGAGGGATATGAACGCTCTATGTTAGAGATTAAGTCTTTTTTTTTACACACTCTCCTCGATTGGTGTGTGGTCTTTTGTCATTTTTTTTGTTCTTCCCTACCTGTTTTACTTGATCGTTGTAATCTTGGTCTTTGATTTATGCCCCCTTAGTACATTCCCAATGTACTTGAGTTGGCTGTTTTTCTTTTTTTAATAAAATTTTCGTTACTTATCCAAAAAAAAAAAAATTGTGCATTATCTTCTTTCGTTACTAATTTATAAAAGAGCAAAAGGCATTAATTTTTTATATCACATATAATAAAAAAATTGCGGCTAGGGTTTGAACGTCTAATTATAACTTTATAGGTAGTCTTTAAATTTATCTTCAGTTTATTGTATCTATGATGGTTAAGTAATCATATGATCATTTTCATTTTGTTGCTTACGTGGTAGACATTGCAAAGACTCATATAATGACTTAATATGGAATTACTCCTGGTCATGGTCAAATAGATTAATGATCCATCTCTAAAAACATTGATAAGAAGTAGTGCAGTTAGAACTTTCCCCACTTTTGGCTGCATACTCAAGGGTTTTTTTAAGTGTCATCATTAATTTTTAAAATAAAGTTTTGAGTTTCATCAGTATGAAGCTAATGGCTTGAATTTGAAGTGACTCTCTGATTCGACAACCACTAGCAACGTTTTTGTACAAACTTTGTTTTTTGAATTTAGAAACTTCGCTTACTGCTCTTTCATGTAATACTATACAAATTGTGGTTCTTAGCTGATAAGCAATTCTGAATGGCTTCTTTTATTGATGCAACAGGGAAAGATCTACACTGGTATACCAAGGACAAAAAATCTTGGAATGCAGAAATGGAGGCTGCAAAAGAAGAAATAAAAAGAATTAAGGAACAGGAGGATCAAGCCATGAGGGAGGCCCTAGGCTTAGCTCCTAAACGTGCTATCCGACCTCAAGGTAATCGGCTTGATAAGCACGAGTTATCTGAACTTGTGAAGCGAGGCTCTACTGCAGAGGACTTGGGTGCAGGCCACGCCGAAGCTGCTCATGTTCATGGTCTTGGTTTCTCAAGGTATGTCTGGAAAAAAAAAATGATTAGGTTCTGCCCTTATGCCATTCTTCCAATTTGATATTGTATTTCTAGTTTTTTCATGATGCAAAACCAATTTTGAAATACATAATGGCATTTCTGCTTGTAACTCTTTCTAGAAAGTGTTTGAAATACTGTGACACGGTACAAATACAGAGAAGGATGCCATCCTTTTTTGGGGTCAGTGTAAGGTTTAAGTAATGACAGAGTGGGTTAAAAAGTTTTAAAAAACGATAGTTGACTTCAACTGGGTGGGTAAGGGATAATATATGCCCATATGTTAGAACTACCTGGAAAGCTTGTCTATATTAACCTTATCATGGTAAAAGTTGTGGATAATTAAGTGTAGGGGTGTAATTGGTTTGGGTCGGTCAGTGTTGGCAGTTTTTGCACCGAACCAAGAATTTCAGTTTTGACATATTGAGCACTGAAACTGACTGGTAAGGAAGGGACACCAGACTGATCGATTGCATTCCATTTCAGTTCTGTTCAGTCGGGTTTCGGTGTTTAGACTGTGAGAAACAAAAGCAATAAAAAAAAATTAAAAAAAGAAAAAAGAGAAGAAGATTTTTTTTTGCATCAAACGGAGATATTATTGAAAGACAAAAGCAGTACAACAACTAACAAGAAAAGCAATACCAACACAGACTCTGTTATCAACACAAAATACAGAACAACACACAGGAAAAACCATAAAACAAAAACTAAGAACTAAGCTACCATCTACAACAAAAGGTAGCAGCTCAGCACCCAAACGCCAAGCAAACACAAAAAAAATATACTCAAAATCATGTATATATTCAAAGAACATACCAAAAGAAGAGAAAACTTATTTCCCTTTGCTTTCCCACATTCTCTCAGCACCCAAACACCAAGCACCAAGCAAACACTAGAAACATATACTCAAAATCAAGAAGATTGTGGTTTTTTTTTTTTTTTTTGGGTTAAACATTTTTGGGATTCTTGAACTTTGTTTTTGAGAGACTAAAAGAAATGGAGAAGAAGAAGGTTGTGGTACTGCTTGTGTGCAACGTTGCTTCTGAGAGACTAAAAGAAATGGAGAAGAAGAAAGTTGTGGGGAGAATTGCAAAATGGAGAAGAGGAAGGTTGTGGGGAGAATGGCTGCAGCTTGAAGTGGGAGAGAAGAGATAAAACATAGGGTTAGTAGGGTTATAAAACAAACCCAAAACCGAGTAATTTTGTGTTAATAAAGAGAGAAAATTAAAAATGCATTTACCATGGGTCAAACCTGAGTGAAAGATGTTAACATGTGCATCTTTGCCACTATGCTACCAGGAACTTTCTTGATATAAATTTTATATATTAATATTTAATATATTTTGGTTCGGTTTTGGTCAGGTTGGTGTTTTTGTGTGGGATACTGAAACTGAAACCGAAATGTTCTGGTTTCAAGAAATTCTAACCCAAAATTGAACCCTACAAAAACCGAACTGAAAAATTGGACTCGGTTCGGGCAGTTTTGGCTGATTTTTTCGGTTTACCAGTTTTTTGCACACCCCTTATTAAGTTCATCTTTTGGATCAGAATAGAGTTTTCCTTGATTGGTCTGTTCTCCAACTTTTATATGATAAGTTGAATAATAGTTTGAATACTTTGGTATTCAGACACATTTTTTATTTGTTTTAATGCAAATTCAGAAGAAAATATGTATGCTAGGAATGAAGGGGCAATGTGCTGAGGTCACAGAACATGATGATGGTGCTGCTGGCTTCCGAGTTATAGTATGACTTAAACCTGAAACTAATGCTTGGGTGCAGGCCCAGCCATATATGATAAAAAATAAAAAAATTACTTACTTAAAGAGTGACAAATTATCTTTATGTGTATATTAAAATATTGGCCAAACTATAACGTACTAACCTATGGTTTGACCAAAATTTCATTTGCCTTGTTATAGTTTGAAATTTAACACTTTACTCACCTGAGATTTAACCGAAATTTAAGTTGCCTACCTGTGGCTTGAAATCCCATGATGCAAGTGTTCTGCTGGATTCTTTTTTATCTTATTTAATCTTGTTTTTTTATGTTTTTTGTGTTTTTGGAGGAGAGAGACATAAAAGTGGAACAAAATTACATATTTAGCCCTGTTTTTAATATAAGTGGGTTATGGAACTCTAATTGAGCTAACTTCAGGTGGGTAAAATGTCAAATTTTAAACCACTAGTAGATAACTTAAATTTCGGCCAAACCACAGGTGAATAAGTTATAATTTGCCCTAAAATATGTCTTAACTTTTCCCAAAAAAAAAAAAAAATTTAAAATGTCTTACAATTATCATGATTTATTATCTATTATTTGGGTGAGTTCAAGTTTGAATTACCGTAGTCCAGGCCTGGCCCAAGGATTAAAGTTCTAGAAAGTAGTCTTTGCTTGGGCCTAATGGGCCTCTCATATATGAAGGTGGGATGTGTGGGTTGAGATGGTTCTTTCTTTTGCCATAGCTTTGTAATTTTTAGCACAGGAGTTACCTGCTTCTTTGTTCATGCCTGGATCAGCCTGATTTCAGCTTGAATTTTCTACCTTTTTTGTTTGGGTTTGGTTTTGGTTTTGGGGACTAGAATCAGTGCTTCTAATCTTTTGAATGTGGTTCCTAAAAGTGTGCCTCGCGTGTCTTTTGAACAATATCTGGCATAGGTAGCTTGCTAATCATTGAGCTTATGCGGCCTTCTAACTGCACAATTCCAATTGTTGCGTGCATGTGTGAGCATGCATTCCTGCTAGAGAAAAGAAACATGACTCCCAGTGGCGTTATGTAGGAATGTACTGTGTTAGGAAACAGGAAGCCTAATTCACCTCTATGGGATGAAAACAATAGAAAAGAAAGAGCAGAAAAGATCAATTCACACATAAACAACAACACAGATTTAGTTTACCCAAAAAAAGAGTTATGTGATTATGTCCACAGGGTTGCTGCAATTTTTAATATTGCTACAACAAGAGTTACAGGATCATTAGCACATAAATATGACCCTGGGCCCCACACATGAGAAACTACAATAATGGGCCTTGGGCATCTAAAGTGTGCTCAATAACTGGAAATAACCCCATAATTGTACGGACACTAATTTTGTTCAATCTGGGGTCTGCTGGCCCGCAAACCTGTGACATAACCAACACAGCAGATCGTTCTCCACATACATCCCATCACTTTGCTTAATTTTTTTTTTATAAGTAATAAGATTTATTGATATCAAAAAAGACACCCTAGGACACGGGAAGTGTACAGGGGTCAACAAATCAAGTAAATCAAGGAAAGAAGTAAATGATTGGTTTTGGAAGCTGACAACCAATCAAATAAGGTTCTAAAGAAAAATAACTTTAAGTCTGGCATGGATCTCTCATTATCTTCAAAGCACCTGCTATTTTTTTCCCTACAATGACACCACATTAAACAATGGGAAACAATTGTCCATATATGACCATTTTGATGACGATCAAACCTACCTTGCCAGCAAGCTAGGAACCCCACAACTGACTTTGCTTAATTGTGACACAGCCATGGGAGAAAGATCTAGTTGCTGTCTTTAGATTAGTTTTCAATTTTGACATAAAGAATTTCTTGCATCCGACTTACATGCAAGATTTGACAGGGACAAGTCTTGTGTGGTTTTGAAGATCAATCTCGTAAGTTATCAGAGATAATTGTGCTTTTAAGTGTTATTTTTCTAATTGTCTTTGGCCTAGATTATTCTAGAATTTCTAATGCATTGGGAGTCCTGTATTGGTTTTATCAGGTCTTTTGTTACTAGTCAAATTAGTAGTCCTAGTAGGTAAGAGTCAATGGGTCGATATAAACATGCAAGCCTGGAGCTCATCTTCTTTGTTGCACACTGATAATGTTCACAGATAATGTTAAAGTCCCTGAACAGCCACAACCTTCTCCTTTAAATTCCTTCTTTGTGACCTAGCAAATCCTTTTCTTTATCTTATTAAAAACCAGGACCCCATATTTTTTCCTAGCCTTTTAGCCATTACTTAACCTTAACCATAAAAATAAACCCTAAATAAGCTTTTTGTGCTGCTACCTGGAATTTCTACAACTCTTCTACTGTTAAGTTTCAATTTTCAAACCTTAATCCATCTATCAGCCCTAAAGCCACTACTTTAAAACCCTAAAGCTCAATGTAAGATTGGTAGGCAGATTCCTAATTTTGTTATACCTCAATTTGTTTTTAAAATGATCAAGTGTTAAAATTTACATGCCCCACCATTTGATTGCAGAGATGAGATCTAGGAAGCACAGACACGGACATGGGTATGACACAGCGACATGAGTAGTTTTTGAAAAATTATGACATGAAATGGCTGGTACAAAATTGGTATGACATGGGTATGGCACCCTAAATGAAGTGTCCGTGCTTCCTAGGATGAGATTATAATTTTTCGCATTGCAAAGTATCTCCCCACTCCCACCCTTGAAAAGGAAACTGATATTTAATTGAGAACTTGCTATTTTTGCATCATTTTTAGTTGGTTGAAGGCTACAGCTTTAGAAAATTAAGTTTTAAAAAGTTCCTGAAAACAAAAGGTTGCACCTGCTCTAATTAATAGCAATTTTTTTATTAAAAAAGAAAAGTTCAGAAAACACCCTGCTATATAAATGCGTTCTCTGCAATTTTTTTTTTCTTCTTTTTTCTTGTTCTTAATAAGAGATTTGTTGGCATATATGCTACTAAATGGCATCTTTCCAGCTATTTCTTAGTGAAGGGATAATTGTTGAACCTGGACCTGCAGCATTTTTACCTTTCAAGATTCACCATTGAATACACATACTAAGATTTTTTTTTTTTTTTTTTTTTTTTGAGACACGAATACACATATGAAGATGGTATCACTTCAACGCAACTTCAGCGTGTTGTTTTATTTTATATTGGACATCTAATTAAATATCCTAGTGGTGAAATTTGAAAATTTATATTCCAACTGAGTAGATTTATGGTAGCTAGCTGTCTACTCTCTGTTTTCTTTGACATGGCATACAGTAATGCACTGAACATTTAGAAATTTAAATATGGAGAGACGCATACAAATTACTTAAATTATCCATGAATGGTCAAGCATTAGAGTTGCCAACTAATGCATATATGGGGCTTTTTAAAGAGATTTTAGGTTTTTTTTTTTTTTCACATCATGTTTGGTGTTTAGAGCTGCTCTTTTTAATACTTGAAAAGACTAATGAAATTGCAACACCGTACCCTTTAACTCTAACTTGGTGACCTTTTACTATATTTGGTTCTTTTGATTTTACTTTATGTGTGTTCATTGAGTGTGAATCTTGGCACCAACCTTTGTACCAAGAATCTTATTGACACACCCTTCTGTTTCTTTTCTCTTTTACTTTTTTCTTTCATCTTTCTTGTCTTTTCTCCTCTATGTTAATTCTTTTTATGAACTGCAGATTACCTCGCCCTGGGGAGGAAACAAGTTCTCTTCAACCCACAGTGAGTGATGTTTCACCTGAAACAAGAAAGGTGTCTATGGCTGATCAGTCACCAAGAAACACTCAAGAAAAGGAATCGGAGGATGAAAGCAGTCAAAAGAAAAGGAGGCGCGAAGAGAAGAAAAAGGCAAAGCATGAAAGGCGAGAGAAGCGGCATTCTCATGATTTGGATGACAAGAGGAAACACAAGAAAGACAAGGAGAGAAGGAGACACGACTCAGACTAACATGTTCATAAAAATCTGTAACTTGTATTTCACTCTTCTATGTCTGTGATAGATTTATTTTTGGAATTAGATTTTACATATTTTATGTAGTTTCAACTTTTAAATGAAGATTATATGTTTGTATTTGTGCTGGTTATAGACAGACAGATTTGCATGACTGCAGAGTCTATTATATAACCGCAGATAGAAGAGAATTTGTGTTCGCAACTCATGGCTGCAATTTTTCTCACAATCATGATGTAGTTGACTGTGAATGTGTTACAAATCCAATTGAGTTTGTTGGTTACTTTGAGGGAACCAAGACTTCTTAATAAAATTAAATAAAAACTTAGCAAGTAACATTCCTTCTCCCTTCAAATCAGCCATTGTCCTCAAAGGTTTAATCTGAAAATGATTGTTGCATAAGAGCTCAATCTTCCCAAGTTGCTTCTAAGTGAGTTCTCACCTACTAGATCACTTCTTGGGCTTAGAAGGATCTTATGACCGAGTATCTATCTGCAGAGGTGAAAAGCTATTTGGTGTTGCAAAACTATCTTTAACCTGATTTAAAAGTTGTTGCGTGCTTGAATAGTGTGAAGGTGGAATGATTTGATTTTGTAGAGCTCCCATGTCCTTATCTTCGAGTTTGCATTGCCCATCATTTTCCTTACTTAGCTTCTCTTGTTCATAGAGAGCCAAATTCCTCTCTTTGGTTGCACATTGCCCGCCACCCTCTTTAGTTGGCATCTCTTGTTCATATCTAGCCAAATGCAAGACTTGCATCTCTTTCAATTTGTCCATTGTCCATGCATTCCAATAACTAAACCTCCAAAATTCAAAATGAATACTCACTCAATAATAATATTTTTCAGCTCCTTTATTAATTCGCCATATAAATAGATGGCTTTATAAGATAAACCTAATATTTAAATTCAAAAGAAACATAATCTTTATCTACAACAAGTAGATAAGATTTATTCAAATACTAAGTTAACAATTTATCATATTTCAAAAGAAACATAATCTTTATCTACAACAAGCAGATAAGATTTATTCAAATACTAAGCTAACAATTTATCATATTCATTATTTGATTACCCAACTCCTAATGACAAAAATAAAATCTTAAATAAAAACTAAGCACGTAACAGAATGGTTGAAAAAGAATAGAGAGTCTATATGAAAGTTGCTACATCTGAATCTATCTATCTATATCTATTTATATATAGCCGTCGTTGGTGCCACCGTAGTCGTGAAGTGAATTCCTAAGTCCAAACAGTAAGGCCCGTGAAGCCAGGAGAGCGTAAGGGCATGAGAGCAAAAGGGTTGGTTACGATATGTGTTACGAAATACAACGATTGTGAGAAAAACATGATAATTGAGTGTTATAACTAGGATAGTTGTAGAAAGGATGTGGAGATCCAACTCCTCTGTTAGTTCCGTTACCAATAAATCTTTTAATTTCTAGAGCCAAATCATTAAAAGCATTGTCATAAGAAACAGGAGATGATGAGCCAGAATCTATGTTTTCTTCCGAAACAGGTTCCTTTTCATTTCTTGAAATCGCACAAGCAGTACTTTTAGAAGTAGAAGTCTGCTTGGTTTTAACTTTTAAATCAGAAAGCAGTTTTTCAACTTTGTCAAGGGTTGAATTCTGAGAAGTAACGTTTTCAAGAGTTTTATTCTGAGAAGTTCTGAAATTAATTTTTTCACTTTGACAGTTCAAATTAATCAAAGGAATCTCAGGTTTTGGAAAAGTAGTTTTTTGAACAATTTTCTCTTCAATACGATCAAGCTGTTGGCCAATAATATGCAAAGATTCATTAGCAAAATTATTTTGTTCAATAATAGCAGAAACAGGGGTTTTATCATCAGCAATTTTGAAAGGAGAGGCTTTCACTTCAACATTTTTTGTGGCACTTTGACAAGTGATTAAAACAGTTTCAAGAGGTTGGTGACTAGACCGTACAACTGTTTTGTCAGTTTTAACAAAATTAGATTTTCTTATAAGATTTAAATAATTAGTATGAACATCATTTTTTGAAACATAATAGTTTTCAAGATAATTAAAGAAGAAAATATGTTTTCTTTCTTCAACCATTTTTTCTTTCCATTTTCTTTTGACTCTGTCTTTTTCTGACTGAGCAAAAGTATCTTGGTAATATTTCCGTTTAGGACGGTTTTTTAGCAACATAAATTCATCATATAGAAAAACCATATCATATTAAAAAGGTTCGAGTCTGGTTAGAACTCTTAGTTGATTGTGGGAAATAGGGGTTTCAATAGGTGGAAAATCAGATCCAGAAGAAGCATCAGATTTTGCGTCCTCTTCTTCTTCATTAGCATCCTTGCTAATACCAAAAGGCAAGTCAGTTTTGGTTGAATAAAAAGCATTGCTAACTTGAGAGTTGTTACTCGCAACTCCCTTTAGCTTTAAATCTTGTTTTTGAAAATTCTTTTTCAAAAATTCATCAATTTTATAATCTCTTTTTGTAAGTTTTTCAAATCCAGGAAAGGAATATCTTCCTTCGTTGATTCTTAAAGGCTTGTTTTGAAATAAACATTTATCATCATTAAATCGTATTTTGACAGTTCCATCAGCAAACTGTTGAATATGAGTAAGATTAAGTTCATCAAAAACAAGTTTAACAAAGGGCTTCTCCTATTTGGGTTTCTCATTTTTTTTTTTTTGTTCAAAAATGTCCCTACATTCCTGTGTTTAAGTAGAGAAAGAACTAAAGAATGATCCAGTAAAAATACAACTCTAACTCCCACTAAAATATTACCTAAAAAATAGGGTAACTCTCTTGCTATTTTCAAATTTCTTTATCAAAATATAAATTAGATTCTCAAAATATAAATAATATATAAAAAATAAAAACACAAATTTTTTTTTTTTTTTTTTGCTATAAAATAGGACTACTAAAAAAAAAAAATCTTATCGCACGCACGAAGTGCGTATGATAAGGCTAGTAACATTTAATGTTGTTAAGCTTATGTTGCTCCAACTCATCTATCACATCATTGGCCACATAATCATTTTTTTTCTTAGTTATTTTTTATTTCAAATTTTTTAGAATATTAAATATATAAATAGATTGACTTTAAACATTTATTTTTAGCATTTTTAACTTTACATATGACTTTTTCTTTACCTCTCTCTCTCTCTCTCTCTCTCTCTCCAAGTTGTTCACAACAAAAATAGTCAATATTCTTGGTCTATCTTTTTTTTTTTGTGGATTTTTTTTTTATTGTTTCAACTACAACTTTTTTTTTCACTAATGGTTCTTTTTGTTATTATATTGTTGATTTAATTGTCACATCACATTTGTTTCTCTTTTTGGCAAATTTGTATCGATTTTATGCATATTTAGGCCTTTCGGTATTCTGATTCCCGATCACCTATTCTTTTTCTTTATCCCATTGGTTTGATTTGATTTGGGTTAATACTTAGTTGTTTTGTAAGTTAGAATTTGAATTTTTTTATTGATCCATTTGGATATTCAACTATGAGACTTTACTAAGTTTTGTTTATACTTTAATCCTTTTGGGTAGATAAATTTGTAATTTTTGATAGAAGGTACTCTTAACAGATGTATTAGAAGTACTTTATAGTGTCATTTATTCAGATAAAAGCAAAGGTTAGTCAAACCAAAATAATTAGATGAGTGACGACACATAGCTTTTCCAATTTTTAATAATAATAATAACAATATTATTATTATTATTATTATTATTATTATTATTATTATTATTATTATTATTATATAAGGATACATATAGAAACTTAATTATGAGATTTTGCTAATAATGTTTTATTTAATAATCTTATTGGATGGACGAATTTGTAGTTTCTGCAAAGAAAATAATCTCAATAAATTATCAACGACAAATTGTTTTCTTAATCGGTTCAATTAATCATTGTTAAGCGATGATTGATATACCATTTTATTTGCTTGCAAAGCATCTTCATATGGGTATGTTTTGATTCGGTATATACTTATGAATGTATTAAGATAAGCAATGTATTCAAGAAAAGAAATGTGATCAAACTTTGTATACTTCAAAAGAGATAGATTGGTTTGGGATTAAAGATAACATTAAAATAATCGGTTCAATTAATCATTGTTAAGCGATGATTGATATACCATTTTATTTGTTTGCAAAGCATCTTCATATGGGTATGTTTTGATTCAGTAAATATTTATGAATGTATTAAGATAAGCAATGTATTCAAAAAAAGAAATATGATCAAACTTTGTGATGTGGCATAAACAAATGCAACTCTAAATTTGTCCATGGAGATCGTCCAGGACTAGCAAGGTGCTCAAGACGAGGTAAGCTGTCACGACGTGCTCAAGACGAGGTAAGCTGTCTAGACGTACTCAAGACGAGGTAAGCTACCTTGACGTGCTCAAGAGAAGGTAAGCTGCCTTGACGTGATCAGGACGAGGAATTATGGACAACACGTGGACACTTGGAAAATTTGTGGTGTAAAATGTCCCCGTATTACACGAATAGCCTTCAGTGACCGTTGCACACAAAAAGGATAACTCCTAAACAGTTGGAAGTTATATTCAAATACAAACCTCCTCAATTCAAGGGGAAGTTACAAATCCAATAACCGCTCTTAAGACACTATATAAACGCTGGTTCAGACCAAGAAAGGGTACGTGAAATCATTTCCCAAAAAGTTGGAACTTGAAAGTATTTGAGAGAAACTGACTTTGTCATCGGAGGGTTATTAGCCGGCAACCCCGGTCACCTTTGATTTCTTCTCTTTCTTTTTCAGGCTACCAAGATCAACCATGAGCCATCTCTAGTCTGAAGCATCCAGCCTACTGATTTTCTTCGCATCATCACTTTGTATACTTCAAAAGAGATAGATTGGTTTGGGATTAAAGATAACATTAAAATAGAAGGCTACAATTTGAAGTTTTATGAATGATGGAAAAACTCTATTTTTCTCATTCCTTTCTAACTATCATGATTGAAAATTTTAATTCTCCCTATATTCTTTTACTTGCAAATTGACTCATAATATGGGTAAATGAAAATTTTAATACAAAAAAGAAAGTAATATATATATATAAAAGGGACAAAGATTGGAACCAATCCCAACCCAAATGAGACTGGCTCAGGATGGAAGCCACATACAACTAAATTGTAGAGGTAGGTGGTCAAGGTTAACACTTTGATCCTTGGTAGCTACATAAGGGTAATTAAAGAAAGATGATCAATAAAGACAACAATACATGAGAAGATTTATGGTAGGAAAAGAGAGATTCTTATTTAAGTCCTTTCTCGGCTAGGCTGAGGAACAATTGTTTTTTAGGAAAACGCCTCTCGATTTTACAATGGTCACTTTCTCTCTCTAACTCCCTATTTCTTTGATCCCCCTCCAAGGTGGATCTTTTTTCCTATATATAGTTGTTTGGATTGCATCTCAGCCTTTCACTTGGAAGGCTATTGATTTTTTTCTAGATACTTGTCCCATTACTGCCTTGTTGGTAGAGGTAGAGTAGGCTACCGGCTGTGAGAGCAGTGTTAAAGGGTCAACCTGCCATTAATATGGCAAACTGAGTTGGTATAGTGCATTAAATATGGAGGTGATGGAAGCTCTATTTGGAAGCTTTCTCCTACCCTTCCTTGTACGTCACTACGATCCTCCTCAGCCTTCAACCTTATGGCCTTGGTGGATTATCTCTAGTATTTCGAGAAGTATCTGTTCCTTGAGCTTCTCGAGTGGGTTGTCCGACATGACTATCTTGACTGTTTTGGGCATAGTTTGGTGAATAGTTAGGCCTAGTTACACCTTAGGTGTATCCTACTTGATAATTCCCTCTCTTCGAGCTTCCTCCTCCCACAATATATATAATTTTTTATTTATAGAAAACGCAAAATTTCATTACTTAAAAAAGAAAAGAAAGCAATAGAACATTGTTTATTTAACAAAAATTTATTTAATTATTGCCCTTCTTGGTTTGGACTCTTTGGTAAAGAGACATATAAACAAGATTAATACATCAAAAATGAAATTCTCTTATGAAAAAAAAACACTTTGCTACAAATGACTAATCTTGATATATGCTTTTATGAATATTTAAAAAAAAAGTTATCTATTATATTTTATTAAAAAATAAAATATTCTTGCGCATTTCATGAATTGACAACTAATTATTGTAAAAATGGTGACATACAGGTTGCGGTCAATTTCACTTGAATTCTACACCTTCTAGCCTGTTAGACGCCGTGGGAATCTCCATAAAGCAGGTAGAGGACCAGCATATAGGGACCTAGGATTGGAAATTGGGAGCCCTATATGCTCATTTTGTAGGGAAGCTAGCTAGGCAATAATTGCAAGTTTCTCTTTGGTTCTAGTTGGTGTCCACTGCCTAGTGGCTTGGGTATAGAATTAATCAACCCCAATGATTGGATGTCATATAAATTGTGACACTTGGAACCAATGTGATGCCCCTTCTTTTTGTTTGTTTTTTTGGGACAGCCGTGCAAGTTTCTCCAAGGAATTTGCTTCCACATGGATGCTATTGTCGTAGAAAGAATCATACTCAGGCACGACTTTTGACATAATTTTATGTCATAATTTATTATACAGTGAATTATAATTAGTAAAAATGTGTCGTTATATAGTTTATTGGTATATTTTTAATTATAACTAGTTATGTGATGAGCTATGACATAAATTGTGTCAAACGTTAGGTTCCCAACATAATTCTGATAGAAAATGCATTTTGCGTGTTAGGCAATGTACAGTATTATCTAACTTGCCATGGGCTCGACCATCTGTCTATCACTGATAATAAAACTCTTTAGGAGGGGGTTGTGCCACGCGCCAAATGATTCACTCAAGCGGTTCAAAAGAAGGAATCGAGGCTCCGTACATCATAGCATGGCAGCTATGCCTCTACTCCGTACATCACTGCATATGTATCTTCACCAAAAGGTTATAGTTGCTCTTGATTTTTCTTTATTATAAAGTACTCTTTTAGACAGGAACAATGCTCTTTTAGAAAGGAACCAATTTTTGCAAGATTGCAACTTCAACTAGTGATTTTCCTACTCCAATTGTCAATAAGTATGTTTTTATAAGCACTTGCTTTTGTTTTTTTTCTAAGGAGTAAAAAGAAGAAGCAATAAGTTAACTGAAATAAAATAATTTGGACAATAAAGCAATGGAAAAGGGAAAAAATAAAATAAAATCAAGGCATTATGTAATCATTGTATTAGTGATAAAATGACTTTTAGTTAGCTCAACTGGTAAAGTCGTTAATAGTTGAATAAGAGATCTGGGGTTTAACTTTAATCTCCGTCTACACCAAAAACCAATTGATGTCTTAGTTTGATGATAAGGAACTATTATCAGAAACGGACACCATATGTTGAAACTCTCTTAAAACAAATATTAATGATAAAATTATGCTTAATTAATAGACTAACAATCTATCTCCATGTAAGGACACAAATTGAGCCAGATCCAAATACGTGATGGAGCCGGCCCAAACGGCCTTGAATAATAAAATTTGTAGAGAGTGGGCTTGAGACCTAGGTTTCTTGGGATAATGGGAAGCAATGGTATTGGGTTGGAACCACGGTTGCAAGCAATGAAGCTGTGGTGCAGCGAGGGCTCTCCTCGGATATGAGCCGAGGACGTTCTAAGTTGATTTCTCCCGTTCCCTTTGAAGAAGTTTTTTCCCCTTTTTCTTCAGAAAAGTCCCCACTAATGTTCTCTCCCCCTTTCTTTTGTATTCCTCCCTCCCGTGTTTCTATTTATGGAGTCATAAATACAGATCCCTTTCCCATCCATCGTTGTCTTGAAATCTTCACCGGACGGCTATAAGGCTACTCTTCGTCCCCTCAAATATCACTTCTTCATTAATGCGGCCAGGAGGATAGGTGAGAAACCTTTAATGTGGTGATGGCAACTTTCAGTGGAATACATCCCACTTGTTCTCCCCTCTTGCATGCCGCTGGAGTGTAACCTTACTTGCCGAGCTTCACGGGTTGCTCCTTAGGCGTCAAGGTGTACCTTGTGGCCTTGTTTCAGTTGGTCCGAGGAGACCCTTCTTCTCGGACCCTCCTCAACGACCAATGACCTAACGGGGGGCTTATGGGCCCTCAAGTTAGGTGCCCTTGTCTCCGTCCCACAACCCTTTGGAGAAGCTGATACTCTCGGATCAGGCCCAAGGCCCAAACATGTATTTTGATACTTCTGCCCCCACAACCCACAACCCACAACATAGTAAGCACGTGAAAAAGACAAGTTCATATATAAGTGAGAGCATAATAGTTTTTTCATTGAAGTTATTTGGAGAAACTAATTTCTTCAGTTTTAGCATACCAGCGTACTAATCCTACCAGTAAACTGTGAGATATACCAAATTGCATCAACAAAATCATCAAACTGCACTTATTGAATGTAGAAGACTACAATGCATTTTGCTCAAGCTTCAAAAATTATTTAAAAGATTTAAGATTATGAAACTTGACTGAATAATAAAAAAGTTAAACGAAATGAGTAATGCTATTTTCACCAGGTTTCTCACTTGTAAGATAATCCTCATTCAAGCAAAGTTTTCACTTTCGGAAATGAAATTCATGGGAAATGAGGGGAAAAAGTCTAAGCAATAGCACCCTATGATTCTTAAAAATGATAGAAATCAATACATTACAGGCAATAGATAGAGTATGTTTATCCTACAACCACTTCACAAGGTACAAGTCTGCATCAATGTCCTCACTGTGAAAGATAAATCAATCCCTGAAATCACTTTGAGTAGGCCTCGAACACAGCAGCCAAGTGAGCACCAATCCCAGAAATGAGCCAAAATTTTTCATTCCTTTACCACTCTTCTAATCCAATACCAGCCCATTTCACCTCTAGGATAGCGAGTGAGATAAGGCATATAGTTATGATAAGCGAGTATACCAAGAAGGTCACACTTGGAGTTTGCACAAGGACATGGCCATAGAAAAGTGAGAGTGCATGGAGGAAACAATAGAGATACCAACATTAAGTTAAGCCATGCGTTGGAGAAACTTGAGCTGCCTAGAATCTAGCAAAGGATTGTTTCTAGGGAAGAAAATCTACTGCTATTAACAAGCTATAGGCTATAGCCAATACATAAAGTACAAAGTACTAACAATTAACTCTCATTCGTTCAGAAGTCACGTCCATTTACTAAAAAATTAACCTCATCACACGCGTTTTACACGTGTAATAATGCTCTTTTTTTATTTATAATTTTTTGGTTTAGTGCTATAATGTTTAAAAGTAATATATAAATAATCGTCTATTTTTTTTTTTAACAAAGAGGTAAGGTAACGTGGAATTATGTTTAAAAATAAGATAGAAATAATGTCCCAAGTTTTAGGCTGAATAGAGAAGATAAAGAAAAAAAACCTAAAACTTAGGAACAATAAATTACTTTTTTAACCAATTTGTGTTTTTTAATTTAAAATTATTTAACTAAAATATAGGGATATTTTAGAGAGTTTAAAAATTTGTGTGAAGATATTTTAGTACGCAAAATGTTGAAGCCCAAAATAGAAAATCCTATTATTAATAGAATAGATAGATACATATCTTCAACTCAATATATGTTTGGATCAAAAACCCTAAGTTTTAAGATTCTTATGCCACACTTAGGGCCAATTTGGTAAGAATATTTAAATATAATTTTTTGTTTTGCAATTATTTAAATATAGGTTGTTTAACTGATGTTCTCTATATGCAGTTTTCAAAAAATTGTACCATATTTTCTTTATTCAAAACATGATTTTAAAAATGGCTGAGAGAATGTTTTCAAAATATATAAAATGTTTTTAATGGCATAGTTGTAAATAAATTGAAAACTATAGACCCCATAGATTTGTCTGAACTTTTTTTCTATCTTTTAAATGAAGGAGTTTATATTTATCACAAAAAATTTCTCACACTTCAAATTTGAAGCTTATCATTATAAAAAAAAAAAAAAAAGAAGCCATATGAGCTATATTCCCTTATAATTATCTACACACATCTATATACTAGCTTCATCACACACGTTTTTGTGCCTGCAATGAGGCTTTTTTTTTTTTTTTTTAGTCTAGTGTCATAATTTTCCTTTTAAAAAAAAATGGATAAGTTTATTTTGAAGATATGGATTAGTAAGAGAGTGTCCTATTTTGTAGGAATTTTAAATGGAGTTTGAGATAAATTTTTACTGGATTGTCCTCAAGTTTTTTCTCTGTTAAACTTAAAGTTTAGAGGTATTTCTAAACCCTTTAAACCACATAAAAGTCTAGTTTTTTTTTTTTTTTATGGACATAAAAGTCTAGTTCAAAAAGAGGAATCCTCTTTTATTTATATATATATATATATATAAAGTAATCTATAGATTTTACAAGTCACTTTTTGTAATTTTTAAAAAAATATATATAAAAAATAGAAATGGTCTCCCAAACTTTTTTTTTTTCCTAATATTTTGAAAAAATTTCTATAAAATGGTATACAAACAAGTATAGTATAAAAATTATTATTTGAAAACTAGGTCCAATTTCAATTTTTTGAAAATTATTTTCATACTATTTTGGAAATAAAAACAGAAATTCTCTTACTAAACAGACCCTTGTATATTCATACTTCTCCTACTAATTTTCTAAAGTTAGAGATTACCACGAAGCATGGCTTTAACATTATAGAAAGCCACACCAAATTAAACCCAACAATTATAAGAGCAAAAACACAAGCGAATCTGTCAAAAAGCACAAGATTATAAACGAAAGCCCAATAGACTGAAGTAAAATTTTCGTGTAAAGAAAATATATAATCGAAGAAGAAAAATCATGCAAAGCTCAGACAAAACACAAACAGCCACTTAGCTTAGACAAACAAAATACTTCTAAGGACCCAGTAACCATAGCAAATAGAGAAAGATATCGAAATCATCTCAGTCAATAAATCACACACAGCTCACAAAGTCATTTCATCAAACGCTTAATTTGCATTCTCAATTAGTCCATCATTGTTGAACTCTAAAAACATTATAAAAAATCCAACAATTCCTTAACAAAACTGAACCAACACAGTTCACTAAACCTCATTTATAACTCCAAAAAAATTAAAATTTTCAACAACATTGCCATTCCTAAGTCCTAGCCTTACAATAGATACAAACCCACATAGACAAATCCAAACAAAACCCACATAACCCAATTACAAACAAAAACGAGAAGAAGAAGAAAAAAAATTTAAACAATGACAAAGTTTGGCTACAAACTTGATTGTAGCCAAGGCCTATAACTGTCACTAAAAAAAATATAACATAGTTATATATTTTGAAAACCTAATCATTGAATTGTACGTTTTTTTATGTTCTTAACTTGAATGTTAAATTCTGTGCTAATCAGATATTATTTACTATTTGATCTATAAACATACTTATTATGAATAAATTTATACTATAAAAATTTGAAATTTAAATATTTGATTGATGACATAACTATTAATTTTTGATTTTTTGAAAATCTTACTGGCGTGAAGGATATAAAAAGAAAATGTTTCCAATGGTAGATTTGTCAAAATTCACCTTCAATAAAAAAAAATATTAAGTAGAGATGTAGTTATTGGCTACAACCAAGTTTGAAGCCAAACTTCCCACAAACAACTCATAGAAAATACAAAAACCCATAGACATTTTTTTTGTGGATTCAGATTTAGTACTAAAGAAAGAGAGAGATACAAAGTTTAAGAGGATGAGAAGAGTTGAGAGGGACAAACCTCAATGCCAATGTGATTTCAGCTTCAACAATATCGCAGCTTGAGGAAGGGTGGAGAACAAGCAAGTTGTGGGAGGATTTGCCAAATTTCATTGTTTTTTAAAAGAATTTTGTCAAATCAACAAATTTGACTGGATTTGGGCTAAATCCAAATTCATCTCTTTTTAAGTAACTTAAACAAAGAATTTGGATTTAGACCTCCCGTATCCAAGTCCATAAGCTCAAATCCAACATCTAAACAAACCATAGAGGGTTATGCCAAGTTCAGCTATACTCCTTTGACAAACTTGTCACATTAGTAGTTTAGCATCAACATTGAACTCGAAAAACACATACACAAACTAGTACTCTTGTAAATCACTTTTCCATGAATTCACATTTGAAATAACAAAATTCACTAATTCTATTTATATGTGCCATAGATGATCCAAAGAAATCAGACCACCTACTTGCACTTGGATCTAAATATGGCAATTTTCATCTCATAGGGTCTGGACATCAGAGGGATGCTTCTTCAGGATCGCTTTTGGGGACAATTAGTGTTATTCTTGCTGCCCTAGGTAGGACTGGTTCTTATCCATCTAGGGTGACATCTATAGCTCGACCATTTGCTGAGGGCCTGACCCCTATCCTAAGAGGAGTAGAGTGGAAGTCTGACCAATATTGAGCTTTTCTGATGATGATAAGGTGGGAACCCTACAGCCACATGACGATGCCCTGGTGGTTACCCTCAGGATTGAAGGGTATGATGTGAAGAGGGTTTTGGTAGATCAAGGTAGTGGTGTAGAGATCATATACCCCGATTTGTACAAGGGGCTCAAGATGAGGTTTGAGGACTTGGCTTGCTATGATTGTTCTCTAGTGGGGTTTGATGGAAAGACAATCATCTCGAAGGGCCAAGTCAGATTACCTGTTCAGGCAGGGTTAGAAGTCGTGGAAGTGGACTTTATTGTGATAGACGCATATTCCCCCTATATGGCTATTATGGCAAGACCTTGGCTTTATACCATGAGAGCTGTATCTTCTACCTTGCACTTAAAGGTGAAGTATCGATCAGGAGATCAAGTTGAGGAGCTAATCGGGAGTAATCTATGACTAGGGAATGTTTGGTGTCGACAATTAGACATCAATCTAGAGGTGAATCCTCAGCCTCTGCAGAACATGATTTATAGCAGTTAAGGAGGACAACCCTATCCATGGATGTGGTAGTAGAAGGGGCAAAGTGTGAAGAGTTAGAAAAAAATTGTCATTGATAATGATGAAGAGAAGTTCTTCTAGGTGAGAGTTCAGTTACCTCTTCGAGGAGAAGGAAGAGTTAATTGATTTCCTCAGGAAAAATGTTGATGTGTTTACGTGGAGTGTTTATGAAGCTCTTGATGTGGATCCAGATTTTATTTACCATCACCTAAACGTTAATCCTTCTATTACTCCTAGTAAGCAACCACCTCGGCGCTCTTCCAATGAACATTCAAATGTTGTTAAGGAGGAGGTGATTAAACTTAAACGGGCTGGAGCAATAAAAGAGGTGTTTTATCCTAAGTGGTTGGTCAATACGGTGGTAGTAAAAAAGAAAAATGGGAAGTGGCGAGTATATGTGAACGCCACTGATCTAAACAAAACTTGCTCCAAAGATCTTTTCTGATACCCCAGATAGACCAATTAGTGGATGCAACAGTTAGCCATCCTCGGACTCGGATGAGATTTTTAAATCCCTTTTAGGGGTACCATCAAATACTGTTGGCATTGGAAGATCAAAAGAAAACTACTTTTGTTACACTCACAGGGAATTACCATTACAAAGTAATGTCTTTTGGACTAAAGAATGCAGAGTTCACTTATTAGAGGATGATGATTAAGATGTTCGAACCTCAACTTAACAAAAACTTTGAAGTTTACGTAGATGATATGGTGGTGAAGAGCAAGTTAGAGTCTGAGCATGTAAATGACCTTGGGAGTATTTTTAAAATACTGAGAAAGCACAAACTACGCCTCAATTTTTTTATGTATAATTTTTTTAAAACCTCGGTTTCAATTTTTTGATAATTTGCAATTTTATTTATATAGAAAAAACTAAGAAACAGGTGGACAATCTGCCATACAAGTAGGGGTGTGCAAAAAACCGAGGAACCGAAAAAACCGATTCAAACTGACCAAACCGATGTAAAAATTTCTGTTCGGTTCGGTTCGGTTTTATAATATAAAAAACCGAATATTTCGGTGGCAATTTTTTATCCACCGAACCAACAGAACCGAACCGAAATATTATTATATAATATTAAATATATAATATAATATATTTAATTATTTAATAAGTGACAGTAGGATTGTGTCTTCACTGTCTTGGCAAAGTCACGCGGCAGGTTGGGCAGGGGCAGGCTGGGTAGCTTTGTGTTGGGCCTCCACCATTTTGGGCTGCACCAATCCACCTGCATCATTAATGGGCCTTGTTAGTAGATCTGATCAATTATCAAACTTCAAAATTTCAAATGATTCAAAGAAGCAAAATTGATCCGGCCTAGCTTTTTTTTTTGTTTTGTTTGATAAGTGATCCAGCCTAACTTAGTAGTTTATCTTAAACATTAGCATTTTAAAATAAAACCCTATAATTAAATTAAGTAAATATCTAATTATCCTAATTAAACTAAAACTAATTTGAGTATAAAATCAAAAGTTGAAAACCCTACCCTACATACCCCACAATTTTCACTCACACATTCCACCCTCTTTCAGCCGTCACTCTCCATCTCCAAAATGGACAACCTCCACTCTCTAGCACGATGAGCCTTTACTCTTCAAGACCGACCACCACCGGTCACCGGTCCACCACAAACCCACCTTAACATCCACCATCAGTCCACCACAAACCCACCTCAACATCCACCACCAGTCCACCACAAACCCACTTCAAAAAACATCACTACCAGCTACAAAATAGCCACGGTAAGCCTTCACTCTTCAAAATCGACCACCACCGGTCCACCACAAACCCACTTCAAAAAGCATCACTACCAGCTACAAAATAGCCACGGTGAGCCTTCACTCTTCAAGATCGACCACCATCGGTCCACCACAAACCCACCTCAACATCCACCACCACAAACCCACTTCAAAAATCATCACTACCAGCTACAAAATCACCACGGTGAGCCTTCACCCTTCGAAACCATCCACCACCGGTCCACCACAAACCCACATCAACATCCACCACCACAAACCCACTTCAAAAGCATCATTACCAGCTACAAAATCACCATCACCCACCACCCACTCCAAAAGCCACAACCTGCCTTCACTCTTCAAAACCAACAGCCTTCACTCTTCAAAGCCGACAGCCTCCACGTTCAGCCTTCACTCTCTCTCACGTTCAGCCCTCCCCACGCCGGCTTGATCATCTCACGGTGAGTCTCCATTTTGAAAATCTCTTTATCCTTTGACCCTCTCTCTGTTTTGTGTTTTGGTTTTTAAAAATAGTGATTCTCTGTTTTGTAGTAATGTTTATTACTTTATTTTTTCAAGTTTTAATGTTTTATATGCAACTAAAGTTAGGGCTTTGAAAAAATCAATAACCCATGTGTTAAAGTTAGCTCAGTTGATTTCCTTTGTCTCATGTGGTCGTTGAAAAGCTTGATAACCATCTCTCTGTTTTGTATTTTGTATTTTGTTTAATACTTAATCAATAAAGTTAGGGTTTTTAAAATACTAAATCAGTAAAGTTAGTGTTTTTAAAATGCTGAATGTCTGAATCTCTGTTTTGTAATCAAGATGTTTATTTTTTCAAGCTTTATTTGCGAATAAAGTTGGGGTTTTGAAAAAATTGATAACGCACTGCTTGTGCTAGTTGGTTTTTTTTATTAAAGTTAGCTAAATGCCTTTGATTTCTGATATATAAATTATAAAGTTAGTTGCTTTTTATTTATTTATTGTTGATATATTTTTGTTTATTGTTGTTGACATGTTGTGAATCTGTGACTGTGATGTTGAGTTGATATTTTCTTATTGATGTTACAGATTTGAAAATCAATTACGCCATGTGCTTAACTGTGATGTGGGTGTATTTGTTAATAGTTGACTGTGATGTTGGGGCATTTGTTTATTATTGCCTTGATGTTGATGTGTTTATTATTATCTTATTGACGTGTTTATTGCCGGCTTGTTGCTGTATTCTAGTGTCCTTTTCCTTCTTCTTTTTTTTGTTGCTGACTTTTATTGTGTTATTGTTACCTTCTTCTTTTTTTTATTGTAGACTAGACTCATTTGGCGTTAAATTTTTATTTTTTATTTTTTACTTTTTATAGTTGCTGACTTATTGTGTTTTATTTTTTATTGTAGATGAATGAGACAACGGAAACCCCAGATGGTCAAGACCTTGAAGCGGGTCAAGGCACAACCAATGTGCATGAAGACAAATGCAAACCCCCACTCCCACCAAATGCAGGTAATACTGGTTCACTGTTATTGAAGGGGGGGGGGGGGGAACCTACGGCAGCTTGTAACTACTGTGGCACAACCTATGCTTATGACACTAAGCAAAATGGCACTACAAGCATGAGAACTCACATACAATCACAATGTTTGAAATATCCTTATAGGGAAGACAAAAAAAAAACCAATCAACCCTAGCATTCAAACGTAAAGAAGAAGGAGAAAGTAGTAGTAAACTAGTGCCTTGGGTGTTTAATTTTGAGGAATGTAAGAAAGCATTGGCAGAAATGATTATTTTAGATGAGCTGTCTTTTAGGTTTGTGGAGGGTTATGGTTTTAAGAGGTTTATGTCTAAAACCCAACCTAGGTTCAATCCAATCCCTAGCCGCACAACAATTGCCAAAACTTGCTTTAAGGTTTTTTTAGATGAGAAACAAAAGTTAAAAGAAGCCCTAAAATAGCACCGGGTTTGGCTTACCACAGATACATGGACATCTGTTCAAAATTTGAACTACATGTGTCTCACTGCCCATTTTATAGATAGTGATTGGAAAATACTCAAGAGGATTCTTAGTTTTTGTTTAGTGGAAAATCACAAGGGTGAAACACTTGGGAAGACGGTTGAGATGTGTTTACTTGATTGGGGGATAGACAAGATTTTAACTATTACAGTTGATAATGCTGCTTCTAATAGTAGGCTGATTTCTTTTATTCAAAAAAAGACTAAGCATAGGAAGGCAACAATTTTAGGACATAAATATTTGCATGTGAGATGTAGTGTTCATATCTTGAACTTAATTGTTCGTGAAGGGTTAGTTGAAATGGATGAGACAATAGTGAAGGTGAGGAAATCTGTGTGATATGTGAGATCATCTCCACAAAGACAAAACACATTTAAGTTATGTACGGAGAAGGAGAAAGTTGAGTTTAAAGGTCAGTTGTGCTTAGATGTGCCCACTAGGTGGAACTACACTTATATTATGTTGGAGAAGGCTGAGAAGTATCAAAAGGCTTTTGAGAGATTAGAGGAAGAAGATTCAAATTATCTTAGGACAATTAGAGAGGAGGAAAAGGAAGATGGAAATGATATACATGAGGTTGCTTGGGGAATGGATGATGTGGATTGGGAAAAGATTAGGATCTTTTCAAAATTTCTTAAAATTTTCTATGATGCAATCTTGCGGTTTTCGGGTGCTAATTATGTCACTAGCAATTCTTTTTTTTTGGAACTCATGTCAATTCATGACACAATTGAGTTGGAGTATGAAAAAGATAGTTATTTGTTGAAAAAAATGGCTGATTAGATGAAAACCAAATTTGAAAAATATTGGGGGAACTTTGATAATATGAATCACTTGTTGTATGTAGGGTTGGTTCTTGATTCTCGATACAAGATGAGGTATCTTGAGTACTGTTTTGGTACTTTATATGAGAACCAAAAGGTTGTTGATATGGCAAAAAGAGTAAAGGCTATTTTGGTGGATTTGTATAATGCTTATGCTGAAAATCAAGTGAGGAGTGGTAGTGCTAATGTTGCTGCACAAGCCCAAGGCCAAAAACCAAGTGAATCAATGGAGGGAGATGATTCTAGTGTGGTTGATGCGAAGGCAATGAGGATGATAGGATTTAAGAAGCACTTGAAGGGTATTGATTCTTCAAATACCAAATCAGAGGTTGATAAGTACTTGTTAGAGAGTTGTGAAGATGTCTTTAATGATAATTTTGATATTTTGGCTTGGTGGAAGGTTAATTCTCCACGATACCGTGTGCTTTCAAGAGTTGCAAAACATGTTCTTGCAATTCCGGTATTCACTGTAGCCTCAGAATCTGCCTTTAGTACAACTGGTTGTGTCCTTGATCCTTTCCGGAGTTCATTGTCTCCACTTATGGTGGAAGCTCTCATTTGTAGTCAAAACTAGCTCTGTCCTTCATCGGCTCCAATCTACCTTCATGCTGCCATGGATGATGTTGAGGAGTTTGAAAAGCTTGATGGAGGTATGACTATTATTTGTTATATTAAAAAATTTTAATTTCTATTTCTTTATTTAATAAAAAAAATTCCGCATGTCTATTATTATTAAAAAAAACTGCATGTCTCGGATTCTTGGCATATATATTGTTTTATTGTACAAGTAACTTTTATGTTTCTTTCATTTTTTGTTTGTAGAACTTGTGAATGATGCTGCATTAACATCGGAACTAGGCATGTCCACACCAACACCTATTGACGTTGATGGTTGAAGATTGCTCTTTGTTGTTTGGATGGGTGGTATTGATTATATTTATACTTTTTGTTATTAGAAACTAGTAGATAGTGGCCTTCGTATAGATATAGATATATATATATATATATATATATATATATGGGCTTTTATTTTGTGTTTTGACAGTGGCCTATACATAGACAATATAGGATGTTAGGCAATAGACAACAGGCAATGACATATGACCAATTTATTTTGAATTTTGGCCAAATATTAAATATGGACAGTATATGTTGACATTGACATTGACATATGGCCAATTTATTTTGAGTCTTTGGCTATAATGCTTAAGTATTGACACATGGACAATATGTGGATATTGGCATATTTACTAATGAAGTAATGAAATCTGCACTAGTTATTTTATTTTGACTCGTACAGTTTATTTTTTTACTCTTGTTTGTATTTGATGGGTGCATACTGCCTATAAAAAGTTTCAAATTTGAGGCTTTGAGCACTAAAGCAATTTTTTGCTCTAGATTATTTCTGGATTTGTGAATCTGTGTTGTCAAAGTGTGCTGGTGAAATTGCTCTAGATTATTTCTGGATTTGTGAATTTGTGTTGTCAGATTGTGCTTGTGCAATTGTATTATTGACAGGTTATATCATGTTCACAAGTTATTTTTTTATTTTTGAATATGTGATGTGTATTTTAATGAGTATAATAGAAGCTCTAAAGCAGGTTATGAATTTATGACAGGTTGTGATTTATGAATCTGCCATATGTGTTGTATTTTTGGATTTATGAATCTGTAACAGGTTGTGAAATTTTTTTTTTTTCTTGGTTGATGAATCTGCTATAATGTGTATTTCTGGGTTTATCTAGGTTTATGTTGAGCAAAAGCAAGTTATGATAGGTAAAATGCAAAACAGGTTGTACAAAGGCCCAAAAATGGCCAAAATAGGAAAGGCCCGAATCTGGGCCAAAAGGGCCAAAACAGAAAGCTAAAAAAGGCCTAAAGATGGCCATGGGCCAAAATAGATAAAGGCCCGAATTTGGGCCACAATAGGTTCCTAAAATAGGCCAAAAACAGATTTCTAAAATAGGCTTAATTAGAGCATAAAAGGGCCATAAAACAAATGGGTTGAATTCTACATTTTTTTTTAAAGCCCAAACAGAAAATTTTTTGAAAAAAAAAATGAAAGGCCCAACTGGCCCAAAATTCAAGCCAAAAACCGAACATCGAAAACAAACCGACCGAAACCGAAACAAACCGAGACAAACCGAAACTGACAGTATTTCAATTATTTGGTCGGTTTCGGTTGACAATTTTGGAAACCGAAAATTTCAGTTTTGGTCACCGAAACCGAACCAAAACACCCCTACATACAAGCAAGCCTTAAGGCCACTGTGCAAGTACATTATACTTGAACTCACTTGTACGATAAAACCAAAATAAGCTAATACCAAACAAATATTAGGGGGTTCATTACTAATTGATTTTAATGGTTTTGGCATTGTGCAATAATGATGGAATAGGATAACAATTTTTTTTTTTTTTTCTTCCTCATAAAAAATGACACAATTTGGGCGCGCAAACACACCGACACACGAAAGTAACAAAATTGACACATTGACCCATGTTCGCCAAATACTTCTCCCTTTCGATCAACAACTCCCTGACCCGTTTCTCGTACCCGAATCGATCCACGATTGGCGAGAAGGCGATTTGGCTCTCAATCCCGGCGTTGCGTCGGAGAAGCATAACATTCTCTGGGACTTTCTTGCTCATTCCCTGTATGAAACTCATCGAAGAAGATGAATCGTAGCGTTGTTTTTCTTCTTCTTCGTCTTCGTGAAGCTTTCTTCGACCCTGCGTTCTTCGCCGCCTCTCGCGCCGCGATCGCTTCAAGACCAAGAGGAAGAACCAGTCCTCGCTGTTGTTCTCGCGAGAAGAAATCGCCGAGAAATTGAATTTCGCCGTGATCAGAACCTTTCGTCACTGGTGGCGAACCGCTCCGTCTCCTCCCACTCCGCCACCACCGGCGACAAGGTAGACCGAGAGTTGGTGTGGCGATATTCCGACCTTCAGGCTCAAAATCGACTGGAAGCCCTTGAATTGCAACGACGGGTAAACGAACACGCTTCCAATGTCGCTCTCGGCGCCTCTCGCTCTCTCCGTCGAAGAAGACCAACGGGATGGAGACTCCGCCGGCGATCTCCACCATTTTCGACACTATCTCCGGCGTGATGACGTCAGATTTTTCCAGTGAGGTTGGAATGGAATTTTTATTTATTTATTATTATTAGGGCTTTGAAACGTTGAGAGAGCTGAGAGAGGGGTTTACATAACAGGGTGAGAGGGAATGGGTTTTTAAGGGACAGAATGGTGAATATATTAAGGCGGTAGGGGTATTTACGGTATATGGGAAATCTTGGGGGGCCAGTTTAAACAAAATGACGCGGCTTTGCTTTGTTTAGTTAAAACCCAAATTCCCTGTTTTATTGCCATGTAGACAAAATTGCCCCTCTATATCAAACATATTTGTGTGCTTGCCATTATAGTTTATTCTTTATTATATCTAATCTAGAATTTAAAGTTGGTAAAAACGATTCCATTGAATTTAGCAAAAAACCCAATCCCATGATTTTGAAATAAGGAATATTGAACCAGAGTCTCTTTCCACGAAAAAAGTATTTTGTATTAATTGATACCACGTCATCTGTTTCGAAACTAATAATTAAGAGACATGTGTGTAAAAATAACTATTCACTAATACATATTTTTCATTTTTTAATAGGGTAGTTATTTTTGGTTGATATGTTTCATACTTATTAGATTTTGATATTACTGACATGGTATCATTTGACTATAGCCATTAAAAATTGTGAAACGCACAAAATATGGAGAGAATTGAAGTGGAGGGTGATGCTAAAAGCTGTTTTGATGCTATTAAAGACAGTTGCTCCAACGTTGCTTAGCTTATCCAATCTACTATTTACGATGTTGTAGACTTTATCAAATTTTGTGTTAGTTGTAATTTTAACTGGGTTAGGAGAGAGCTTAAATTCACCTAAAAGAAGTATAATAAAGTTTGGTAGAGCTAACTTGTGCTGACAGTAATAGTTTAATTTATTACTATAAGGAAAAATTTTTAGACCTCTCTTTAGGTCTTAAAACACAAATATTGTTGTTCTGAAAAGATATCCACATGTTTTTTAAGGATGTCCACACTTACACTACTGAGTGTGTACAATAGCGTGCAAATAATTATTGTTTTTCTTAAAAATGGTCCTATCTGCTTTATTTTTCTGTTTCATATTTATTTCCCCTCTCATTTGGATTACCCTAGAGAGTTACAGATATCTTTTACTACCCCCACCCCAACCCCCCCCCCCCCCCCCCCCCCCCCAAAAAAAAAAAAAACCTGCATGCATTCAAAGGCCAGTTCATCATGAACAAAAAATCAACTTTTCTTTTGGTTATTGCTCAGAGAATTTAACTTGAGAGATGAAATTAAACCATGTAAATCCAGCAATGCCAATCTACAAACGCTCACTTTTCTCGCATGGAAATGCTAGGGGTACTACAATTTTACAATTTTTCTCACCCCAAAACTGAACTATAGAACATGATACAATCTCTTTCTAACCAGATTGTGGAAATTATAGAACTTTATACATGCAAAATTAGTCCCACTGATTGTCTAATTTAGTCTTATGATACAAACAATTAATAACACAGCAGCTATGCATCTGCATGACTCAGCTGAACAGAGGTGGTAAATACTTCCATCAAATATTAGCAATAGTTTCCCTAAAAATTAATGCAAAAGCAAAAAAAGGTTTTGCAAAGCTTCCGTTGAAGTAAACAAAATTTTTAATTAACCATCTGTGAGTTTAGACTGTTGGTTTTGTACACCAAGAAAGATCCAGTGCTAAAATAATTGGATGCCAGTGCCTTTCCAGCTGAGGTTGGCTGAGAGAGTGCCAGTTGAGAGAGTTCAAGAACAGAACCCATGCAGAAACTCATCCTGCAATTAGCATAAAATAAGAGAACAGCCAAAATAAGACCAAAACACATTGGCAACTGATTAAGAAAAAGCAATCAGTTCAGTTTACCTCCAAGGGCTGCAAAAAGGTTCCATATTTGCGTTGAAGAAAAAAATGATTGTGAAATGTTCCACTCCATTTCAAGAAACAAGTGATACACATTCATATTTGTTATTAAGATATCCGAGGTTTAAACTAGCCTTGATCTTCATTTAGCTGAAATGATTCGGCTGTATGTGATAGAAATACTTGAAGATGCCATATATAATTCAGTTACTTTATCAAAAACCCCAGTGAAATAGAACACACAGAGATGAAGTGTGCCAAATGACTCAAATTATAAAAAACCTTACCTCACAGCATCCAGTAATTGGCTAGCTATGTTCTTTCTTCTGTTAGAGGGAGTGACCCAAATAGCTCTAATGCCACAGACAGCAGGTACCCCTTCGTTTTCACAAATGATTGCTCCATTGAGATTCCCATCCAAAACCTCAGAACTATTAACAGAAAAGGTTCTTTTCTTGACTTACCTTTTAAAACTGATATCCCCAAATTGGAGGGAGGTTGAACTCTGTCTTGCCATTTGAATGGCAGAAGTGCCCTCAGATCCCCCATTCAACAAGCATGAGCAAACTTTGAATGCTTGTTTTATTGGTTCTGCAAGTAGGCAACCTACAATCCTTTGGGAGGAAATAAACAGATACACCTGCCAACATGAGAAACAAAGCAAAGAACAGCAAGTCAACACCTCAAAGCACTATCTTATACAACAGAGGCATGATCCCTGATTCAAGCACTGTTCTTCCAAAAAAATCAGAAAATATAGCAAATGACTCTAAAATCTACAGATAGCATACCAGAACCCTCTATCTGGTGCAACTAGACCATAAGGAGGTTCATCTATTACAGTGGCAGAGTGAGGCTTTAAGGGGAGGTTTGGCCCAATCAATTGCAAAATGGAATTAGGTACATCCAAATAGAAGACGACTCAAAAGTGGTCACCAATTTTGTTATTTGAAAGCCTGTCACGCCTTGAAGAAAATGGATGCTGATCCAAGATATTATTAATTCATCAGATGACTGCCAGGAAGATAGAATTAATCATGCTCGTCGGGAAGCAAATAGAGTAGCTTTGCTGTTTTAGAATTGGGTATTGTTATGGATAATTTCAGTCATGGGAAAACAGATTTCCTCCATCAGTAGGAAGAATTTTAGGAGAAGATGCTGGGGAACTATCATTTCCATATACTTTTGAGTCTAGATTATCGTTTTTCTGTTTCTAAGAAGGCAAAACTAAACACACACACACTCAACACACAAAGAAGATAATAAAGTTCAGTTCAAAATCCACACACATGTAGGTATGAGAGAGAATTCAAGGATGAGAAACTTAGGCAGACAGATGAACAAGTACACATTTTAGCATTACAGAACTGGAAGGAACCATAAAGCAATCATCATAGAAGTTGTAGTTTGTTGAACATGAATTCATAATATTGATGTTCTATTCTGGAATCATTGAAATCTGAATGGAATCAAGTAAAATTTAACAAACAAATCAATAACAGTGAAAGAATCCTCTAGCAATTTCTTTCATTATAAGAGGAAATGAAACCTTATGAAACTATCAAGTAAAAGATAATGCCGATACCTTACAACGCTTATGGAAAATCCATCCACTTCCAAGCTCAATCTCCATCATTTGTACCACTTCCTCCACCTGCCAGTATAATATTGTCCCAATTATTACCACAAAGCATTAACTCACAAGTCCCATTTGCATACCAATTAATATAAACTAACAAATTTTCTTTTTTTATTGGTAAATTACACATGCATCTAATGGATTCTAAATCAGCAAGCTCACCCTCTACATATTCTTATGGGAGGGAAAAGTTCCCTTTAAGCCAAAACTCATTACTGTAGGCATAGGCTAACAATTACAAACCATCTTATTCATTAATTTCAAAGAAATCACAAATTAAACACGAACCTTGCGCCTATGTGCAACAGGATCACAATCTAACACCAAAACGATTCGACCACCTTCAATTGAAGGCAAATGGACAACCCTTTCACTGCACCAACCCTATAAAAAAAAAACTCCAAGTTAGCAATATAAAAAATAAATCACTAACATATAGCAGTGCTAGAGAGAAAAATTTCGAAACTCTTTCCCACAACTTGCCAAGGTAGCAAATTATGATTGGTGTAACACTATTTTCACATCGACCCATCATTGATAATACTTTTATTGTAAACCAATTATAAAATGTCACATCAACAATTGTGGAAATATCATGAATTTTTTGTCACTAGACTTAAAAACAAACAGCAAATCACATAGTTCTTAATGTAATATACCTTGAATGGAATCCCAAGGGTATAGTCTCTATGAAATCCCTTATGAGCCTTCTCATCCTCTTCCACTCCAGGAGCATACTTGACCCCACATGTTGAACATGTGTGTAAATTAAAATCAGACTGACCCAAATCCAAATGCAACTGTGCATAAGTTCACTTCTTGTTCGTCTTAATTGCTCTTTCAGAACTCTTTGATTTCGCTATTGAACACAAATTATCTGAATTGGGTTTCTTCACTAGTATGTCACCAATTGACCCTTTGTTACTGTACACCCAAAAACGTGTCATAGAATATATAAATTCATCATTATTCCTCAAAACCCACGTGTGCAAACAAGTTGAAACACCCAAATGTTTAAATTAATTGATTATTGTTTAGATTCCCAGATAACAAAACAGTGTATTAAAATCAATGAATATATAAAAATCATCATTATTCTTCAAGACCCATGCATGCAAACAAGTTGAAACACCCAAATGTTGAATTTAATTGATTTATTTAGATTCCCAGATAACAAAACAGTGTATTAAAGCCAATGAATATATAAAATTCATCATTATTTTTCAAAACCCATGAATGCAAACAAGTTGATACACCCAAATGTTTATCTTAACTGATTATTGTTTAGATTCCCAGATAACAAAACAGTGTATTAAAGCCAATGAATATATCAAATTCATCATTATGCTTCAAAACCCATCTATGCAAACAAGTTGAAACACCTAAATGTATAACTTTTAATTGATTTTTGTTTAGAATAACAAAACAGTGTATTAAAGCTAAATAGAAGCACAAATGAAGAGCCTAAGTTATAAGATCATTCAAAACCCATAAACAAAGAACTTTACCTATCTGGGTTTTGAGCTCTGCGTGAGTAGGTGTTGAAGAACTGGTGCTGTTTGTTCTCCCAGATGGTGAGTTCGTCAAAAATGGGAGGTGGGTCTGGAGATTTTGGTGCTATAGAAGTAGAAATTGGGTTTTTGAAGAAAGTACTGATCTTAGCTTGCATTGTTGTATGGCAATGTGTTTGGTTTTCTTCCCTAAATTTGCCGGAAAAGTATTTTCAGTGTTTGATATTGCATGTAAAACCTATTTTCAGAAAACCCAAAAACCACAATCACCACCATAAACCCAGCCACCATCAACCACCAATTAACCTGAAAAATCATAGTCAAAATCAAAACCCATAATCCACCACCATTGAAACCCACAAACCACCACTCCCAATCGGCCACCATCAACGCTTAAACTCACCCCCAACCCACCACCATTGAAAACCATGAATCACCCTAACCACTTATCCTCCAAAACCCAAGAACAAATGCTATTTTACAATTAAAAAAAATTAAAAAAAAAATATATATATATATATATATATATATATATTTAGGACAGCGATGGCGTGGGTGGAAGAAGGGTTGAGGTGGCACGATCTAGGCGGAGCTGAACGAAATCAGGGGAGGAAGAGGGATGGGTCGGATGAGTGAAAGAGAGAGGACGAAAGTGAAGTAGATGAGAAACTACCTTCATCGGCGGAGAGGCTTGCGAGCACGACGGTTCCGTCCTTCGGCTTGGGCTTCGCTTGAGTGATGAGAGTGAGTGAGGAGAGATATTTTACGAGGAGAGTGGAAATGGTTTTTTTTTTTTTTTTTATTTAATTACAAGATCGCATTTTTAATGTAATTTAAGTGTATACTCATGTAAAATTCTATCATATAAACTTGGACTAAAGTTTTTACTCTTAAAACTTACAAATATTTATATTTGGACAGCGACTATCAGAGAAGAGCGGGGATCAAAAGTGAAAATAGTTTAAAGGTAAATCAAATGTGTAAAATAATTTACAGGTGTGGATATTTTACAGTTAACTAAAATCTATTTTCAATTTGGTCATAATTTCCTCCGTTGCCAAATATCAGCAACAGTGTAAAAAAATATCAAGAATTCAATTATACCTTAAACAAATGCAGCTTTAACCGACATGTTCAAATTCTTTTATCCTTTTGTTATAACTATCAAATTATAAGTTAAATAAAAAAAAAAAAAGGGCACACATTCTATGTATCTCTCACTCTCTTTCTCTCAAAGGAGAGATCCGTTTTAGCCGTCTTGATTGAAATTAGAATTTAGAACCCATGCGCATATCTCTCCATTCACAAAAATGATTCTAACATTGTCGCTTTTGTTAGACGAAAAAAAAAAGTACCATGTAAAGCAAAAGAAAAGAGCCCACCAACCGAAATTCCCAAAGAAAACACAAGAGAAAAGAGATGAAAGTTAGGCAAATAATGTAAAAGTGATGAGTATTATAGGAAACAAAAGTGGTCACTATTATAGTATTATTTGGAAATCAGCTTATCCAGCTGAAACTAAAAAATTTTTGTTAAAAATATTGTAGATAAAATTTAAAAGTAGTTAAAATAGTATAATAAAATTCATAAATAATACTAAGAGGTACAATAATATCAAAAATATAAAAGAAAATAAATTAAATAATAATAAAAATAAGTTAAATAATAATAAAAAATAATTTTTTTAAGTCTGTGCCAAACGCACACTTATTGTATTTATTTTAAAGATTAAAACGAGAGTTAACTATCTAATTTGCAGAAAGAAGCCGTGTGGTTGTATAGAAACACAAAAAAAAAACATAGCAATAGCAATCGCGTGAGAAAGAGAGAGAGAGAGAGTTTTGTGAAGAGTGGGAAGCTTTGCTTTGTGTTTGTGTTTAGTGTTTTAAAGTGTTTGTGTTGTGTTATGAGTTGTGATTTTCTCTCTCTTCCATGATCCTCAATTATTTCTCAGACTCTCTCTTTCTTCATTTTATTTCCCATTAAATACAAACCAGCGAAGACCAAAATCAAAACCAAACCCAACAAACAAAAACCTTATATGTTCTGATCGTTTTTTTAACCTGAAAAAAAACATCAAATTTTACATTTTACAAAACAAAAACAAAAATCGTTTTTTTTTTTTTGTTTGACGTTTCTTAAAGAAAAGAAAAAAATGGTGGCTGCTAACCGTGAAATGGTTGTGTTTTGCTTCGACACTCTCGTCTCTCACTACAACAGCGAAGATGCTCCTCCTCCTGCCTTCGATGAGGGTCAACAGTATACTCTCTCTCTCTCTCTCTCTCTCTCTCTCTCTCTATACATATATAATATTTGGGTTTTGGGTTTTTTTTTTTTTTTTTGAGTTTTATTATGCAATTAGATTTTGTTTATATCAAGTGCTATGATATGGTGGCAAAAAATTAGTGGGTATTTTTTAGTTATTATTTTTAATTTTTCTCTTGAGGTTGTATATAGTGATTTGGGGCTACATTATTGTCTTGCTAATTTTATTTTATGTTATTAATGTGTTGGTTTGTTTATCAGGATTGCTAGTTTCTTCACTGTTTTAATTATGAGATTTTGGAGTCAAATTAATTTCTTTTTACTGTTACTTTCCTGAATGCACATCAATTGTTCCATGATATGTAATGGGGTTTCAGTCTGTGACTAAAAATTTTACTTGTTAGTTTTTGCCATTCAGTTGTATTCCTAATGCACAATTGTTAACTTAATATTGTAGTTTATGCATTGAAATTACCCATAAAAAAAAAAAAAAATTCAGCTAGTGTATCAACTTTGTACTGTATAGTGATAATATCACCATGTATGTCATATTAAATATTTTTATTTAGGTCAGAAGCCTTTACAATTTGTAGTTGGTCCTCCCAATTCCTTGATTTATCATGGGTAGTTAACTTCACCATTTTATTGTTTAAGTTTTTTCTGTTACGTGTTTTTTCATTCACTTGTGTTAAAATATATTAGGATATTACGATAAATATATAGATTCTAGTTTTGTAAAATACTGCAGACTGTCATGGTTACCATACAAATTCTAATGTATTCCTGTATATACCCTACAATTTGGCTCCTTGTGACATACAGTTTATAATAGTAACAATGTAACCATTAAGGGAAAGAGGGGTGGAAATTTATACCTTCCCTTGTTTTGATTTGTTTTTAAAGGAGAGGGGGGAGGGATTTGGGGGAAACCCCTCCGTGCCCACTATTTTTAATCTCCCAATTTGAGGTAATTTGGAGGGGAAGGGATTCTTGATTATTAAATTCTTCCATTTTGCCCTTAATATTTTTAACTGTTGAGTTTAATAAAGAAGGGTCTATTTTTCCATTTGTTTATATATTACAATCAAATAAGAAAAGGGGTAATTTTTATGTACTTCCATTTTCCCCTTATTTAAATATCCAAATAAGGGACGGAATATCTACTCTATTAAGGAGGAGGAGTACCTATCCTCCTCTTCTTCACTCTCTAAACATAGTGTAAAGGCTCTAAACCTTTTCTGCTTCTTTTTTTTTTTTTTTTGGAGGAAGAGGTGGGGGGGTTGATAAGTAAGGTGTTGGGGTGTTTAAATGTAGTATATGGGTGAAATTATAACATTTCCATTTTGTTGATCTCCTCTTCTGCCATTTGAAGCTGTGACTCAAACCTGGTCAGACCCCTAAAGTCGTTTTTCATTGGAGTTGCTGCTGAATGCACTTTTTTCTCTTTATAACAGCTTATTGTTTCTGCTTGCATATGCATTTAACATGTGATAAAGGATAAGTGTCTCCTTGTTGTTTGATACCTACTGTTCTCTACTTTCTTTTTCTTTTTCTTTTTCTTTTTCTTTTTTTTTTTAATAAAATTCTTTTGTTAACTAAGACCTATATAATATTGGCCACCTGACTGTTATTGGTTACATTAGACATATTTTTCTGTTACTTATATTCATCTGAGCGGTGAAGTAACTTCAGCTAGGGCTTTATGTTTTTTTTTTTTTTTTTTGCTTTTCGACTAAGAACATTCTGCTATAGCAGTGCTGGATGTCATAAACAAGTTCTAGCTTTTGTTTTTTTTGGTTGCTTTTACATTTTTCCCCTTAATATTATTTTTTGCTAGCGTACTGACATGGGGATGGAGTTGTAGTGGCACTTCAAGTTCACTGCACAAGTTTGAAATGGCCGTTCCTCTAACTGCTTTTTTTGCTTCATTTTTCTTTATCACTGGTATATCAATATTTTTGCTCAATGTTTGGCAGTAACATCTCCCATTACATGGCTTGTGCATTCACATTCCTTGAATCATTTACTTTTGGTTTTGATGAGTGCAATAATACTATCATGCATTTCCCCTGCAAATTTGTTTTTGATGGTGCTTGGATATACGTGTAAATTGTTGTTTATTTCATGTTTTCTTAAAGAATGCTATGAGGAAAGAATTGTATGGTTCTGTAATTTGCACGGTAGGAATTTGTTTTTGATGGTGCTTGGATATACATTTACATTGTTGTTTATTACTTATTCTCTTAAAGAATGCTATGAGGAAAGAATTGTATGGTTCTGTAATTTGCACAGTAGAACTTTGTTTTGTATGATATCCTTATTGAACACAAATAAATACTCTGGTCCAGCCCATTGTTTGTGACTTGGAAGAAAGTGGTAAATGGTGGGGAGCCTCGCTTACGTGGATGTATTGGAACTCTAGAAGCTCGTTGGTTGATTAATGGCTTCAGGGACTATGCTCTAAACAGGTACTTTCCTCTAAACTATTTAGTTGCTGTTCATTCTGGCACATGTACTTAACACTCATGGACAACAACACCCCCCCCCCCCTACTCCTCTCAGAAAAAAATTTTGTAATCAAAATTTTTTCTGGTGTTTGACTAATAAAAAAAAAAAATTGATGGTGTTTGGCACACAGAGCACATGTATTGTGTGTATTTTTTTTATATTGTAGCAATTGAAAGTATTTTGGAAAGTTAAATTTTAGTGCTATGAGATAAAAACAGAGGAGAGAAAACCATAGTATGCTATTGTCTGAGAGAGAGAGAGAGAGAGGGGGGGGGGGATGGAGAACATCTTTGAGAAACTTTACATGGTAAGAGAAGAGGGAGAGACTAAAGAATTAAAAACAATAAAATTTCTGTGTTGTTCTCTTTTATCTGTTATCATTGCAAGTAACTGAAAAAGTTTAGGTTAATTACTAAGTCATTAAGTTGGAAGAGTGATGGTAACTCAGGGCTTGGCCTTGTATGAGAGTTCATATACATAGTCTATGAAGGGCATTGAAAATAGAAATGGAAACACATATTTGTAATATTGAAAGTGATGTTTTGGTTGGTCCTTGCCTATTTACAAAGTTAACAAATTAGGTGATCACAACTATAAATATGAGGGTGCCCAACTTTTCTTACAATTGCAGAATATAGTCACAAATTATTGGGTACTGAAGCAGCTTAGATCTATGGCTCTGGAAAATCTTAATTTGCTAAAAGACTTCAATAATTGGTCTTATCAATAAATGCTCACCACTGAAGACCATGCTGCTCTTTTTGTGCCCCATTTTTTATGCCAACCATGTAATGTGGTTTTACTTACCATTTTAAGAGCTGTTAGATCTCCTTATCAAGAGCTCCTATGGATGCATGCATTTGTTTGAATCACTTTCATACTTTGAAAATATTATAGGGCATGTGGCCCACTGGAGCCCTGAAAAGGTAATAAAAAAAAAATTCAGATGGCTTTTCAAGTTCAATGAATATGAGAAAGTCCTTCTAATGGTTTAAAGCTGGCTAACAGCTCTCAGCCTCTCACTATCTTAGAAGTGGAGCTTCTAATTTTTCCCTTTGCCAGGGGAAGCCTCCTAGAGATAGCTTTGTTCTGAGATTCAGATTATTTATCTTGGAAATTGGCAAGGGGCCTATGGTTCTTTGGCATTGCATTGTGATTGAGATCTAGAATTAAGTTTAGCCTGAGGTTAAGCAGTGTCGTACTTGCCTCATCCAGAGGATCAATGAGACTGGAGAACAAGGATATTGCAAATTTTGTTTTATCTATTTTTGGTCTGTCCTTGTTGCTATTCCCATTCCATGTCTCTGAATCTAATTCTTATCTGTGATTTTTTGCAGCGCTTTGAGGGACCGCAGGTTTCCCCCCATACAGGCTAAAGAATTACCTTCTTTGGAGTGTACAGTTTCCATTCTGACTGATTATGAAACTGCTAACCATTATCTTGATTGGGAGGTATCTACCTATTCACTTTTTGACTTTTGTGGCACCTTAGGTGGATGGATGGACATATATAATTTGTTATCCTCTGCTATGACCTATTGCATTCTAATGCAATCTGATAGCATTTTCTTGCCTTAAGGATACGGGATACCCTGGGCTGGTCCTGAGTTCTGACAGTTTGGTGTGTTATAGTTGTGTCCCTGGTTAGGGATGATGTAAACAGTGAGGTTCATTGAACTTGTTAAAACTAATTTTATGAATAAGTTGATTTTAGAATATCTTGCGGGAAAACATTGTCCCTTGTAGATATTTCCAAATGCATCCACAATGTTTGGATTGTGGAATTTTCAGATTGATTAATGGTCAAGATCTGGTGGTAATCCAATCTAGAATTAATTGTTTTAAATATGTCAATTGGTAATGTTCTTACCATGGTTTCCCTCCATATAGGCTAAAGCATTACCTTATTTGGAGTGCACCTGCTTCCATTCTGACTGATTAAAGTGGAAAATACTAGTGTTCTACAATAGTGAATTCTTGTAATATATGTTTATTTCTTGTCTTTTCTCACTCTCTGAACTTAGTGGGTTCTTGGTGCAGGTTGGAAAGCATGGTTTAATTATTGAGTTTACTGATCCTGATAACAATACAAAGCGAAATGCAACATATTTGCCTGAGGTGGCTGCTCATGAAGGTAACAATTCTTACTTCGGACAAATCAATTGGGTGAAAATTTTTGTTAATTATTTTTCTATTGTGAAAAAAATAATAATGAAAATGCTTTGACCTACAGATTTGTTCTGATTGTACTATAATCTTCTTGAAATATATTAGTTCTTTGTGTCAAATTTGATGTTGAGTGGATGAACCATCAGGCTTGTTTCTCTGTTTAAAAGTTTGTTACTTCACTTGCTTTCTTTTTATTAAGGCCATGAACCAAGATTCTCTATAAAACTCTTATTTAGAGGGCGTTTGGGAAGCGCGTTTTGCGCTTCCCAAACGCACGTTGTGCGTTTCAGATTTTTTTTTACTTTTTTATTATTTTCTGACTGACACATTTGACTTTTTCTGTGAACAGTGCACACCGTGAACTGTTCATGGCCCCACAAATTTCATTTTTTAACAATTTTTTTATTAAAAATGGGTCCCACAATACTATTTACACATTAAAAAATTATTTTACTACAGTGTTTTTCAGTTTTCAGTTTCAGTTTTCAGTTTTCAGCTCAATCCAAACGGACCCTTAGTCAACCCAAATGATTAGTTCAATCTTAATATGTCATTTTTATTTAGTGAACACTTTTTTTCCATTTTTTCACTTTCTTCTGCTAATCTGCTCTGATGGTTCTTGTTCTTTTTCTTATGCTTTATTACCACCAGATTAGAATGGTAAAATCTTCACCTAGATTAAAAATTTTGCCTCTTTCTGCCACATTTTGTGGTGGAAAGCCAGGTGACATGATGAATTGCCTTTATGTAATTGTATTAGTTTTCTTAGAAGCTGAGTTCCATTAGTGGCTAGGGTATCTATGGAAGAATAAGATTTTTTATTCTAAGGTTAACTTGAGGTGGATTTAGTTCTGTCTTTTTTCCCCCCTCCCTCTGACTTGGAATGTGATTGTATGTAGAGCTTGTTTTTGTTCAGCTAACTAGGGTTTTTATTTGGGTCTCTCTGTGTGTACTTTGGATTAGGTTGGACAAAAACGGAGGCAATAGACTCGCTGATGCGAAAATCTGGGTACAATGGCACTATTACTGAGTCACTTCGGAAGCGTGTACGACTGACCCGATACCAGAGCACATTGTTTACAATGAATTACAGTGAATATGTTGCCTATATCAAGGCAACCCGAGGTGCAGCTCCATCCATTGATGGGGCTAAGCCTGGGAACCATTGATTCTTCCAAATATCTTTTGCTAAGACCACAAAGTTAGTTTGGTCTTAGACAAATTTCTATTTAGAAGAAAATAGAACTGGGTTGGAATGGATTTGTTTGTCTTCCAGCCCAGACACATAAGTAATTGTTGTAACCTGTCAATATCATTCTTCAAATTCATTTGTTTTTGAAGAAAGAAACCAAAAGAACAGGTTTCCTTGATTCCAGTTCCCAGCTTTCACATTCAGCAGCTTCTCTGGGATAGCTGTGCTATTGTAAAATTTCTCAGTAACTTATAAATCATCCCAGACTGTTTTATCTATATTTATGTTTGTCTTCAGCTCCAGTTTCAAATGATAATTGTTGTCCCATAAGCTAAGAATTGTGTGCTTGTTATGGTTGGTGGTTAAAACATTTAGTTCAGTTTGTGCATTATTAGTGACAATCTGTAGACAAGATATATAGCCATGACAAAAACCTTAACCCAGGAATCAATTAATTGCCCCAAAATATTATTTGCAAGTTTGGGTGTGGTTTGCTATAAAAGGAAAAACAGTAATGTGTAACTGCTGCATATTATATAGTATCACATTATTTACATGAAATTTCCCTTCAAAAATTCATATAAAAGTGGAGAAAAAAAATCTAAATAAATAAAATGACAAATTTACATATTTTATTTTCGGCATAGGCAATTACACTAATTGGACCAAGTGATACCATGTTAACACCCAATTGTTTGATATTTGCCTTTTGTTTTGGCTCTTGCCTCTTTGTGAAATATTCGTTACCTAAAATTTTCTAAACAATAAAAATTAGTCTTAAAAAGTTCAAATTTTACAATCCTTGCGGTTGCTGTACAAATTGAGCAAACAGTAAAGAAAACTATTTTTTTTTTTTCATTTCCTAAACTTTTTCATTTACCAACTTAACTCGAATAAATAACTCTACAACCAAATCAGCACCCACTACCACCAAAATATCTAAAATTCATAAAGAAAGTTCAAAAACATATTCAAACTTCAATTTTGACAAAAACAATTCATCCGAGTTTGAACCCTATTTACAATACCTCGAAGGCTTAATGCATTTTGGGGCCTAGATGCATTTGAGAGCTTAAGACAAAAATTAAATTGAGACATTTTATATATTTAAATATAATTATTTTTAAAAAAAGCTAATTTAAATATTATCTAAACTTTATTCTTTTGTTTTAAATGCAAAATTACTGATTAACATAAACTACGAAGATTTTTTTCTTTTAGAAAGTCTCTAGACACGAAAATTAGACACAAAAAAATTTGACAAAACTTTTCATACATGTTAATGTAGCAAATTGATAGTGATAAGTAAAAAATAATATTAAAGGTATACGTAGATGAGAATTAGTAAATGTTTACCAACTCAATTATTGTGAAATTTTTTGTATATTGCCCCTTTTTTAAAAGTACTATATTCACAATATTTTCACAATAAATCCTAGGTGTTAAGTCGTTACTACTTCTAATTTAAACCCACCATTGAAATTATTTTTTTGTCCACCAATAACAGTTAGTAACAACCTACCACTTAAGATTTATTATGAAAGTGTCATGAAAAATATTGAGGGGTAACATTTTTTTTTTCTTGTTTTTCATTTAATAAAAAAATATTATGTTATTTATTAACTAATATTTGGGCTTAATTAATACTATTACAATAAAAAAATAGTTAAAATTTGGTCCTTTTTTTATTTTTGGAGCCTCAGGCGATCATCTTATTTGCTCATACTATAGAGCCGGCTGTGATATATCATCACTTCATTCCAATGCCATTTTTTTTTTTTTAATTAGGATTTTTTTTTTTTTTTTTAAACTTAAAATTAATGTTTGTTGTCGCACAATCAACACCTACGTCATACCAAGTCATGACAATTGAGCTCCACTTAAAAGCCCATCCGAAATCATATCTATGCCTACGCAATATCAAGTCATGCAAGCCCTAGCCAAGTTCATTCCATTGTTGAACCTTACCTATCGAAAATTCTACCTCAAACTCAAACTCCAATATGAAGCAAGATCAAATGGTCACTTTTCCCTATTTTAACACCTCATTCTAAAATCAATATTCTGAGTTTTCAAGAGTGATAGAAATAAAAAGGATTTAGGAAAAGGGGGGACGAGGAAAAATAATAATAAGAAAAAAAATGAATATTTTAAATTTTTTAAAGTAAATTTTATTTAAAAAATAATGTTTTAGAAGATTAATTGACAAAAATATGATGGAGTGATCACCTCAAGAGTTTAAAATTTTTAATTGATAATAGAAGAAAAGGGGGTTGTGCTTGAAAACAAACAAATCTTCTGGGTCTTTTTTGCAATTTACTCTTAAAATTAACCTCAATGTTAAGAAAAGAATTGTAATTTTTTTTTTAATGTAATTCTGTGGTGTTTTTGTTTATCTTATCACCCATTAGACTTAAAAATAATTGTAAATTTTTTTAATGGACTTTGTATCTATAATTTCTTAAATTTTTCAATATTTAGTCACTAAAGTGGTTGTTTTAACTAAATTATTTTTTTGCCTAGTGTGTATCATTAAAGAATTTGCTCCATCTCATTAAAAAAAAAACCCCTTGTTCCCCTTCTCTACTAGTAATTTCATTAAAGAATTTCGGCTTGAAATTCTACCATAATAATATTGTAATCAAAACCTTCATTCAACAAGATTTTGAGTGGTTGTCTTGATCAATTGTCTCAGTGCTCACTTGTTTGATTATTTTTTTTTTATGGGATTTCGTTTGATTTGTTTGTTGATTACCTACCATAATAATATCTTAATCATAGTCTTCATCTTTTTCTCTCTTTTTTTTCCTTTGTGTTTTTGGTATTGAAAACTGTTTTTTAATTTTTAGCTAACAATCCAAACAAATATTTTGCATTATGTTATAGGAAAGCTGTTGTTTTCCCTAAGTTTACCATATGGTCCAAATGTGTTGCTGACTTTGAAAACAAAATAAAACTTTTTTTTTTTTTACATTTGATTTTGAAAACAAAGTTTCTATTAATAGAAAATAAAAATAGTTATCAAACGTGACCTTATATTCTACCAATTTATCTCTCCACAAAACAGACAAATAAAAATTAGTATTTTAATACTAAATTCCATTAGAGTTAGCAGGAAAATACACGGCAATCATGTTTTCGATGGTTTAAAGCAGTAAAATTTAATCGAGTTAATAGTTAAAGGTCAAAAAAAAAAACTATAATTACCCCTAAATTATAGTAACCAATAGTTATGAGATTGGAAACCAACACTAACAGAACCACACTGTTAATAAACAGTCGTGTTTAAGGCTAAATGTGTGTTAAGGCTTTAACCTTAAACACCTCGAACACGTCGTTAAGGCTAAATGTGGTTTTTGTCTTCTTCAGTAACTACCGTACCCCATCAACAATACAATACAGACCTTCACAAGTCTTACACGCTAAGCAATTTTTTTTTTAACCTTTCCATCCAATTGCTTCAGGTTATTTCTTTCTCTCTCTTTCTCTGATTCTAATTGTAATTCCCTCTCTCTCTTTCTTTGATCTTCGAATAAATTCATTCTTTTCTTGATATCCCTATATTTTTTATTAGTTAGATTAACAGTATAAAAGTTTCTGCTTTCTGTGGATGGATTATTTTATTCTGGGCATATAGATTTTGGGTCCTGTTTCCAATCTCTGTTGTAATATGTTTGGATGCTGAGAAAATTAAGGATAAACTGTCTTTTATGGTCAGATGTTGTTTTGGTTCAAGAACATTAAAAACCCATCTCACCTAAAGTCAAATGGTTGTATTTGGCTCATTTTGCTGGACTTTTTTGGAGACAAAATTGTTACTTTTTTTTTTTTTTTTTTTTTGGCCTTTATGATATTTCCTTTCCTAGGAACCCTTAGGTTTGGTAATGAATTGCTTTGTTTCCACTACTTGGGTGTGTGTTCATTTTTTGCATGAATTATTTGGTAATTCATAATCAGAAGCTAAATTAAATACTGGGTTTTGATGGATCTTCATGTTGATTGTTTGGTTGAATTGGATTTGGTGGGTTTAATTCATGGATTTATGATCTGGTTAGGTTATTGTGCAATAAGGGACTAGTGAAATCTCTTTGTGGGTCTCGACAAGTTTGAAGCTATTATTCTGAAATGAGTCAGAGAGGCTTAATATATAGCTTTGTTGCAAAAGGAACCGTTGTGTTAGCGGAGTACACGCCATATTCGGGGAATTTTAGTACCATTGCTGTTCAGTGCTTACAGAAGCTGCCTTCAAATAGCAGCAAGTACACTTACTCGTGTGATGGGCATACGTTTAACTTCCTCCTCGAGAATGGATTCGGTATTGGTCTTTTGGCAGTTGTCAAATTATAGTTTTAGTTTCTGACTGCTATGTGTGTGGTTGAATGTGTTTCTTTTGGCGTGCAGTTTTCCTTGTTGTTGCGGATGAATCAGCTGGGAGAAGTGTCCCATTTGTGTTTCTTGATCGGGTGAAGGATGATTTCAAGCAGCGTTATGGTGCAAGTATAAAAAATGATGGTCCACACCCACTTGTGGATGACGACGATGAAGATGATCTGTTTGAAGACCGATTTAGCATTGCATACAATCTTGACAGAGAATTTGGGTGTGTATAAATTTGTTGAGGTTTGAATTTGAAGTGTTCTTGATCACATTATTGTATTAGTCTCTAATGCTCTGCGTTTGTTTACCAGGCCAAAGCTTAAGGAGCACATGGATTACTGTGTGAACCACCCTGAAGAAATGAGTAAGCTATCCAAATTGAAGGCTCAGATTTCTGAGGTCAAGGGGATTATGATGGACAATATCGAGAAGGTACGCATTTACTTGCTTGTTGAGTGATACAAAAAATGAAAGCAATTAATGTGTAGTGTTAGAAGAGATATAAGTTCCTTCTAGTCTACATTAGCAAAATGAAGATAACCTATACATCTGCGTCAATGCATTATGTTCTGTTGTTATAATAAACCTTTAACACCGATCCTGGTTCTTTGTTAAGCGAACTGTTGTATTTGTTTGGGGTTATTTAGGGGAGGGGTTCTAGTAATAAGTAGATTTGTCATACTGTTAACTAAAATTTTAGTGAAAAAAAATTATGAAAGCATGCTACTTTTTCCTTAAGAGAGTCCTTTAGATTTCGAAATTGGTCATCGTTGTCACGAAGCAACAACTCTATTTGGAGAGATACATGAACATTCAATGTGCCTCTATGTATAACATTTTGTGAATTATCTAAACAATTTTCTAGTTAAGATAGAACACTTGGCGTTGGTTTGCAGAACTTAGATGCTCGTATTTAAGAATTAGGTTTTGATGCTCCTACAGTGTATTTTTGCAGGTTTTAGTTTTGTGTGAGGTGATATACTTGGGTTGAAAAAATTCCATTGAGGAATGTTGGGGAATGGGATCCCCACAATCAACCTACCCTATTGCCATACCTAATTATATTGCTTTATCATATCCCTCATGCTTGCTAGATATCAACATATAGTAATAACTATCTGATTTATAAATTGTTTTTAGATTTTTTTTTTTTTTTTTTTAAATGAGTTTATGGATTGGATAGTGATTGACATTTGATTCATACAAAATTTGGTACGTAAGTTAAGAACACATTAAAACATGTAATCCAATGGTACTTATCCACAAAAAAAAAAGTGTAATCCAACGGTGGACTTGTCAAAAGAACTAATTTAATTGATACTTATCAAGTGGTGTAATATTAACAAAGAGTTATCCTAGGTGTAAGTAAAAATTAAGGTCCTAAACGGCTAAGCCGTATATATTTGCTTCTTTTGGAACTATGTGATGAGCTATGATATGCTAGATACATAAGCATGACAAAAGGGAAATAAAATTTTAACACCCAAGGCCTTGATTGGTCAGACTAAGATCGGAGACTTACAGCATTAGTAAAATCACTTATCTAGGTAAGGGCCTTCATATAGGTCAAACCATGAATGTGTGTGTGTGTGTGTGTGTGTGTGTGTGTGGGTGGGTGGTTATATTTCAATCATGTTTACATCACTCAATAACTTATCATTTGATGAGTATTTTGAAGATCCATTTTAGATCATTGGATATGCATGTGTAAGATTCAAGAGGTTAAATGACATGTGGTTATGAGTTACGTTTACAATCTTAATATCTATTTTCATGGGATGAGTGTTCCACTATTTTGACAAATCCATTTTAGATTACATTGTGTGTGGGCGAGCGTGTGATCATGTGATCTTATGATTGATAAGAATAATATGATTTTTGAATGTGAATATGCAAGAATCATTAGATTGAGTGATATATGTTGTTAAATATGAGTCACATTACACCACTTATTAACTTTTCATTGGATGAGTACGAAGAAAAATCCATTTTAGATCATTGGGTGTGTGTGTGTGTGTGTGTGTGTGTGTGAGATATATATTTATATATATATATGGTTTTTGAATGTAAATATGTAAGAATCAATATATTGAGTAATATATCTAGTGTAACCTTTTCAAATGTTATTGATGCAATCATGGAAGATTAATTTGTTACTACTTCGCAAATTCATCTATTTAAAACTTATTTTATGAGGCCCACATGTGAAGGTCAATTGAAGTCGTGCAGTTTTAAAGGTCTAGTTATATTTATCCTAAGGTTAAAAAAACTCATCAAAACAAATTATCCTAGGGTTAAAATAGTTTTCGATTTGGAGTTTTATTTAACAATTTTTGGTCAATTATGGCTCAGGTGTAAAGCTGGAATTATTGCAACTTCGTCCTTTGGTAGTTTAGTTGAGTCGATAATTTTTTTTGGAGACATTATCTTAAATTTTATTTTCCTCGAGTCAAAGTTATTCTTTTATTAGTTATCATTACCTTATTAGGTTTGTAGTTCACTGGTCAAAATAGGAGTGTCCTAATCTTATTGGTACAAGAATGTGTCTTTCTATATATTCGTTCTCAGTGTTCTGAAAGAATGTATGGAGTTGATCAATAAAATAAAATATTGAGTGTTTTGAGTATTGAGATATGTTAGCCCCTCTCTCTCTTTGATATTCTATCACTGTTCATGGTACTTTATAGGTACTGTTCATGTGTGTTGTTCACACACACAGACACACTGTTAACAGATTGTGCACAAACTCAATTTCTTCTTACCTTTTTTTCTTAAACATTGTGTTAAAATTGTGTGGTTAAATGATTAAATTTACTATATCCTAATAGCTTAAGCTTTTAGGACAATCAGTAATTTAACATGGTATTAGAGCAAGAGGTCTTGAGTTCGATCCCTGTCTTCTCTACTTTACCTCCCATTTAAAATCTCACGTGTTGGACCTCACCCATTAAAAAGATAGTTACTGCCCACATGTGAGAGGAAGTATTAGAATTGTGTGGTTAAATGATTAAATTTATCATATCCCAATAGCTTAAATTTTTGAGACAATTGGTAATTTAACACACTGAATCAAATATTTTCTCTTCACTACAAGACCCTACACCACCAAAAGTCACATGTAGACAGATTTTCCCAATTTGTCTTATCCTAGTTGCACTAATTAATAAATTCTCATTATTATAGTATTTTAACAATTTATTTTAGCCTATATCGTCTCCCTGTACTTTCCATACTCACAATATATCACGATGATAGAGATTAAAATCTATCTTGTGTATGAAATGTTCAAATTTAAGTATTCTTATTCTAAAAAATATATTAAAAAAAAAAAAAAGAGGTTACATACAGAACTAATTCCAATAATTCACAATAATTGATTAGAAAGTGAACGCAAGTTAGTGAATAATAGTGATTTATGGTAATTAAAAAAACGATGACTTACATTTTGCAAATTTTGAAATGGTTGGTAGTTCAATATACTAATTTATGCACTATAGATACATGAAAACTAATAATGAAAAACATAATGTAGCTGACCTCATCTCCAGGAGAACAAACCGTGAGCATGGCTTGATGAATACTTTGCCTGCTCCGTTGCTAACCAAAATCTCATGGGCTGTAAGAGGTTCATCTGCAAACAAAATGAACCTATGCCAATTTTCAGATTCCAAATCTCAGGAATTTACCTATTAGTCACAGGACCTTCCAAGAGCATATTTGTTTGTTTGACGTTTCCATGTGGCAGGGCGTGGCATGGTCAGTTATAGCCACCATTTTGGAAAGCTTAATTTGTTTTACTGACATTGAGAGAGAGATTAATTGTCCAAAGTTTTCCGTATGAAAAATGTGTCATGAAATTAATGTTGGGAAGAAACAGAAGTGTTTTAGTTGTAGGAATATAGATTTGTGCAATTCAAATAAGTGTTATTATATTAGAAATATTTTAGTTATAGGACTATAAATCTGTGTAAGTGTTATTTTATTAAAATTCTCTTAGTTATAGGTTTATATATTTGTGTAAAACGTGAAATATTTTAGGGTTTTCAAAATTGAACATTCTCTCAGCTTCACTTTATATATTATATGAGATTAGCTGTGTAATCCAACTATCAAATTGATATACTTTTTTTAAAATTTAAAATATTTAAATGGTGTAACATGAATAAAGAGTTGTGCCAACAAGCTTTAGCTCTAACGACACATCCTCTTCTTGTAATAGCAAAGTGGAGGATTTTAAGTCCTGGCCTCAAGACCCACAGTGAGTGTGTGTAACTTAGTAATAATCATTATTATTATAATGCCTGGTGTAATTGTTGTTAATGCTACATTGCTCAATAACTTTCATTGAATGTGTATTTTGAATTTTTGACAAACCTGTTGTTGAATTGCATTGTCTCGCTATGCCTATGTTTCTACAATATGAAAGATTAGTGGAGACTAAAAATTATCTTTTTTTTTTTTTTTTGATAGGTAGTAAATATTTCATTAATAAAAAAGTATATCATGTTCACAATGATGAACAGACTGTAATTGAAACAAATACAAAAAAAATCACAGAGAAACATAAGTAGAATTCAGGAAATCAAAAACAGAAATACATTGCTTAAAACCTCAAATACAAGACCACCCAAACACTGTCCCAACTAGCAAAGACTTCAAAAGATCAACAGATTTCTCAACATACTCAAAAGTGCAGGTATTTCATTCCCTCTAAGTTAGCCACATCAAACAGGCTGGCACCATATTCCAGACTGAAGAAGAGTGTATCTCCAAATAATTCTCCCATGCACAAAGAATAGAAACAACCGTCCTTGGCATCACCCATTGTATACCAAACATAAAAAAAACTTCACTCCATAAGGCATGTGCGAACTTACAAATGAAGTAAAAGATGATCCATTGTTTCTCCACCACAGCGGCACAAACAACACCAATTAACCAAAGGCAGGTTCCTTTTTACAAGGTTATCAATAGTGAGAATACAATCCCGAGCTGCTGTCCATAAAAAGAAAGAAACTCTTCTAGGTACCTTAACCCTCCAAATACACTTCCAAGGGAAAGGAATGGTGGAGGAGCACATAAGGAATTTTAGAACGAGTGCACATCAAAAACACCGTTCGGGGTCAACTTCCAAAACAAACTATCAACCCACTCACCCCTTGGCATTTTTGAATAAATATGCTCATATAAAGCATCCACTCTCTCCACCTCCCAATCATCAAGAGCCCGGTGGAATTGAATATTCTAATTCCTACTACCACCATCTGATGTAATAGCAATCAACTTAGAAATCTAGACGTCTTTACCCAAAGCACGAGAGAAAAGATTCGGGTGAAGATCTTCTAAGGGAATGTGTCCACACCAAAGGTCATATCAGAATCAAATACGAAGACCCTCTCCCACCACATGCAGCACATGTCCGAAGAAACTCTCTGCACCTTTTCTAATATTCTTCCACATTCCACACCCCTATGAACCTCTACCAACTCTAAAAATCATCTCATCTATAAAGCGTTTCAAATTTTAGAGGTTGGGCCTTGGTGCGATGGCAAGTGCCTTTCACCAAAAGCGACAAGTTGCAGGCTCAAGTTCGGGAATCAACCTCTCCAAACAAAATTTGGGGTGAGGTTGCCTACCATGACTTTTTTCAAAACCCACAAAAGTGGGAGCTTTGTGCACTAGGTACAACTTTTTTTTGTATCTTGAAAAAAAAAATATACAGATGGTGTATGACATGTGGTTGACCAGAATTTGGCGTACATATCACATGCACACACGCACGCGCGTGCGCGCGCACACACACACACACATATATAATGCTTTGAAGGTGCTGAGGATATTGTTAAAGTGAATGTGTGTTCTCGATATATTTTGCAGTTAACACATTCCAAATTAGGATACGAGTACATAGGAGGATTCCTTAGCTTTCTAAGGAATTTGCTTTATAAAATGGCAATGTCTGTAAAATGAGAGTCTTGCAGCCTTCTGCCAGAATGCATGGGCTACAAACACAAAGAAAGCTTGCTAGTGTCTGCTAAATTCCCAAAGTTTACACGCTACCAATCTGCAGTTGGATAGTACAACCTTGAAAAGGGCTAAATGATATTTAGATTTCCTTACTGTCATTTTTGTGATATGTGATAATGTGAAATTCTATAGTTCATTTCTTGTATGCATAAGTTTGGGAGTTATTGACAGAAATAGATAGTTAGACAGGGAGCCTGCCTGAAATAATGGTGGTCCAATGGTGATAGTAACCTACATTATATTGGTTTGGTTGATACTTGTATGATATTGTGTAGCATCTGCTTTTGTTGGTAGCTTTTAGTTTTTGGGATTGGTTGGGTGATTTGGGTTTGATTTTTATTTACCTTAATATTTTATGTGCTGTTTGGTTGTGAAGAAGAAAATCATCTTTTTTCTCTCTTTTTTTCAGAAACGGAAATTTTTCCCCATTTGCAAAACAAATTTTGGGATGTTAGAACTGTTTCTTTTCCTTTAACAATATGGCCGATTAATTTTCTGGAGAACACATTTCAACTGTTGTAAGCAAATAAAGATGGTTGTTCAGGCATATTTTTCTGATTGTAACCACCCAACTGCAACTCAACTCCAGAACCTTATGGTGGCAGTCAAGCTGGCTTCATAGATTGATGTCTGGTTCTTTGCTATGTCTGAAATGATCACTCGCAAGACTTGACTAGAAGAGTAGCTACTGAACTTCTGGATTGGGTTAAACCTAGAATTTCTGCACGTTTGATTCATTTGAGTTGGTGGAGATATGTGGTTTCCACACTTTTTCCAGTTTCGTAATGTAGGGAAAACAGACTAACCCAATAACAAGGGAAAACGCACACATTTGAAGGAAACAAAGTGACCGGCCAACATCCATAAGATTAAACTCAAGACGCAAGTTTCTAAACAAATTGAACCTTAACAAGAAAATTTGGACCCAGATATTTTTTTGTTTTATTAAACAGGAAACTAATCCAGTGATATAACACATTTCCTCTTGGTGTAATGCAGGTTCTGGATCGTGGGGAGAGGATTGAACTTTTGGTGGATAAAACGGAGAATTTACAGTTCCAGGTACAAGACATCTATCATTCAGTTCTTATACAACTAACAATGCTGTTGATGAATTTCTGACTGGTTTTCTGGGTTTTGTTTCTGACCAGGCTGACAGCTTTCAGAGGCAAGGCAGGCAACTTCGACGAAAGATGTGGCTGCAGAATCTCCGATTGAAGTTGATGATTCTAGGAATAATCCTTGTGATGGTTTTGTTAATAGTGCTTGTTATCTGTGGAGGCTTTAAATGTTGACGGGGAAAAGCAAAACGGAGTCCTTAGTAGCAACTTGTCTGTTATTAATTGGTGTACAAATTGTTGCTTTCCTGTATATGGAGACTGTTGCCAAACCTTTACCTTAGTACTTGTTATAACCTGTAACTAGACCTCTCTAGTCTCTACTACGTACCCGAAGGTTATGTTAACCAGTTCATAATCCAGAGATATGGTATATTGACCACTTGTTATTTCTTATGCGCTGTGCTTAAGATGTTATATAGTTTTTTAACTTGTATATTTTGTGTGTTTTATATTTCTTTCATATTTTGGGTGTCAATGTGTTCTTTGTAATCAATGCCAAGAAACAGCCGAGCAAATTTTCAATATCGTTTGATCTTCTCAGACTGGCACTTTTAACACTTACCATCTTGGGTTCTGACTCCCAAGTGACATTGTGAAATATGTCATATTCCCTCGTCGGAAATTGCAGGTTGCCAAAGAAGAGCTCACTTTGTTGGCCTCAATTCTCTTTGACATCATTTGGAGAATAAGGAACCAAACTATCCTAGCTGGTCACAAGCCTGATCCTAGAAAAGATGCTATGAAGTTGTAAACAGAGCCTATTCAGAACATCTCTCTGCCTGATCCTCCCACCCATTTGATCTGGCATTGAATTGGTCTCCTTCTCCAATTGATTGGATTAGAATCAATTTTGATGCCAGGCCCCATTCTACTTTCACTTCTGCTAAGGGGATAAATGTAACTGCAGAGATCCTACTGTCTTGCACAACGTATGTGAGCACTAATCTTGTCTCACATTTCTTAAGGTCTTTGACCACTTAAAATCCTGACATTTTCAATTTCCATTTGTCCATTAAAGAACTATCGTAGGTGATCAATCATATTCCATTATTTAGTGCAACATAAAAAAGAAAGAACAAAATGCAATTCCTTAACACTCATTGAAGGACTAAATTTTTTTTTATTTGATTTCGGATTAGGATTTGTGTGATTATTTAAAACTTCTCTCTCTATTTTGGGGTCCTCAATAGAGTATCACTTTCTAAGGGAAGCTTAAAATTATTATAAGTAAATTGTTCCCTTCATTTGAAAAGTGGAAATTGATATCTTTGGATGCCATATTTGTAGAATGCACTTTCTTCATCATATTTATTGGTTGTGTTTAAGAATTTGATTTTTTAGAAGGAAACATTGGTAATCTTATTAATTTTTATAAAATGATACAAGTTAATAAATTATGAAAGATATTAAAAATTATGTCTGTTGAGTTTTAAAATATGGTTACAATTTGAGGGTGTTTTGTGTGTGTGGGGCTAAACACAAGTAATGAATTCTACCCATCGATCTAAAGATTCGAAACCCACACAAAAGAGGAAGGATGTAATTGGCCTATGACTATTGGCTTTGAGACATTTTAAAATAGAGTAAAGAACCAATGAAATTGTATGGAGTAAATAATTTCAAACTTATCATTATTGTTTTGTGATAAGATACGCATTATATCCCATTTTCTATTCCTTGACCCTAATAATTTCTTTTTGCTCTTTTGGAACATTTGGTTAGCTCGCGATATAAACTGATTTTTCAACAATTAAGGTGCCATTTATTTATAATCGTTGCCGATACTAATATCCATTCTACTCGTTACTTTTATTATTGTGCTTACATTACAAGAGTTCCGTGTACCAAACAATGAAGATAGATTTTGAAGGACTCCTGACTCCTCTTCTTGGAGAAATTATTAGGTCCATCAGGAGAACTACTAATGTGATTCTCCATGACTTCTTAACGAATAAAATGTTGTTATTTATTCAAATGTGACATCATTTAGTATTCTTAACGAATAAAATATTGTTATTTATGCAAATGTGACATCATTTAGTATTTTTTATTTTTTGTGCTGATTAGGAAGTTTACACATGTATTTGTATAAATAACATCATCTCATTGGTCAGGGAGGACCACATCAGCAGTCCTCCCAATATAGATAATAATTTCTCCTCTTCTTGAAGTGTTGAATCAAATACAAATAGCGATTTCAAAAGAATTCCAGATACTTTGGGAATTGGCGATATCCTTGGAGATCATTTAAGCCAATGGATTGTTGGTTTCTTGATCAACGTAGAGTATTCAACAAGCATTACTGTGGAATTAAAGATGGTTAGAGAGGGTTTAATTTTTGATTTGGAATTTCCAATAACACTTTCCTATAAATTGATTCCCCACAAGTATACAACTTTTTGAGTAATACTATATGCACAAACTTTTTTACAATATTTTTACAAAATGTTGATGTGACCAACCTTTTATTGGTTTTCACTAGGCTTATCCTTAATATCACTTTTTCATTCACCAATAATCACTCATCATATCAGCAGTTTGTAAATTTTTTTGTAAAATAATTTGTATCTTTAGCATTATTCACAACTTTTTAACTTCCTATATATGTATATATGGGGTTGGGCTCAAGTAATATTACACCACCTAATATTTTTTAATTAAATGTGAATTTTGATAAATTTATTGCCAAATTACATTATCTTTGCGCATTCTCCATACTTATAAAGTTTATAGATGATCAAAGATCAATAGTAATGTTATCAATTAATTGTTTAAATTCAAGCTTTTGAATTTTAAACTAATGCATAAAAGATGAGTTTATGAATCAAATGACAAACTACATCTGATTAGCATGAAAATTGACATACATGTTAAAAACATATATAATATATAATTCAACGGTTAGATTTTTAAAATATGAATTATATATATATATATATATATATTTATATTTATATTTATATTTATATAGACTATAAATGGAACTATTAATTCTATAAAAATATCAAGGGACGATTAGCAATTGTCTATGTGTAGATTAATCTAGCCAATTATATACTTGATTTCTTCTCTAAGGGCTTGTTTGGTTGGGTAAATTTTAGGAAGGATGTAAAAGAGAAGAGGGAAAAAAAAGGAAGAAAATGTTTTTTAAGATGTTTGGTTAGGTGGATTTTAAAATGCAAAAACTGATGAATTCACCAAAATGCAATCTCCCTAATATGATAAAAAAAAACTAGAGTGATTAATAATTGGGTCTAGTTTAGGGCACAAATTAAACTACCTATTTTTTGAAACATTTTATGGAGAATTGAAAAAAGAGTAAAAAAATTAATAACTTTTTCATTTTTCCATGAAAATTTTTTGAAATTGTTTACTATGTTTGAGTACATATTAATAAAACCCTTAATAATTGTACGTCTTTACCAGTTAACAAAAGAAAGATTACAAGTTTCATGATACAAACCCATAAAAAATGATTTTTTTTTAATGCAACTTTTTGTTTTCATTATGAATTATACATCAATTGAAAGGTGACTCCTCTAATAATTAGCTAATGTGTATAACTCATGGGGGACCGTACAAGACTTGGAATTTGTTGGGAACTCAAAAAAGTCAATTAGCTAATGATAATGATACGTGGTTGGTTTCGTGTGAACGCATTATAATTTGGAGCGTGGTGATGATTATGATTTATGATTCATTATCAAAGAAATGAGGCTCCATTTTGTCCAAAAGTTACGTCAACCCATATTTGTTTTCAGTCTTACGGCTCAACGGCTAGTGAAGTTTCTTCGCCCCCTTAAAATGGCTAGTGAGCCTAAACTACATTGCATAGCTTTTTTATTTTATTTTATTTTATTTTTGAGAAGTGTGAATTAAAAATTAAAACTAGTAAAGTACCATTAGAACAAATGAAATCATTCTCAATCAAGTGCATTGACCATAATGTTTGTGAACTCCAATTGGTTTTAAGAGTTTCACATTAGATAATGAATGTTATAGATTGAAATCATATCATTTTTTTTTAATAACAAAAAATGACCACAAAGTAAATTGATTCTACAACTAATGGAAGAAGAATTTTTAAAAATATTGAAGCTTCCACTTAAAAAAAAAAGAAAAATATTGAAGGTTGATTTAAAGTTTCCATAATAATCTCGAAACACACTGTTGTGTTATGATAAATAAAATTAACTTTCACAAAGCTTCTAATACTCTTTATACAAATAAATCAACTCAAAACCAATAATAGGATTAACATGTCATACTTGTATACCATCTATTATGATGATGATAATAATAACAATAATAATAATAATAATAATAATGAAATGTTGATTTTTTATTGACCTTATAATATTTTGCAACTTAAACTTTTGATGTATCATTATTTTACGCATAAGTATTCTGTTATATATTTTGTTATGATTTTAAATTCCATTATATATTTAAATCCTTCGTTAAAATCTTACCAAATCATATAATATTAGAACATATAAGTCTATATATAAACATAATTATGATAAAATCTCTCCATAATTACTATAATAATAAGTGCGATTGGATTATTAATCCTATTATTGAATTAATAAAAGCCTAACAATAATTAAAAGCTTTTCATACTTGTATACCATGTATTTATTGCTATGAATGCATTTGGGTTTGTTTTGCAAATTGTTTGTTTACTAAGAGTTAAAAGGGAAATGTTAAGGAATGCCCTTAGACCAGAGTATTGATTAATAATCTATTTAAATAAAGTTTTTATGAGAAAAAAAAAACAATTAATATTTTGATAATTTTTTTTATTTTTCATAAAAAGTTGTGTAAAAACTTTCTTAAAATAGATTGTTAATCAATGTCTAAGGGGCATTTATTAGCATGACCCAATGTAAAATAAAAGAAGAGGGACTTCTTTTTCCATTTCTTTTTCTTTTTTGAAACCATGAATGTGGTAGTTAGGTTTAGGAGATATTTAATAGGCACTGGTTTCAGGTTGGTGAACTACCGACATATTGGTGCCATTAAAATGAATCAATGGCCGATTGTACTATTGCTAAGGGAGTATTTAATGGAGAGAAGAGTACAGAGTTGTTGTGCTCTATCTCTAGTTACTATATATTACTTAGAAAAAAATGAAATCATAAGAGTAATTGTTGTGCTCCCTTGCAATTTGGCCATTGGCCACTGCCCAATGACCCTGCATGGTCACTTTAATAAAAATAGAGTGATTAGGTTGATGGCCTCATCACATGATAGGTTTTGTTGTAATGTTAAATTGTTAAAGTTTGATTGGGGACCTATCCTCCTGTTTTGCTGTTATTTTACCAAATAGTGTACAGTGATTTTACGTTTATGAATAAAAATTCTTTACACTTTCTTTTTTTTAAATAAAGCAAATACTATCCGCACGATATTTTTTATAATTGTTTTCACAATTTATAAGATAGCAAGTTATTCTTAATTTTTACATTAATTCATCACTAACATTACTTTATTGTTTACAATAACATTTTACAATATTCGAAAATCTCATAGTATGACATTTTATCCCCAAAATCATAAATTTTCCATCCTAAAATAGATAGATATCACTCTTTTTTTTTTCAGAAGACAGATGTAAAAGCATTTGAATCAGCCTCAATACAATTTTAGCTAAATTAATTTAAAAAACTCCACTTTTACTACTTTAACTAGTGTATTTTTTACCCAAAAAAAAAAGCCTCAATCCTCTATCACTATTTTATTAAAATATTTTTTTTTTCACTTCTATCTTTCCCATGCTGCAAGCAGTATCACCGAAAACCCATATCAAGTTATCAAACCCAGAAAATCATTTTCCCAAGCCACTTCTTTTACTATTTCTCTTTCAATTGTTTGTCTTCATTTGGGATCAGCCTCCCAATATATCTCAAGTTTCTTTTTGGTAGGAACACCTATAAATAAATAAACTAACCAAACTGTCTTCTCAAAAAAAAAAAAACTATCCAAACTATTTTCAATATACACCTATTTTAATCTAAGTACTATTTATAAAAGTATGATGAAATTTAATATGAAATATATATATTGTGTTGTTTGATCAGTTATAATTATATTATGAATTAATAGAAAGTACCGTAGCTATTAGCAATAAAATACTACAATTTAATAGTGCCGGCAGATTGAACATAAATTTTGTTTTTCCATGCCTGTAAAGAATGAGAATAAAATTCAATGGCAAATGATTCTAGACCAGACAACAAATTTTTACAAAATGTTAGGTGTGAGTTGTAAAGGATGATAAAGTGATGTGATAGTGACCTACAGGAAAATGAAAATCACTAAAAGTGGACCAATTAAGTTGTAATATATGTATATATATATATATATATATATAAAGACAAATTTTGGTTATAATTTTACTCAATATTTTTTAAGTAAAGTTATAGTTACAAATTATTTTATAATATTTTTACAAATTATTATTAAGTCAATTCTTACCGGTTTTTATCTGAACCTACTACTAACACCATTTTTTCACTCACCAATCACATCAAAAATTTGTAAAAAATATTGCAAAATTGTTTGTAATTCTATATTTTCCATATTTTTTTATTTAATATAGATTTTAATAAATGTGGATTATATTTTCTTTTTACATATTTCATGTTTGAAAATTTTTCAAAAGATAAAAAATTTGATAATTATATTATCAATTAAATATTTAAATTTTAAATATTTGGGATTTAGTGCGCGTTTGAGTTAGAATGAAAAATTAAAATTATTTTACTATTCAGCTTATTTTTGCTATTTATTTATAGATCTTATTGCACTTTTTGACACTATTCATAGGTCATACTGTACTATTTCAACTAACTTTTACCTTTATCTACAATATTTTTAACAATAATTTTTTAGTTTCAGCATAATAATCAATATCCAAACACACCCTTAAAATAAGATAATAAAAATGGGTCATGCTAACGAATGCCCTCAAGGCATTGGTTAACAATCCATTTTACGAAAGTTTTAACATCACTTTTATGAGAAATGAAAAAAGCTGCCAAAACATTAATTATTTTATTTCATTTTCCCATAAAAACTTTCTTTAAATGGATTGTTAACCAATACCCTAAGGGCATTCGTTAGCATTTCTCAATAAAAATATACAGTAAACTCTAGCAAAAAAAAAAGAAGTACTGATTATATACTATATTAGAAAATTTTAAAACTTAATCATGTCCATCTTGCGATAATCTTTAGGAGGAGGATTAGGATTTGACATGTTGACAACCTTTTTATTTTTATTTTTGAGAAGGTCATGTTGACCACTTGACATCTGATGATGACCTACTACAAAATAGATAAATATGTATTTATTTATTTATTTACAATTTTTTTTTGGTTAATATTTTTATAAAACTTAACTACAAAGTAGTTAATCTCTTTCTTAATCAAAAAAATACTGTTAAATACTTTAAAAATCTAATAGTTGAATGGTATTTTTTTTTTATATTCGTAATATACATATCAAAAATTGTGTGAATCGAATATTATTTATTATATGATTTGTACATTTATATTTTATATATAATTTTAAACTTCAAAAATTTGTAATTTAAATAAATTATTAATAACATAATTTTTAATTTTTTAAAAATTTAACAAATATAGAAGATATAAAAAAAATATAAGAAAAAGATATAATTGAATAATATGTCCAATTTTGCAACGTCCAGTTTTTACTTTTTATATATATTTTTTGAATTGACGTGGGAATGTCATAAAATCCGAGGGGAAGTAGAAAAAGAAAGAGACAAAAAAAGAGAGCGAGCCCTCCGGAGCGTTACTAGTACATATTTGCTATCTACTACTCTCTGCACCACTGTCATACCAATAAGAAACAAAGAAATATATATATAGTCAGAATGAGTCTCTCTTCTATAATATATATTTCCTATTTCCGTTGAATCAGTCCCTTTCATAACAAGCTGCTCCAACTACTCTATTTATATTCTCATCAAACCCCCTATTTCAATTCCCTTCTCAACCACCCCATCTCTTTCCTCCATTAAACGCCTTCGTTTCGTACACTCACTCTCTCTCTCTCTCGCTCGCTCGCTCGCGCATTTTAACGATGAAAAAGTGGAATTGCTTTCGTAAAAAGTCGAAGAAATCGACGGCCGAGATTGTCCCCCATGACGTCATTCTCAACGGAACCACCACCACTATTACCGGCGGTACCGCCGCTACGGCCGCCGCCGGCGCCGCTGTCGTCTCCACACAATGTTCGACCGTCCGATTATACGGCTCGCCGACCAGCGTCCTCGCCGCCTACTTCCGATTCGCCCTCCTCCACAAGGGCGTCTCGGTCCGGTTCATCGCCTCCGACACGCCGAATTTCGGGTCGGACGCGCCGGTTCTCCAAATCGGGTCCGAGACCGTGTCGGGCTCGCGCGAGACGGTTCTGCGTTACATCGACGCGCGGTTCCCGCACCCGCCTCTGGGGGTGAGGAGCTGTGACGAGGAAGAGGAAGACGAGGAGGAAACGACGCCGTTGGTGGTGAGGGCAATTGCGTTGCAACACAAGAGCATGACGTGGCACGTAGAGAGGCTGGTGAGGTGGGTGGAGGATCTGGCGACGCGTGGAGGGAAGGGGAGTGTGGATCCGACGGTGGGGAGCCCGCGCATGGAGATGAAGAAGCTCGCGAGGAGCTACTCGGAGCTGTTGGAAGTGTTGTTGGAGCATGCTCAGATGGAGGAGAGAGTCGTCTTTCCGATCTTGGAGAGGGCTGATCGAGGTAATTAAGGACCGTTAAATAATATGAACACGTGTCGAGCTTTAATTGGTTAAAAGGCAAATGATTAGGTAGTCCTTTTCACATGAATAGCACGCCCTACAATGAACCTACAATGAACTTAATTAGTAGGACTTATCAATCATGTGAGAGGAAGAAGTACACATTTATAATATTTCGAAAGTACACACTAACTTTTTCGAGTTTAAAAATGTTGAATTTTATAACGCTGTCGAAAGCACTTTTAGATTAAGTTCTATATGTTTACATATCGAAAGCCATAAAATAATATCTAAATAGGGTTATGTGTTGCACTCAAAACTTCTCATTTTGTGTTATTGAATTGTTATCTTAGTTAAGCTAATTGAAACCGACTTTATATTAGTTTATTAGAAAGTGAAATTTTGACTTATCCATTATATGATTACATGCATGAAACTTTATGAAGGGAAGGGGTTTCATTTTGAGAAAGGGTAAAACATAAACATAATTAATTGATATCATTGAGCTACTCATTTGGTTCCATTATGGTCTTATTATTGTTTTAATTGTATATGATCAATTGTTAACCTATCTCTTTGAAAAGTTTAAAAATCAAATGCTAGTCCATGTAATTATAAATTCTATCTTTTGGAAAAGTTTAAACATAAATTGTAAGACTTAACTCTCTTTTTTTTTAAGTTATTAAGAGAATGGTTGTCAAAAAAAGTTACTTAGAGAATATTTGAAAACCTGTCTGGTTGGGTGCTTTCCCTCCTTATAAAGCGGAGTTTGGAAACTTGAGCAGCACCCCTTTCTCTAACTTTTTCTTTTAGTAGAAGATGGACCCTCCTATATACTTGTTTTACCTGCTTTGGCATCTTCCCATTTGGAGCTATCCCACCAAATTAAGATGAAAACAAAGAGCATATTATTTACACTAAAATGTTAAATTTGCTGTGAAAGCAATCAAAGACGTTACATTTCTCATTCTATGGTAATTATCAATTCATCTAAGTTCCTTGAGCTCATGCTAGTGTTAATGCAGAGTTGGAATTTAATTTAGATAATGTTTCATTTGTCGGCAAAGAGGGAAAGAATTATTATAAAGGAAATATAATGTTGTCATGTAACCAAAAAAAAAGTGTTTTGGGGGGGGGGGGGTGAAAGTAGCTTATTTTTTAAGGAAAGCACTTACTAAAGATACTTGTAAATAATCATGATGATGCAGGAATATGTAAAGCTGCAAACGAGGAACATGCAAGGGACCTACCCATCATGAATGGTATCAAAGAAGGCATTAAATCTATTGGAGTTATGGATTCAGGGAGCCCTGACTACCAAGAGGCTCTCTCCAACCTTTCCACTAGGCTCAAATCATTGCAGGTGAGGACTGCTTTATACATAGTGGCATTGAGATCCACTAGACAATGCTTGCCAATGAAAAGCTTGAATATTATAATGAGACATGATTTACACCGGTGAAGAATCCTATTTAATTTTTTTTTTACTTGAAGTGCAAGAAAAGATTCACAACCACAAGCTCTTTGCCTTTGCTGCTATGCTATGAGTGTGGTGCTAATTTGGAGTCTTTGTATTTTGTACTGTGCCACAGGAGAATTCTAAACAGCACTTCATGGAGGAGGACAAAGATTTACTACCCTTCATGGAGGCAGTGGAGCTCAATAAGGAGCAGCAGAAGAGGGTATTGGAGCAGTGTTTGGATGTCATGCAAGGGACTCACTCACATTTGTTTAACTTTCTTCTTGAAGGTCTACTCCCTCGCGAAGCTATGCAATACTTGGACTTGTTCATTAGCTGCAATGACAGAGAACGTTCCTCCACGCAAAAATTGATAGTTGATTAAGATTCAATTTTTGTCTCTGATAATATATATATGTGCAGGAATAAGACACTGGATATATCATGTTCATAGAAAGTAGAAATAATGAGCGTTATCTTTTTTTTATTTCTTATATAGTTGAAAGAAATGGTATAGTTTTGTGACGCTGGCATGGCCTGTGGCACGTGGGCATACTATGTAGAGTCTAGTATTGTAGTTTAGAAGGATTTTGGGTGGTTGGAATTGCTGTGGTGTTGACCGGGAGAGGGATGCGATGATGATAAATTGACGTTACATAACCTGGCCATTATGCTCTCAAGGAATACGTATTGAAAATGAGCTTGTACGGAAGTTGAATTAAATTTAGATAGAATGGTACCTTTTGAAGTTGATGGGGTTAAATAAAAGGTGGAAGTGATTTCAAGGTCATGCATGTATTTGTAGGAAATTAGCTAATTTTATATGTCTAGAGTCTGGACTCGTATCATGTTACTCCATTTCAAAAATATAAATAAATAAATTGAATTGCTTCCCCTAGTTTCCTAGTTCCATATGTATTTTCTCTTCCAACTCTGTTGTGTCCCAAAGAAAGCTTTTTCCTCCCAAGTTGGGCTAATTGTGTCATATACTCCTTTTCAAAATATAAATTGAATAGCTCCCCTTGTTCCATGGGTATTTTCTCTAACAACTCTTTGTGTCCCAGCCCAGCATGAGTAGGGTGAGGTTTGGGCTTCAAATTGTATTTTTGCCAGAAAGAAAGAAAGCTTTTTCTCTCACTCAAACTTGGGCTAAATATGTGCAACTTCCATGCTTCGGCCTTTAAAGGCCTGAAGGCCTAGGAAGACTGACCCATGTGATTTGTACGGCTGTAAATTAGCGGAATCGTGTATTAAAAATTTAAAATTGACAATTTTATTTTATTTTATTTTGAAGGCCTTCTCAAAAAAAGAAAAAAAAAAATCAAATCAAAGGACTTGAGTTAGGTCTGCTGTACTAGATTATTTATAATAGTGGTATGTGATGGACATGCGTCTTCATTGCAATGGGTATAGTGCAATGGACTCAACCTTTGCCCTATTTCAAATATGAGTGGAATTTGAGCTTATTAATAAAATATATTATATATTTAAATTTTTTTTTTTTTCTTTTCTTTTCTTGTTAAATACGTCAAAGTCTATTTAATGAGCTAATTTACTAACTTATTCTTTTCCAATTTATAGTAAACATAACAACTAAATTCTTACCCTTTCATAAATGTAAGTTAATTATCATTAATTAAATTATATTATTTGAGTTGGATAGTGTAAGGACGCAAATCAAGCCTGGACCCAAATGCGTGACAGGGACAGACCCAAGAGACCTAAACAATAAAATTTGTAGAAGCTAGGCTTGAAATCTATAATTCCTAGGACGATGGAAAACAACAATGTTGGGCTGAGTCCACGATTACATGCGATGAGATCTTGGTACAGCGCAGGTTCTCCTTGGATATGAGCCGAGGACGTTCTGTATTGGTTTCTCTTATTCTTTTAGAAAAAGTTTTCCAGCCCGAAAAAAATCCCATCTGCAATGTTCTCCCCCCCTCTATTTTCACCCTCACCCCTGTGCTTCCTTGCATGGAGTCCTTTAATGCAGATGCCTTTCCCATCCTCCATCCTCTTGAAATCTTCCCCCAATGGCCATAAGGCTGACCCCCGTCTTCTCAGATGTCACTTCTTTATTAATGCGGCCAGAAGGGTAGGTGTGAAGTCTTTAATGCGGTGGCAGTAACTGTCTGTTGGGGCTTCCCACTTGTTCTCACTCTCTTTGCCTTCCGCTGGAGTGTGGCCTTGTTTGTTGAGCTTTACCGGTTCCTCCTTAGACATCACGACGTGCCTTATGACCCTTATTTCAGTTAGTCGAAAAGACCTCCCTCCTCGGACTATTCTCAATAGCCCATAACCCAACAATGGGCTTATGGGCCCTCAAGTTTGGGACCCTTGTCACCGTCCTGCAATCCCTAGACAAATTGATGCTCTCGGCTCAGGCCCAAGTACACGTTTTGGGACTTCTACCCCCACAGATAGAATGAATTTCATTTATGAACTTACAAAAATAGATTTATCAATGTTACATTGTTAAAAATTATATAATTTTTATTATCAATAAATTACTGTGAGGGCTAAAGGTTTAGGGTTTGTTCATGGGCTTGGGCCTGACCCAAAAGTATTTACTTGTCCAAAGAGGGTTAATGGTAGTAACAGCATCAGACTTAAAGGCCCGCGAGCAAACTATGGAGAAAGAAATTGATGGAAATAGTCCGAGGAGAGGCAACTCCTCAGCTCAATAAAGTGAAGGTCACATGGTATACATTGGGGATAAGAATGATATGCTAGAAGGACCCATGGATAAAAATGTATTCCACAAGGGCATAGGGAAGAAGACGGAAGGAGAAATATCTTAGATAAAGCTGCTACCACCGCATTGAAGACTCTGCACTAACCTCTTTGGCCGCAATAATAAGGAAATGACATTTGAACAATAGTGACCAGCCTTACAGTTATTGTTGGAAGACTTCAAGAGGGCGGTAGATGGGACAAGTATCTGTATTGGTGATTTGATCCATACGTGGACGATGGAGATAAAAAGAAGAAGAATATAAAAGAAAGAGGAGGGCATTCAAAAGAGGGGATCGGAGAAGAAAAGGAGAGAAAGCACTAAATACTCCAGGATCCTTAACTGTAACCTTTTGGGAAAGAAGAAAAGTTAATACAAATTTCTCTCGGCTTACGTCCGAGAAGTGATTCTAATATAAGTGTAGTTCATTGCATGTGATTTAGCAATCTAGCCTATCATCTTCGTTATCCAACACCCATAGAACCTAGATTTCAATCCCACTCTCTACAAATTTCATTGTATTGGGCTCTTTGGGCCTGACCCCTTCACACAGTTAGGTTTGGGTGTAAACTGTAACCATACAATTACAAATAATAATTTGTTCCCTAATAAGCTTATTTACAATCCAAAAGTAAATGCGATGAGTATTGGAATGAAACTAATAGAATTTAGTAGGCTTTGGGGAGACTTTGTTTAGAGTGTTTGGAGTTTGGAAAAACATTTGTCATCACAAATTTGACTTCTTGTCAATTATATATATATATATATATATATTAAATTCATTGCCTTTTTGAATGAATATATATTGAAGTGAAGGAAACTCTTGACTTTTAAATTCCCAAAGAAAAATAAAGATTTAAATGATTCAAAAAATGTCAAGAGTTTTTTTTTTTTTATCTTAATCTGAGAAGATGTTTAGGATCGAAATCACTTTCTTCTTTGATTATTGAATTACCAAAAAAAAAAAAAAATTATTTGGATTTATGGTGTTAGGGGCTTTTGCACAATTGGGCCTTAGCCCCTTTCTGCTGCACTGTAACCCATTAGTTTGAGGTAAAAGAGTTGCAACTGGCCTTACTAGGGTTACGCCTCAGGCCAGCTTGTGCACAAGTCAGGCTAACCCAACATAGATGTGTCCTAGCATGGGTGCTGTGGGCTAAACATACATTGTGGTCATAGCTAGAATAACCGTTACAAGTGTTATAACAAGAATACAATACAACAAGATAATTATGATAATAAACGTAATAAATAAAACTAACACTGAGAAGATAGTTAATAGAGTTATGGTAGAATAATACTGCAAGTAGAAATAACACTACCACAGAATAGAGTAAATAACTTAATAACTTATGACCGAACAGTGGGCATGTATAACAAATAAAAAGAAAAATTCGTTCGCTAGATGATAGGCTGAACTTTTCAGCAGAAGCATACCCAATAATGGAACCAATCTCCAATATAGGTAAACTCAAGAAAGGCTCCTATAGAAGTTACACACTTTGGAGAAATAGCCTAAATGGTTTGAGCTTTGATTATCAATTTTCAAAGAGTGGATTTATCAAGAGAGAGAGAAAAAGCAGTCTATTGATTCATGCCTCTATTCCTACTGTTTACTTTCTCACTTGTTTTCTTTCTTCTCTTTTGTTTTTTCATGTATTCCTTTGTTTTTTATTCTTTCTTTTTTACCTTTTGTGTTCCTCCTCCCTTTTATTGTTCATGACTACCCCTTTTTATACCATCTACCATTATGGGATTTACCCTTTGTCCCTCAATCATTTTTGGCTCCTTATGGGCATCATTCCAGGACTGCCCACTAGCCTCTCAGCTGTCTAGCTACTACCTCTGCTCAAAATGTGTTGGTTACACCACTCTCCATTTCCAAACAAAATTTTTTGTCTTGTTTCTTACCTTTCTTTGTTCTTGTTTTACCTATGTGGATAAGGATTACGCCACCTCATCACTTACCTCTATGGCATGCATCAAGTGGTCCAAGCCCATACTTACATCTTTTAGACGAAATGTCATCCAGCAGGACATTTCCCCCAAAGAAGCTTGAGCAGAAACTCTAGAATAAACTCCCCTTTCTCCCCACTGCCAAACTACACTTTTTAAATACCTTGACCCATGGTCCACATCCCATGTATTGGCTAGGTAGAAGTAGGTGATGCCTTGGCCCTTTGTGCAAGCTTCATTCCGTCTGAATTTGTTTCTTTTTGGCTTTCACACCATTTCTGGTACCATTGTGTTGTTTGGTTCTGTTATACGTATTAGTTGATGTTTATTTTTTATGGCGTGAAAGATGCATGGGATTTTGGGCTCATATTTTATTCCTTTCATCCCTTCCTAGCCTAGATATCACTCAAGCGAAAACCTTAATCTTCCTATTGAGCCCATGCTTTCTTCTTTATGGTCGTGAGCCTTTTGGCCACTGATCCTATCGTACTGCTTCATTGTGTTTGCAACAACTTTGTCTTTCTTTTTACTTCTTATTACCTCGTAGGCCTGCGGGCTAATGTTCTTGCCTTATCAACTCATTTCTTCATTAATCCTTTGCTTAGGGCTTCCTTAGCCAATTGACCATGTCTTTACCTCTTTTGGATTTGTTGGCCATCATTCCTGCCATATTAGCCAATTTTACTACTTCACTCCTTGGGCTTCCTTAGGCCATTTACTTCTTCTCTGCCTCTTTTTACTCCCATGGGCTTCTTGCTCCTCGACCCTTTTACTACGTTTATACCTCTTATCACCCTTTTGGGCTTATTAGCCACCATTCCTGCCATGCTAGTCCATTGGGTTTACTAATTTATTTCTTGGGCTTTTTTGGTTCATTTACTTTTTCTATACCTTTTATTATTTCCACGAACCTACTACTCCATTCCTTGGGCTTCCCCAATTCATTTATTTTTTCTTTATCTCTTGTTATTTTCATGCACTTGCTGGCTATCAATCCTGCCACTCCAACCCAGTGGACTTGCTTCCCCATTTTCTTTGACGTTTTGCCCCTTGTTCTCTTTCATTTTTCTTATTGTTGGTTTTCTTCTGCTGATAGACCCTTTGTCAAAAAAGCCCTCAAACAATGTTAATAAAATTAAGTTGATGATTAAAAAACTAAAATACAGTGATCTTATTTATTTAATTTAATTTAAGAATTAATTTCACACGAAAGTTCCTGCCAGTCCAAGTGTCCAAAGCCAAAGCCAAAACATTTTTAGCTGCTTTGCTTTGGTGGCGGGAAATTGAAAAGGCTCCATTTTTCGTGTCCGAGTGGAAAGAGAAAGAGTGCGCTAGCGGCGACGGTGAGTTTGAGACTGAAAGTGAGTAAAAATGGGATCGGAGGAGGCCAGTAGTGTGCCGAAATGGGCATCAAAGCCTTGCATTATGGGCATCGACGAAGCTGGACGAGGCCCTGTGTTAGGTTTCACCTTTTTTCTTCACAACCCACTTTGTTTCTCTCTTTTTATAAATTTGTGGTTTGTTTTTTTTTGAAAACATTTTTCATGTTCTCAGGACCCATGGTGTACGGCTGCTTGTACTGTGCCCTCTCCTATCAGAAAACGCTTTCCTCCTTGAACTTTGCAGGTTTTTCTTCTACTCTTCTCATTGGGTTTTTTTATTTATTTTTTATTTAATAAATTTTAATATATGGTAGAAAAGTAATGGTTATGCTTTTTTGGGTCTTTGATTTTCCTTTAGTATTGTGAAGTCGAAGAACGCTCTATATAAAATTGTTAATTAAAAAAAATAAAGAATTAGTTTTGACATTCATTTTAACTAGGATCAAATTTACACATTAATATTTAATTAATTCGACTGAAGTTGATACAAATAAGTTGTTGTGAGACTTTGAAAATATCAATCTTGTCTTCAAAGATGAGAGTTCCTTTGTCTTGATTAGTTTTTTTTTTTTTACAGGATCAAGAATAGAGTAGTGACTACATAACCCAAAAAAATGTACCTTTTACGTGCCACAAATCATTCTAATTGCGCATAAAGACACGATCTTTAACTGTGCAATCCATGCTTTTACTTGTTTTAAGCTCTCTTTTCTTTGAATTTTTTTCTGATGAGGTCTGTTTAATTGTAGTCATAATCACAAATTAAGCATAACCAATGAGTTATAGAATAGCGGAAAAGAATACACTTGACCAACCATGAATAGTCTTTTGAGGATGCATAACTGACCCCAAGATTTTGGAACTAAGATTTCGTTGTTGTTGTTGTAGAGAAGGCAAGTATGTTGATATAGAAAACGCATAATCACCGTGGAGATGAATGCTTGCAAACTTAATTTCTTTTATCTTTAGTTCTAGGAAAACCATATAGCTAACCAACCTAAGTTGGGTTTCAAGATTTTGTTGGTTGACATTTGACTTGATATATCTCTTCAAGTTTATTGATTTTAAATTTTCTTTGGTTATCTTCCATTTATTTATGACTCTCTTTAACATTCTGGTTAAGGCATTAGTTTGCATTTCATGTGACTTTCACTTCCTTGACAACAAGAAACCTAGGGGTTTGCAAGACTAAGTAGGTACTTCGTTTGCTTGATGTTCTACCCATTTTAGAATCATTTATGCCATGATTACTGATTTTATAACAAAGGTCTGAATTAAACCAATGAGATATAGCTCAATTGACACCTCGTTCTTCCATAATCATTCATTGGAGGGTGAGTTTGTGGGTTCAAGACCCACTAGGTTCATGCGTAACTTACCAATAAAAATGGGGGGAAGGAAAAAATAACTCTGGATGCCTTCTTTAATGTCAATTTAATTGTGAAAATGACTATTTCACCTGCAAGGGTCTAGTTAGCAGCTGTTCTGTAGCGCTATCATGTAAGGAGAAAAAGCGGCTCCCAAAGTTTTTGACTTCTACCTATGTATGTCAATTATGAATTTAGATAACAATGGTAATAATGAACTGCTTGTCCATTCAATATGGTTTCAGAAATCACGTCCCACTCTATGATTAGATTTTCTGTTTTATTCTCTGCAGATTCAAAGACACTAAAAGAAGAGAAGAGGGAGGAATTATTTGAAAATTTAAAGGCTGATGAATCAATTGGATGGGCTGTTGATGTGATAGATCCAAAGGAGCTCTCAGCTAAAATGCTAAAGAAGTTAGTAAAGAATATTTGAGTCTCTAGTTTTCTGTTTCTAATAGTTTGTTGTTTCTACTGATTTATGTTTGTTTGTTTGTTTAGGAATAAGATAAATCTTAACGAAATATCACATGATTCTGCGATTGGCCTTGTCGTTAGGGTACTAAATTTGGGAGTTCTTCTAACTGAGGTAAAAGTCATTACATCTTTTGTGAATTCATTGTTGCTTAACACATGTATGTTGATTTCAATGGCTGTATCAAATATATTGAACCAAATATAGCAAGGACTAAGTGACTGGATGCTGTATGGACTTTGCAATGTGCCATTAAATCATCTGTCTAGTATTATGCTACTGGATGTATTATCAAAATTCAAACGAGTGCTTTCATTTGCAGACATTTGCAAGGGGGGAAATGATAGAATATGATCAAAGAATTATGTAGAATGAGGGGGATGCATACCATTTTGTGGAATATTAAAAATCAAATAACTAGGGAGTGGTGTACTGCAAAGAAAATGCTATTGGTAGTAAGTGTTCTTCATTGTTGCTTCAATGCCTCAAGAACACAGAGCCCTTTGCTTTTCTCTTTTTGTAATTTTAATCTACTAACCTGAGAAACAGATGTAGTAACGAGTTACAGATTTCTTAACATATATATAGGCCAAGAAATAAACAGGGTGCCCTGTTGACACTTATTCTTTGAATTTTGTGGGGTCAGCTCAACCCCTTTAAATGATGCCATGATAAAAATGGAAAACATCTATGCATGCATATGTTTCAGGTTTATGTGGATACAGTGGGGGATCCTGAGAAGTACAGAACAAAACTGTCTGAAAGGTTTCCTTCTATCAAATTTGTGGTTGCAAAGAAGGCTGATAGTCTTTATCCAGTTGTGAGTGGAGCAAGCATAGTTGCAAAGGTTTTTACCTCCTCCAAATTACCTCCCATTTAAAAATATACATTGACCACTTCTGATATTATCTTTCATTCAATCATGCAGGTCACAAGAGATAGAGCTGTGCGAGACTGGGTGCTTGATGAAACAGCAGATAACATCCAAAGAAACTTTGGTTCTGGATACCCTGGAGGTGAAAAATGCTCTAATTCTCTATTCTATATGTTGTTTGTTACTATTGGATGGTTATTGTAGTATGAGGAATCTGGTGTTGTTTTCATTTATAGATCCTGAAACCAAGGCCTGGTTAGAGAATCACAAACACCCTATTTTTGGATTCCCATCATTGGTCCGTTTTAGTTGGGGTACCTGCACTCCCTACTTCAAGAACCTTGTTGAAGTCTTATGGTCAGTCCCCTTCTACCATTCTCTTGGCATTTTCTGTTTCTATCGTTTTAGCATTAATTCATCTGGAGCATGTACCTGCACATGTATATACCATTTGTCAATGGCCATATGTTATGTTACCTGTTCTATAATCTAGATAACACATGATTGATACTATGAAGGCATACCTAATTCTATTATAATTGTTTTGACTCTAGGGTGATGTGATATTGAAAGATCAAATACAGATTTTATTGACATACTTTGTAAGAAGCCATATACAGTTTCTTCAGAACCTATTTTTTCCAAAACCAATCCAAGGCCAGAGTAAAATTTTGGCTATATCAGTCTGGCTTCAAGCAGAATAGTCAGAAGTCAGCACAAGCAGTGAAAGAATACCATGCAACTTTAAAAAATAAAAATAAAATAAGACATCAAAAATAACAGCATGCAAGATAGTTAAAGACGGTGGAGGATGTCCTACACTCCAGTAACTATAAATTGATGAAGGGAATTATTGGACTCTTTTAACTATCTTGATTAGGATCCAGTAGCCTGTGCAATGACTCTTGATCTCCTTAGCAATGTAGTGTCAGTTTCGTTATCCTTCTATACTGAATACTTACTTTTAGGTCTAAGCCTGTATATGGTTAACCAGGCTTGAGTTTGCTGAGTTCCTTTGCAACTAAAGTCATTAATTGTTAGTCTGGTTTCTTTTATAGTTCATATAGATATTTAGATTTCTGCCAGGTCTGGAAGTTATATAGGACACTATGGATTTCTACTCACATTGCTTTCTATCATTTATTAAAGACTGATCAAGGATGTCATCAACTCAATCAACCCCTGCTCTTTTTCTTTCTTTCTCTCCTTATTGATTTGCAATAGAAGACTGACTTAACATTATTATATTTTCCATTTAATAGGAAATTTCATTTTCTTTAACTCTTAATATGTTACATTTGGAGTGAATGAGAAAATAATAAGAACTTTCTTGATGTGCCTTTATTGAGTTGAGCCAAGAACTTTGTTTTATTTTCTTGAGGCTCTCTCTCTCTGTGGCCAAGCAAGGGAACTTCAGATATACCTTTATCGAGTTGAGCCAAAGCTGACGCATTTTAGAACTTTCTTATGCAAACATATGAGTTCTTAAGAGTTCTGGAGCATCCCATTTTTAATTAGCAACCTTGTCATCTGTTGGTGGCCAATTGCATAACCTTGGGAGTGTTAAATTATTTGATTTGATAATTCACTTGAATGATGAACTTTCTTAATGTACGTTCATGGTATCTTCTACTTCATTTCCCTTCTCATTTGGTTATCTTTGCTGAAAAAAGAAAAAATTTCACTTTGTGCTGTTTGAAGTTACCCTAATTTAGAAAAAACAGTTATCAAAAACTGTTTCTGAAAAATAAAAAAGTAAGTCAGGTGGTTCATAACATTACCCTTTAAGGGAGCTTTTTTTGTCCTTTTTTTAATTCTCTTTTGCTACTGGAGATTTTATTAGGGGCATAGCTATGACTAAAAGGTGTCAACTTCATGTTCAATCAGAAGATCTTCTTGAGCGAGTACTTATTAGTTGTGCCCAATTTCATGACGAATACGTTTGTGGATTATCTGAGACTTCAACAGGCTCTTTCTGAACTAGCAGTTTGATTTTTTCTTTTCTCACTTTTTCGTGAAAAAACCAAAATCAGTAGAAAATTAGAGCCACTTTTCATTGAAGAGGGATGCACTTCTATGACTTACAACATTAATGTTGGAGTTTACTAATTCGAAATTTGTTTGATTGGTTTAATGTGTGGTCTTTCAAGTAGCATTTCCCTTTTATATTATAGAATCACTTTACTCTTGTGCATAATTATTTTAGGTTATGTTGTGTTCATCATTGTGAACATGAAGTAATCTTGTGTTTTAATGAAATATCTTTACTTATAACCAAAAAAAAAATGATATCAGTATGATACTGAGAATTTGATAACTATGCATTGGTGCAATATTTGTGCGGTTTATCAACAACCATTCCTACACCCCTTTTTTCACCCTGAATCCTTTTTTATGTCAATTTTCATTTCATTTTAGTCTTATGGTTGTTTCCACAGGGAATCTGATCAAATGGATGAAGATGGTTCTAGCAGTAGTAATGGCAAGAGGCAACTGAAATTAAGCAATGTTGGGATAACTTCATCCAAGAGGAAGAGTGAAGAAATTGAATCAAGTGGTAAAGGGCGCTGCAAGTTTTTCCAAGCTCGCAAACTTGAGCAACTCACTCATTTCTAACTTGTCACATTTTTTACATTTTCTGGTAACTTATCTTCTTGGATTCAATTTGATGATTGTAAGATTATGCCTTCGCATGCAATTTTACTTACATATATACAGAATGGATAGGGAATTCCAGGTGTGCTAGATGTACACTAATGAAGCGGGAATTGGCTTTAGTAATATGATTGAACTATTATGGAATATTAGGGTAGATTGTTGTATAAATTATACCTCTCTCACTTAGCGGTACTGAAGTGCGTGGTACTGGATTTAAGCTAATGGACTACGCATATACTTGGTTGCCCCTGATGTGTCAATGTGATCAATTGTTGTTGACTTGTTGGCGTGCTCAAATATTGGTGGTAAGTGATAGCACAAAGGACATAAGATATTTACATGGAAAACCCCTTTGCCTGAGCACGAGGGGTGAAAAACCATGGTTTTGAAGTAGAGAGAACTCTACTTCCAGCCACCATATTACTTGAAGAAATATGACAAGCAACAAGAACAGTATAATGCGCACAATGAGCTATGGGAGTGAGTGTGTTGTGCTCTCTAGCTCTTAGTTAACTTGTGTCTGTGGAGATCAACCCTTACCCTTTCATAGGCTAAGGAGAGAAGTGATCCTTTATAGGTGTAAGGCTCTCATTGGATACAAATATAATATTATTACAAATGCCTTAGCATTCTGCCACGCCGTTCTCTGCCGAGTAGTGGTGCACAATTCGGTCTTTGTATTAGGGTACATTCTTTATAACTTGCAGCAGCGACCCCGCACTCACCTCTTTGTTTGGAGAAGGTATCTCATGAGACATCTCTTTCACAACATGTGAGACCCACACGTGTGAGATGTCTTATAAGACCATCTCATAAGATAATTTTTTCTTTGTTGTATACAACCTCTCACCTTGCCAATGTACACAACATTGGGTCCTTGCATGTGGACCTAATCTTATTCTTGCCAACATAATGCAACGAGTCCTTGAGCCTTTGTCTTGACCTTTGGTTTGCCTTCAGCCTCTGCCAGTGCCAATACCTCAAGGACATTTTACCATGTATTTCCCAAATTGTCCTTAAATACTCGGAATATTCTTCAAACAGATGCATGGCTGAGATTTAATGATCTTCATGGACACATGGATGGCTAAGGTGAACTATAATTGGACTTTTAGTAAAATAACATAATGCTCATGCTATTAAGGTCTTAGGTCAGTTTTGATCTGTACTCTGTACACGAAGAAATCCCTACGTCTATGGCCCTTAGGATTCAATATTGGTTTGAATGCACCGTTCTTTTTAAGTCAGTCTTTTGCTAATGCATATCACTGATGCAGTTAGAAACAAATCGTCTAAAATGCATTTTGACCCATGTATCATATTAATTGAACAAATCGGTGCACAAACATGCACATTTACGCATGTTAGTATTTTTTTTTTATAGATCCTCAACAAGGCTTGATTAGTTACAATGATTAAATCATTAAATTGCTAGAGTGTTCAACACGGCTAAACACAGTTTCATATGACAAGATCTAAAATTTCTGAACAAATATTAGAGCTGCAGAATTCTTGGTTGTACTCTTCTTTTCTTGTTCTTTTTTTTTTCTTTTTTTCACTTCATTTATTTCTAAGGTACCTATGCATCTAGTGGGTTTTGAACTTGCGACCTTACTCTTCACTCAATTTGGAATGTCATTTGACTTAGAGCTCATTGGTGTTCTCAATTTCACTTTCTATTATCATCTCTGTGTAGAAAAATCTTCCTAGCGTCCAGTCCAAGATTCAATCTATGCTCATAATTGAAAGAAGCGAACAAATAAGCAAGGTCGTTATACTAATTGTTCTATCTATCCTCTGGTCTCTAGCACCGCCTCCCCCCTTCTCTTTCACACACACAAACTCCTGTTAGTGCTTGTGAACTTGCATGGACAAATAAGAGTGCATGCTCACACGCGCACACTCTTTCAAAAATCATCTGGTATTTGTTTTTCCTCGTCTCTCAGGATTCATGTGTATAATTTATTTTGGAAACATCTTTACCTTGCACCCTTCAACACCAAGCATTGATCTAAACAAGGCAAATGCATTTAATACATGCAAACAAGCTTGTATCTGCATAATTTTAAGATATCAAACGAAAAACATTTACCTAAGTCAACACAATACAGGGTTGTTATTTACAGCAAAACATTAATCTAAAAAACTTACAACAAACAACCCATACAAACAAAGTAGAAGCAACGCATATATCTTCTTCATTTTAGCAAATAAAAATGTGTAATGAGAGACCCCACGGTCACTGCAACCAAGGTTGAAATTCCTATGGAGTATTGGTTGCAGTTGCCAGCTCCACGGTGATGGTTTTGACGATTATTTGCAGCACCTGCTACATATACTGGGATGAAGTTTCTACCTCCTTGTGCAGGTGAGCTTGACCCACCATTATGTCCACTCTCACCAGCGCCAGCAGATCCACCACCAGCGGCATGTTCAAACTTGCTGCTATGTTTTATAGCACTTCTTCCACTATTACCAATATAACTGCTGTCATGTCTATCTGCAACTTTTGCTCCCAAGTGAGTTTCCGGCAAAGAATCTGCAAAAGTATTAGAAATTACCTAGCATAGACCAATACTTGGAAAAGGTGTCATGAAAGGACTTTGCCTCGAACTTGATTGGGAACAGATGGATGCCAAAAGGTTCTTAATGGAGCTGGCTTTGCATTTGACATAGGGGACAATTACGGGAGAAGAAAAATAAAATCGAACCTATGATGATTAATAGATCTTGAAGTTTTTTATTACTGACACATGTTATCAATGGCATCACAGAGAGGCAAGCCTTTGTGTGCTTCAAGCTTAAGCTAATACATTTGGATACAAAGTAGGATGTTAGATTGGTTGACTGGCTTCCAGTTTATAATGTAGAGCACGTAGTTCTAGCCACCAATTTTTTTGATCGAAGGGTAGTTCTCTGTCAGCCTATGTTTCTAGTTGATCTTAAATGCTGATGTTGCATTAATTAAGCAATCCAAGAGTTTTGGCTGGAAATTGCAGAATTTTTCTAATATGAATGAAATCAACCTTGCCTGCTCTCATATTATTAATCAAATGTTGAACTGAATTTCTTCTAGGGCTGTGCTTTTATTTTTTTCAGTTCTACTACCAGGTCATGAGTTTGCTCTCCTAAGAATTTCCGTTCACATCAAAGTACCACAGCACTTTGTTCTAGCCTCTAGGTTTGCACTCCTATTACTTTCAATCTGTTGCTACTAATTTAAGTATTTTTAACTCTATCTTGTGTTGTCAAGATCTATCCAGTGGAAAGTGAGGTTGCAAGTTCAAAAACTATTGAGTTCATATGTAAACTAACGAAAAGCATCTTTATCTTATGGAGTAGTAGTATTAGTAGTGTATAGCTAAGTTTTGTTTTGCATAGCAGTATGGTGGAAACAAATACTTCCAAAACTTTATTAATAAGTATATAATGATAACAAATGCTTCCAAGACTAAGGTTGTATGGAGAAGGAAAAATGATTTCATCAAAAAATTTCCCTGATTACGTAGTTAAGAACATTGTAAAATTATGCATTTAGATAATGATGAATTTTTGCTTATCCTAAAGAGAACTGATGGCAGAGACAACTAATGGTGCACAAGAGATATTTTGAAATTTTTATGAGTGCACTGCACGCTGTTCAAGTAGCAGGGATACGTTTCCTTTAAAAACTTCTTAACTAGCTTATTTAGCTTTTTTCTTAAAATAGGCTAAAGTATACTTAAGCTTTGAAAGAGTAAGAAAAAGTGAGATTTAAAAAGTTACATATAAAATTTCAAATAAAAAAAAGAGCCTTGGTTGCTATTGAATAGCTCGTACGAGTATTGATGCCTATGCATAAGAATTTTTTGCAGCAGCAGTATAAGAGCATATTTCAATGTGGAGACACAAGTTTGTTGTCATCTGGGAGATTCAAAGTTTCAATTATGACCAAAAAATAATTTCACTTTTGATACCTTTAAGTCTTTCCGCCAAAACAGTGTAATATCTTAAAGTTGAAGGCGAATAACAGAAATTTTTTAGGTTCAGTGTTTTGTGTACCATTTATGCTATAGAGTAATCAAATTTCCTAGAAATGGGATTCCTACTCTTTACTTTTGGTTCATGAAAGTCAACCTCTAATGTGGGTGTTACGGTGTTTCTCTCTTTTGAAGGGCACTCGTATAAAGCGTATGTCTGTTCTGCCAGGGTATTGCCTTTTGAACTTTCCCATTATACGAAAGTTGACGTATTTAGCATCACCATACAGGGCAGAGTGAAGAATTTTTGTTTGAAGGGCCAAGTTGTAGCACTAATATATTTATTAAGACAATCTTTCACACACATATATACACATGCTTTTTTTATTATATACACATACATATATACACACTTTTTTATTTGATAAGTTATATATATACACAAAAAAGAAAAAGAAAAAAGAGCTTAATACTTTCAATCAAAATTATGTTTGATGGCGATCTTTCATAAAATTAATAAAATTCATTTTTACCATTTTCATAATGAAATTCTTAAAAAATTTCATTTTCTATACAAGTTATCAAATTTTATTCTAATGTAAGTAAAAAATCATTCAATTGAACTAATGAAATTTTCAAAAATATGAATGATCCAAAACTTGGAGGAACAAGTTAGATTCCAAACATATTTAAAGTTATCTTGCTTTAACCCATTATATGGCAAATAAAAAGACATTTCATAGTTAGTTTTAGTGACAAGATTTTTTTAATGAGTCAATGTCTTGTTTATCGCCATATAATGGGTTGAAAAAGATAAATTCAAACATGTTTGGTGCCAAACATTATCAAATATTTAACAAATATAAGAGAATATTTTACAATAAAAAATAAAATTGTGAAAAATAAAGTAATGTCTCTATAACTATTAGACCAATTATTTTTTTTTAAGAGCATCATTGAACTAATTCAAATACTTAGAAGGGCCAACTTTAATTTTTGTAGACTAAATTTTGAAAACATTAAAATAATTTTATATATAAAAATAAAAAAATTTCAGAGTTGTATTTGGGCGGGTGGGGGATGGGCCCCCCGCCCTTCATCATAGTCGCCCCTGCCACCATAAAAGAATAAATTTACCAGAATCCATTGAACTTTCCCATTATACGAAGGTTAGATGTATTTAGCACCACCATAAAAGAATAAATTTAGCAGAACCCATTTTTAACAGAAAAGTGTGCACCATTTCTGCCTGATTCCTTGGTACCATGGAATTGGGATTCTTGAGAGAAAATAACAAAAGCATATGACTGTGTACGTGTCAATTGGAAGCCAATCACATCTAATTTGGAAGCTTGTACTTTAATTTGTATTATGACTGTGTACTTTAATTGGAAGCCAATCTCATTTCTGTTAAACCAATCACATCTAATTTGGAAGCTTGTACTTTATTTGTATTATTCCTTCCTTAAAAAAGTCTGCAAGTACACATTTTTCCCACTAGAGGTTGAGGGGAAAAGTTGTCAATGGCAGACAATAAAGTGGTATAAGTGATGGTCTGATTTGAAATCAATAATAGCTTAAAAAAAAGTAGTTTGTAGCATTACTCATCCTTTCTTGACTGTACTTTGAATATGAATACGAGATTGTAGCAAAAGACTTATATTATACATCTCAAAGTGCAATCTGTGACAAGGATGTGAGGAATTGCAGGTCGACTGACCATCATAATCAAAATAGAGTTTCTAATTCAAACCATAAACCATAGCTAAAAATAACCCGAAGAAGGAAAGTTCTTCTGAATATGCTAAAATATAAAGGTAAGAGAAGAATCTGAGAAACCTATGACAAAGATAGAAATGAGTACCTGAAGAAGGCAAGGCCTTCTGAAGAGGACTAGAAGTTGCAAAAATATAAAGGTAGGTGAGTAACATGAAAAGCACTACTATTTCTTTACTTCCCATTTGGCTAGCTTCACCTAGTAACCATGCAAAGAGCTTTAGACTGTTGTATCCAATCCAAGAATATTGTTTTCAGGCTGCTTCTCTCTCTCTCTCTCTCTCTCTGCATATAGTTTGTAACTTGTTTGCTTCGTTTATACCATAGATAAAGTAGAGAACATGATCTGTGTCCTTATCTTTTGTCTCTAAAGGGCTCTTATCAGTTTAAAAATACATTAGTATATGACTATATGGGCCAACTTTCTAAAAAAGAAAATATTGGAATCTTAGGACATTGTTTTGCCACTCATTGTGGCTGAGAAGTGGAATCCACCTGTCCCTCCTGTCCAAAAAAAAAAAAGTACTCTTAATTATGCTTAATTATAGAGGTAATAGCCCTTTGATTTAAAGATTTCCACTTAACTTTTGGTTTTGTGGAGGTTGGTCTAAATTATAGAACCTTTAATCTACCTGTTTTTAACTTTTGTAAATCCTGTTTTAGTACCAAAAAATTGATTTTTAACTCAAGAATTGAGATTATTCGATAATATCTCAATTAAGAGAATTTTTTAAGTAGTAAGAGAATAAAAAATACAAACAACAATATTAAAATCTATGCACACAGAATCAACAACTAAAGAATTGGAGAAATACTTGTCTTAATTGAAGAATGTCATACAAGCATCAAAGAATTAAAGTATTGCATTAAAGTAGATGACAATGAGAAATGTAAATAAACTATAAGAACTACACTATTTCTAGAAGAAAACATTTTGAAGTGTTGATATTAGATGATTGATTATTGATGTTTCTTCTCCATGGGTAGTCCTCTTTTTAGGCAAAAAAAATGTAGTTAATTCTTAGCCAAATTGCCAATAACTACTCCATAAAATAAGGCCTAAGGGAATACTGTTTTTTTTTTCTTAATTTAAAAAAAAAAAAATCACTTCTCTATATTTTTTAAGTGTTCAAATGAGATTATTGTCACATGTAATATAAGGAGGTAGTTATTTCCTATCATGTAACGTTTTCTAAAAATAAGGAGTTATGTTTAAAACTTCTTTGCTTATCAAAAAAAAGTTTAAAACTTGTTATAACCAAATGATACCAATATTCCTCTAAGATTCACGTAAAGTAATTGTCAATTTAGATGTGTCATTATTGCCAAGGCTATATGTGGCATAATTTTAAAGGAAACACATGGTATGGTTATTGAACTTGCATGTGACATTATCAACAAATTATAATTACAAGGGAATAACCCATTTGATTGCCATGGGTTGTACCTCGGGTCGGGTCTATGGAGAGGCTCTCTTAATATTGTGGCCTATAAAACGAGAAGTGGAAGATAATAGTTGCTCATAGTGAAAGAAACATGGGCAATGTAAAACAAGTTTCTTCTTTAACACGTTCATTAGCATTATTAATTGGTACCAAAAAAGAGGGTTCTCCAACTAACCTTATCAAAACACGTGGGCCATGCCCATCACCCATGGTTCCCTAATTAAATCACTGTTTTTTGTAGTCAATTTAGGAACACTGACAGTGTCGTACATAACTTTTTGTTGTGGCTCAACTTTGTAAGATTAAATCTTTTTTTTTAAGAGAAAAATGAGTAGTGAGAGGTGACTTGAGTTGGTGTTTTTCACTTGAGCGTGATCATAGTAATACTCTACCAGTTGGATCCGGACCTGCAAGAGCATGAAATCTGAATGAGCCATAATTGTACACCCGGCCCCATCGAGAATAGTTGTGAGATTGTACTCAAGATTATATATAATTGACTGATTTACTAAACTTAATTTGATAGAATTTGATATTGTGTTAACTGCTATAATATAACATCTCTGTTATTTATGAAATTCACTCTTACTCTGCTCCTTTTGTGTTTCATTTTATGGGTCACAACCATTTTGTCAAACTGGGTTTCAAGGTTAAGGTGTTTGGTTTGACTGAGTTTGGTTGATATGGTGAGTGCTAGACTCACTAGACATGTTGGCTTTGGGTTTGCAGGACTCTTACACCCACTTGGAATTCAATCATTGCAGACAGGTGTGGGTGTGGCTATATATCAATACGGAAGGTGCTTAAGAGTTGCTGGGTGTAGTTATTCATGGAAGGCAATGATATGGGTAGACTACTCGATAAGTGGACAATGTCCGAAGATGGAAGACCTTAACAACGTGAAACATATAATGTTAGTTAAAAAAATAGGATAAAATTTAGTTATAAAATTGGTTGTAATATAAGATTACAACCTTAATTAATATCTTTTTATTAGAGATGAATTTTGACAAATTCACCATTTGAATTATAGTTTCTTTTTATATTTTCTATACTTGCAAAATTTTAAAAAAATTAAAGATAAAAAGCCAAGTAGTTAAGAAGAAAATAAATTAAAAGTGAATAATTAGTTGATTAAAAAGAATAAGAGGATAAAAAAAAATTATAGATAATTATTAGTTAATTAAAAGGAAAAAGATAATTTTTCCCCTTTGAGTTCATTTATAGTAAAAAAATCGGGTTTTTATTAACTATTTGAACTTTTAATTTAATGAATTATTATAACTTACACAATTAGGCCTCATACTCCAATTATATTTTAATTAATTATATCAAAACTGGTCCCAAAACTCTCAGCCAAAAAAAAAAAAAGAAGAAGAAGAAGAAGAAGAAAGAAACTGGTCTCAAAACACCAAAATAAATCATAATAAAAAATTTAACTAAGTCCCAAAATTCAAAATAAAACAAAATAATACACACACACGTATATATATATAGCATGAGTTGCGTCGGATTGCTCAATATTTTGTCGATCTAAACCAAATCCAACCCAAGCTTCAAAATAAATTTAAAAGCAAACCTTTCAACTTACGAAAAACCAACTTAACATGTTGGGTCAAGTTCTTTGGATTAGGGGGTTGACCGCACACCATAAGTAAATTGTAATTTACAAATTTATGGTGTGTTTGGCATTTTTTTTAGAAGAATAATTTAGATAGATACAATAGGATTCAAAAACATTTTGGTGTTAGCTCTGTGGAGATTTTGTTTGCATCAGTTGAAGACATTAATTAAAGCCCAAGCCCCCTATTGGACTACTGAGACTTTCCTAGTTTTGTAATTTAACCTACCATAAAACGCAGTATAAAGCCCAAATGAAAAATCTCAAAACTGATGATTGAATTCTCATTTTGATTTTAAGTTTTAACTCAAGTGGGAGAACCAACAATTTTATTAATTTTCCTCCCCTAACATCTATCGCCTTTTTATTTATTCATTTGACGAAAATATACTTTAGAGTTTATACACTTTAAGTTTTGGGATTATTTTTTTCTCCACAAAAAAATAAATAAATAAATTGGGGTTATTTTATCCCTAAAGTTTTATGGCTTTTTTATTTTTGGTCCATACTCTATAGAGTTTGATTTCTTTTTCAAAAAAAAAATAAAAATAAAAATAAATAATAAATAAACAAACAAACAAACTATGTTGTTTTGTGTTTCTTTTTGTTTTTGGCTTCTGTTTCTTCTTAACGGGGTAGTGGCCGACTCTCTCTCCCTCTCTGAATTCTTTGCTGTTGTTGAACAATACGAGTGATGGGAATAAGTGAGTGTAGAGACAAGTAAAAAAACTCACTACTCACAAGGTTTGATTTTTAATAGACTACATTCTGTTCCACTCTGCTTCACTTCTCTCTACTAAATATCATGTTCTTAGCTTGCACTTGGAAATGAAGGATTCCTAATTTTATCAAACTGTTCTTTTTATTTTTGCTTTGGATATGCTATCTTTTGGTTGGTATAATGTATATGAATTAAGCTTATAGATAGGTTCTAGTCTTATTACTGTACTTGTTTATTGCATATGACAACTACAACTTAAAAAAGAATAATAATAATAAAAACCCTGTATTTGGCAAGTTGTAGGACCATTGGAGCTTGTATTACCAGTTATTGTTTCTCAATAACAATACTGTGACTCACATTTTGTATCCTGTCAACATTGGTAGAATGTATTCTAGAATGTGATGGTCAGGGGATTATATACGATACTACAACGTTGGATGTAATGGGTGGAGAAAAATATATATAATTGACCTTTTAGGGCTAAGGCTTTGTTGTTGTTGTCGTTGTCGTTGTTGTCATCTTGGTTAAAAAATGTATATTTTGTATTTCTTATACAAAAATGGGCATAAACTGCTTCACCCCTGAGTTACCCAATAATTAATTTTGGCTAGCGAGACCAATTGCCCGTAGGCTATACAGGCTATAGGTAAGTCCAAAAGGTTCTTTTCTAGAAAGATTCCTTATGTTATTCATATATATATTAAAGTATATTTGTTTGTCACTTATCATGCACGTTGCATTGTATTTATTTTTCAATCTGATGTTTATAGCTCTTCAAGGAAAGCATATATTAGTTTTGCATGCATTAACAAATTGGTTGCTTCTCAAAAAAAAAAAAAAGAACAAATTGGTTGTTAAATATTTTCGCTCTCCAAAACTTTATTGGTGAGGTAGAGTGAAGCAACTGAGTATAAAGAAAAGATGATTTCCTTGTATTGTTCTCTTCTTGGCTTTAACGAGATAGACACATGCTATTCATATCTTTTATGGTGTCAAATCAAATTTGTGGAGGGGTGTTAAGTTTTATATATATATATATATATATATATATATATAATCTAATATTGTTTAAATATCACCTATTTATTTTCAAACATCACCAACAAATTATTGGGCTTCTCCATATATTTTTTACCATATTATTATTATTATTATTATAGCCCACAATCATTCTTCTTTTCATCACAAAATTGGGTTACAAATATAAAATGTTATAAGACCCAATATTTTTGTAAAGCCTAACCACAAATTATTTATTTGACTGAGCAAGTTAAAATCTCATTCTTTTCTAAAGCCCAAGAATGTTTATGCTTAGCAATATTTGAAAAAGTCCATGATTCAATTCGTGGCAAGACAATTTTATTTAATGAAATTCAAATCCATAATTAGAGCCCAAAATTCAACTCATGGTAATACATTTTTATTTAGTGGAATTCAAATCTATAATCAAAGCCTATGATTCAAATCCATGGCAAATTATTAAAGCCCGTTGCTATAGGCACCCTAAAGCCCATTGCTACATGGCACCGTCAAAAACCTATAGCTACGTGGCACTATCAAAAACCCAATTTTTATTAGCAATATCAAATGCCTAACTTACGTTGGCAATATCAAAAAACCAAGTTTTCCCTGACAATATCAAAAAATCCAGTTCTCACTAGTAATATCAAAAGTTTAATTCTCATTGGCAACATCAAAAGCCCAGTTCTTGTTGGCAATATTTAAGTCCAATTTACATTGGCACCATTTTAAAGGCCCAATGATATTAATACTTGGTGAGATATTATATTCTAATTATTTAAAGTCCAGTGTTTTAAGTTCTTAAATATATTACTATAATATTACAAGCCCATAAAATTGATGGCAACTATCTATTTTCAATACCCATGGCAATCATTTTATTAAAACCTAAAGGAAGTTATGATCCTAGACCCATGACATCTATTTCATAACATACTACAAGCTCATGGAATTTATATAAGAATATATGTTTACTATTTATCTTACGTTACAACATTCATAATATTTATTTCCAAAACTCATGATAATTATTCACCTTACAAGCATATTATGATATTAAAAAAGAAAAAAAAAACCATGAGAATATCACATTATTTCACTATAGTGGTTGTTACCATGTTTCATTTGAAACCCATGGACATTTCATCTATTTAAAACCCATGGTAAAGATTATTCTCAAGAAACATTAGAGGTCATTATTTAAAAGCCACCCCAAAAAAATATCATTTACAAAATAATCTATAGCAAAAATTATGAGAAACTATACAAGTTGTTATTTAAAACCCATGGAAATTAATACCCAAAACCTATCATAAATATTTATTAAAGCTCATGAATACACTTATTTTTTACTAACAACTAAAGCCCATGTGAAATAAAAATCCATGACTATATTTGGAAGCTTTGTCTATTTTGTAAGGTTCACAATGAGAAAGCAAAAAGGTAGGCCTAAGTGGAGAGAACCACCAAATCAGAGGCCCACCACAATACTCAGCTCTCATGGCCAAGCCCAACTTGAAGTCTTAGCCAAAATAGCCCATGTGTGCAAACTAACCTAGCTAGAGAACTCCATTCAGTTTTGCCCTCCGTTGAAAAGCACCTCAAGAAGCAACCAAGCTCTTAAACCAAGTTAGGAGCTGGCCACTTGTCCCAGCAGCCTCTTTGCCACTGCCAATCATGATCTGAATAGCATTAGAGGCTGGGCTAAAACCTAAAAGCTAATGGGCAATAAATACCCTTCTTCTCCGAGTTTTGAATACAACTCAAGGAAACCATGACCAAGACCTCCAAGATCATGAAATCTTAAACTAAATAGTTTATTTTATTACAAAAAAATGTGTGTAATTGATTCATGAGCCAAGCCCATAAATCCTAAAGGGGAAAATTTGGAAACATGTGGTTTGAAAATGGGTTTAGAATTTGACACCTATCTTGGGGTGTTGAGTCCTATTTCCTAGGGTCTCAATCTCAGATGTAGCACCAAAATTCTTCTCTAATACCTATCTTAATCCTATTGGCTAAACTTAGCTTCAGAAATCTTGACATTTAATGTAAGATTACCTCAAATACTCATCATGTGTTATATTACCCAAAGTACCAAAGCAGTGCCAAAAGCAAATCTCTCATTTATGGCCAAATCTTAGGATAATTAAGCCTGCTATTCTGCCCCTTCATCAGTCCTACATTTTTGGATTTTTGTTAATTAATACTTCTCTAAACTCCACTGTAAAAGCATAAGCACACCAACCCTCAAAACACACCAAATTTTTGCATAAGCACACCAAATTTCTGCTTGTAGTTTAGCTCTCCACAACTCACAAGTCACCTCTCTTAGCTCACACCCAAGCATTTCTTTCCCTTTTTTCTGCATACCTTAAGCTTGTAAATGCTCCGTAATCAGCCACAAATAAACCTTTTTCCGTTAAAGATTCGGTTTAGTGTCACTTTCACTATCCCACTATAAGCCTACACACCCACTCACTCAAAATGCCCCTTTTGATATCCTACTCATATACCACATACATATTCCATGAGAATCTTGGTTTACATTTGCTACACTAAGCTGAAATTTCTCTCTTCCTTCACACCATGCCAAATAACCCTTTTTCTTTTCACCATAGAACCATTAGCCTTTACTTTTTGTTTTATTATTGAAGAATATAATGTATTTGTAACAATAGAATTCTTCCCTCATATTGATCTAATGATGGCTGCAAGTATCGTGGACCCTTCTAACCAAGACACATAAGGACTTCCATAAGTGAATACTTTTCTAAATTTGTTTAATAACTGACTGTTAGACCTTAAGTATAGTTTTACCTCGTCACTAGAGAATTTATTTTTCTTGTATTATTGAAATAAGACCACTAATCTACTAATTAACTATTGTGAAGTGTTTTATCGGGCTTTGTTGTTGTTTTGTCAAGATGCAGAGTCCTTACTTGGATAGGCTTATCACTACACCAAAAGCTTTTGGGCATCATCTCAAGAGCCCATCGTCGAGTTTCAGCTTGGCGTTCCCATATTTATTCAAAGGCATTAATGTCCCCCTCAACAAGGGAAAAAATAACAATTTAGTAAATGGGTAGGCTTGTTTAGGTTACCAGAAAAATAGCGGTCAGTCCGCAATCTTGTTTCCTCTACCTACACTAAATGACTTATAAGGAAATCAAAGAGTCTATAGTATTGGATCCTATAGGGAGCATCACTTGATTTCTCACTCGCACAGATTCTCATTCTTTGTGAAAATTGGGGATTTTTGAGGAAATATATTTGCATATAACTCTAGAGATTGTTGTGTATATTTTTTAGAAACTTCACTTTGTGTATGAATCTAGATATTGTAGAAATTTTGGAAAAATGGTAGAGAAATTGTAGAAATTGGGTGAATTTTTTAAAATGATATTGGGGAATGGATATATTGCTTTTAATTAGTGTGTATTGTAGAATGCATCTTTCATTCTGTATTTGGAATGGAATTATGCATGTAAAATTAAATATTATTATATATTAAAAAAATGAAATTTGCAAACTATCACTTAGTTATTGGCCAAAAAATGCATTTATGCAAGAATTCATCCAAACATTATTACTTTTCAATAAAATTTCTACCATAATACCAAATGCATTTTCTTAATAAATAAAAATAAAAATAAAAAACCATTTTGTCCTAACACATGCTTTAGACCTTCGCAACAAAATGGAAGATGAGTTTTTGTCAGACGCTATGATGTTATTCATTGAAAGGGACATTGCTGCGATAATTAGTACGGATTCAATCATAGATGATTTCGAAGATTTAAAAAGACAACGAGTTCCATTTTCATAAATAATTGTATTGTAATATTTTAAAAAATAATAATTTTGTGTATTTTTCTTTGTTGATGGTTTATTAAATGAATGTTTATTTGGAGTTAATTTTTTTTTTTTTTTTGTTTATACTTCTGCCCTCCTAACTCCAAGTCTTGGCTCCGTAACTGCGTACGTAGCTAGGGTTTTAGAAGCATAAGAAATACAAATTTTCTGCAATAATGGTTAAAGTTTGGAACGAATCTCACATTGTATGGGAGCTGTTTTAAACCCCCTTTTTTTAACTATAAAAAGCCATACATGTTACATTTTCAAAATACACAGAAACTCCACGGGAAAAACTTAAGATTCACTAGAAATGTTGAATCAAAAGCAACTTAGAGTCGGTTTGAGATCTATTTATTTTGTTGAAACTAATTTTTTTTATTAAAAGTACTGTGAATAAAAGTAAAAATTAGCTAAAATAATATATCATAAATAGTATAAAAAAGTATAATAAAACTTATAAATAGTTGTAAAAAATAAGTTATATAGTAAAATAAGTTCGTTTTTTTAAGCCAATGTCAAACAAAAACTTAGATACCAAACAAAATCTTACGGCTATACATGAACCCCTTATTTCCAGTTTCGCCACCGGCACCGCTAAGTTTTAATCCCTTCCTCTCTCTCTCTCTCTCTCTCTATGTTAGATTATTTCTTGGAGTTGGAGATATGCTCCTTGCGAGCATTCTTTAAAAAGTGACAAATTGTTTTGGACTCTTCCCGAATTCACAGCCATGTGGAGATCACCTACTATGTCTTCTCTGGTGAGTTTCTGCATCTCTCCCTTACTTCCTTTCTCTGCTTCTTTTTTTTTTTTTTTTTTGCTTATTTTGTTATTGCATACAGCTTCACCGATTAGCACAGCGCGGTGCGGTCAGGGCTCAATTTTTGAACTCCAGTTACAGTACAATGTTGTTACATCAATCTCAGATATCCAACCGAAGCACTACAAAAGCTATGGCATCATTTCAGGTATATGTATTTATATATTTCTCTTTCTTTGAATTACTTATTGCATTTTTTTTTTTTTATAATCAAGGTAGTGTTTGGCAACCCTACAAAAAATGTGTTATGTTTTCGAGGGAAAAAAAAATGCATTTGCAGTGTTTGTTGGGTGTTTGGTATCTCTATTGTGCGGTAGATTGTTAACATTAGTTTTCTCTAGCCTCTACGAATGAGTAAGAATGAGAATTTTATGAAATACTTTATTTCTCATTCTCTTTTCTTCTTTTGCTTCCTGACTTTCATGCACCTTGCACATAAAAACTATAAAAAGCACTTTTAAATGTCCATATTAAACACAGCCAATCAGCAAAGTTAATTTCCAGTTTTAATGTATTTTTTTAGGCATAATACCAAACGATACTTTCCTGCATAATACAATTAAAGATATTATAAATATAAATAAATTAATTAAAGGTTACTCATTCAGGAAATAAAAACGATTGTTTTGACCAAATCCATTCAAATATAAATTTAATATAAAACAGCTTTGCTTTGGCACAAAAATTTCGGGTAATTTGATTGGATGTTTGTAATCTTGCTTTTATGAGAATCTAAGGGATTTGATTAATGGATTGTTTCAATGACTTGTGATGTTCTAGGATGAATGTGACAGCCCAGCTAAGAGTCAGTTTCCAGATCAGAATGCTGGAGCTGTACAAGGGCGTCAAATTGGGGAGAACGTTTCAAGAAAGGACAAGATCAATTTTCTTGTGAATACAGTAAGTATAACCATATGAATTTTTATTTGTTTTTTAAATAAACGCAATAGCCAAGTGTCTATGGTCTTTTATTAATAGGATGGAAGTTTTGTGAACGTTAACTTTTGATAGCGATGATAATTATCGATTCAGACCTTTGAAACTGAAATGTAGCAAGCATCTTTCAAATATGTTGTATGCAATGAGCTCTATGAATATGATGTTATCAGCTATTTCTTGATCATTATATACCACAACCTAGCTGCTTATTCCAAATGGAAAGTAAATTATTCTTCTTTGGAATAATATCATTTCATAAAAACCTCAGACTAATCCTATGGTATGGTCATACTTTAATTTTCTTGGATTGTTCCATTCAGGATGATGCATTTAAGCTGTTGGAACCATTGTAAATCACAGCAGAGCCTGTCGCTTTATATAACATGTCCAAAATTCAATCCGTTCACACAATGTACCATGATCATTAGAAGGGATGATTATAAGACTTTGCTATGATTTCATCTAGAACTCTTTTTATCCTCATGCTTAGACGATTTACCAGGACTTTCTATGTTGTTTAGGAAGTGGTATAAGTCACTAAAATTACACTTGGGCTCTTAGTTAGTAGCTTTTCAGTCCTTAATCATGGATTTGACAATTAAAAAAGTAGGCTTAAATATACTGTAGGTCCCTAAAACTTAGCCCATGAGCAATTTTAGTCTATGAAGTGTAAATGGATAATATTCAGTCCTAACAAACTTAAAGAGGTCGATTTTAGTACCTGAAAAACTTAAAGTGGTCAATTTTAGTCTCTATAAAGTGATGATGTGTTAGATTTAAGTTTGTCTAAGTCATCTAAGGGACTCAAAGCGATCACTTTAAACTTCACGGATAAAATCACTCCTGGGCTAAAATTTAGAGACCAATAGTGTATTTTGGCTAAAAAGGTATTAGACAACTTATGTTTTGATGATTGAGGCCTTCATATGTCAACTATATATTTATTACTACTATTATTTGTTTTTCATATATAGTAAATATTACAAATATGTTTTTTTTCCATGTACATGCAATTTATTTTCTTGAGAAATGCTGAAATGTATTAGCAAATTGCCGCACTTAAGTTCTGCTCAAATATATTTTCATGTTGTTGTTATAAGTTTTTTCTTGCTTGTTCATAAAATGACATTTAGATGATTTTGTCAATGAGTTTTTTACTGTTACCCAAACATTTTCTTCTTGTTGTCATAATTGTATGTTAATTTTATTTTTCTCTTTGTTGTCCAAAAGATTGAGCTTGGGTTTAGTTTTCTTTTATTTTTTCTACCTCTTACAAGGCTTATCTAGACAAGTCATTAAAATAACCCCAATTCTGCAGCTTCTTGATATTAAGGATAGTAAGGAGGCTGTTTATGGCGCTTTAGATGCCTGGGTTGCATGGGAGCAAAACTTTCCTATTGCATCTCTTAAAAGGGCATTGCTTGTTCTTGAGAAGGAACAGCAATGGCATAGAATTATTCAGGTATGAGCCATTCTCTCTCTCTCTCTCTCTCTCTCTCTCTCTCTCTCTCTCTCTCTCTCTCTCTCTCTCTTTCTCTCTCTCTCTCTCTCTCTCTCTGTATGTATGAGCATGCATGTGAAAATGAAGCATATGCAATTATGCCTTTTTTTAACTTAAAAAATGAGGAAGAGAAGAATATCTCTTCCTGAATAAAATGAAGACACGTGAAGGAGAGGAGTATTAAAAAAAATCTCAAGACAACTGCAAGACTAAGGTGAAGAAGAAGGCTTCGTCTAATTAAGAGTGCTAGCTCCCTTTTCTTGCCTATATATCTTAATCTAGTCTTATAAGAAATTTTGTTTGTTTATAGATCTCAGTTTAAAAACCTCTGTGGGAAATACAATTAATCTTTATGGAGAAACACGTGTATCACTGGGTCACTGCAAGTGTTCATGTTCATTTTCTCTACCTAAAGAGGTTTTGCCAGATAAGCACATTGAACTGGTCTATTGATGTGGGGGATTAAATTTAAGATATGCATAAATTGAACTACCTGGGCAAGGATTTTGAGCATAGTTGGTGATATATTCATCTGACCTGCCCACTTTGCTGTCCCAGGATACACATACATAGGCACACACTGCTGCCTGCATGTATGAATTCCAGTTTCTAACAAATTCCTAGTTGGTTCTGCAGTAATTGATACAGATTTGAACATTATATCCTGAAGTTATTCCAAGTTGGTGCTGATATAATTTAAAGGTTCTAGTGGGGCCAATCTTTATGATAAAAAAATTTTCTTTCTTCAAAAGAAGAATAATCCTAGTTAGCTTGCTTACTTCTCACTGATGATAGTTAAGACATTGACGCCTCTCAGCTTCTCTGTTTCTCCTTTGCTTACTCAGGAAAAAAGGAAAGAAAAGAATTAGACATCTTATATCTAATTGAAATGCAGTCATTGTTGCTGCAGCTATCAAACCTGAGATTTATATTCTCTACTTTTGTAATGGACCTTGGTACACTGAGATATTCAATTTGAAGTAGGTTGTCAGGTCAGGTAGAGGAGTTTTATTCTTTTTCTTTTTCAAAAAAGAATTAGGGGGAGGAGTTTTGTATCCCAAAGAAAAAAAAAAGTGTCCTAATTTTAATGACAGAGAAAATGAGTTGGACTGCTCGATCAGGATATACATACTAATAAAAATTGTGGGCTGTTTTGGGGCAGATAACTTGTTGATGCTGGTCAATACAGGTGAAGTAGTTTTACAGGTCTTCAGGATAATAAATAATAGAAATATCATTGAGAGAGGAAGGCTTTTTATTTTATGTTTAATCACTCACTTATTTAAAATGTTGATATAAATTTTTAGCCACTGTAAACTTGTTTCATACATTAACAAGACAAGAGAAACTGTACTTTGGTAAATGCTATCAACCAGCCATGAACAAAGGAAACTAATAAAGGAGTCTGAAGTATAAAAATACAACAAATGTCCCTATGAACACACTATTACCTGAAGTGAATTAGTGAATTAGGGAAAGGCTGGCAGACATTGGTTGTGAGTAGATATACTAGATGGAAGAATTTATATAGAATGCATAGACCTAGAAGCTTTTCTCCTAATAAAAATTGGGGGTCACATTTTTTACCAGCAGAAGAGTATGTCTGTCTTGGGTTTCTCTCTCTCTCTCTCTCTCTCTCTCTCCTGTTTTGTTTCTCTCCTTCTCTGCCATATGTCAGACTTTATAATTTCTACAGCAGATATTGGTCAAGAACCAATTGTTAGGATGGTTAGGGCATTTAAGGACAGTGAGAATAGCTATCTGAGACTTAAAAACACATACATACATATTTATGCGTTGAGACTAGCTAATCTGAGACTTATATTACACAAAGTCGGATTTAAGCAATTAATAAAATGAGTCACATTAAGGAATCCTTATTACCGCCTTCGTGTTTCAAAGGCTCTTGTGGCTCTCTCTCTTCCTCCCCCCCCCCCCCTCCCCCCTTTTTGGCGTTTGCTAATGTCTGGTACACTTTCGGCAATTTCTTTTCACCCTGTTTTTTAGCTCTATGTTTAACTTACAGAGAGAAGTTTGCAGTTAATGTTTGTGCAACCTTTTTCCAAACTTTTCATAATTCTGCAGCATGCAAATATTGGCTTGGGTTCTAATCTCTTTTTGAGAACTGGGAAAATAGTATTTAATTATTTTGAACTTCTGTTTCAATGATAAGAATATATATATATATATATGTAAGACTGATTCATTAGTTTTCTTTTATGATTTATATGTTATAGTCCTTTGTTAATCTCTCCTAGGTGATTAAATGGATGCTAAGCAAGGGACAGGGAACCACACTGGGCACATATGGGCAACTAATACGAGCTTTAGATATGGACCATAGAGCAGAAGAAGCACACAGGATTTGGGTACAGAAAATTGGCATGGATCTACATTCAGTTCCTTGGCAGCTGTGCAGACTCATGATATCTGTATATTATCGAAACAACATGCTGGAGGATCTTGTAAAGGTTTGCTTCTCCCTTTTTGCTACCAGTTATATGTTTTATGTGAAGTGTGAAAAGATAATAACTTACTGTTTTACTAGCGTAAAATTATTCAATAATTTAGTGCACTTGTGCATTCCATATTCCTGATCTGGGATCAATTTGTTTGTGTTCCTAATCATATTAAATCATGAGTTTGTAGTACTTATTACATATTTTTAAATGGAAAATGGAGGAGAAGGCGTGTTTGTTTCTTCTAGTTGTACCATGCTTTAGAGAGATATATCAGAGGATAGTATATGCATTAATGTGAAATTTGGCAGCCATTTATGGCTAAACTGAAATATTTCCCCTTAAGAAGTTACAGCTTAAAAAGTGTGAAGGCACTTCCATTCTAGCAGCTCATTCAGTCAAACTTAACGTTGCTGCATGCCCACAAGTGGCTTGATTGTTTTTAACAGCCATTCTTTGTAGGCTACAAGCGGTTTGATTGTTTCTAGCAGCCCTTCCAAGGGGTTCATCTAGAAAATATCTAGTTTATTAAGTAATATCCTCTCTAAACACCTCCCCCCCCACAAAAATCTTTGTTATCTGTGAAAGGATGGAAAGAGGGATAAGATGAGCAGGGGAAGTAGAGAGGATATTGCTTTGCCATTGGTGTGCTTGTTGGGAGAGGATATAAAAGTAAAAGGAAAGGAGTGGTTTTTTAATTTTACCACCTTAAACATTGAGGGATCAAATACGTAGAAACTCTCTCCCCTTTTCCACTTTTGAACTTCCTCCCTTCGCCATCCTCCCCATTTTCTCTTCCATCAAGTAAACCCCAAATGAGCTTTAATACTCGCAAAAAGTAATTAAAACAACAAGCCTTAGTCCCAAAATTTTGGGGTCATTTATGAATACTTAAACTCAACATATTAGTTAGGGTCTGCCACATGTATTTTTTTTCCTATATTCTATTCTATGTAAAGTTATACATTATATTACTTCCTTAATTGACATGTGCCTTTTTTATTAATTCTACTTATGTGATTTTTGGTCTTCCTCTACCTTCTCTTTCTTACCAGTGCATTAGGCGCTCTCCTCTGAATATGACCAAATCATCTCAAGTGACTCATCTTTTAATTGATAGGGGTTACTCCCATCTTTAAATGAATTTCCTCATTTCGAATCCCATCTTTCTGTATATTTTCACTTATCCATTTTAACATTCTCATTTAAGCAAAAAGTAATTAAAAGAAGACATCAATTACATAATCACCATTAATAATTTAATTTGTTTAGAAAAATAAACACTGAAATTCAATTCACATGAAGATTATTTATCAGTAGTTTCACCTCTGGCTCAAGTTAAGAAAGTAGTTGAATTTTTGCTATTATCAGTTTGCATGGTTATATATGCACTTTTAAGATGTGGTATGCTTGGCAGACTTATTAAGTTGATATTTGAGTAGATTTAATAAACTACTTTTCAGATTATATTAGACTAATATATTGTTTTCATAATTGCATATGAAAGCTCTTCAAAAACCTTGAAGCTTTTGATCGAAAACCTCCTGAGAAATCAATAGTGCAGAGAGTGGCCGATGCATATGAGATGTTGGGCTTACTAGAGGAAAAGCAGAGGGTGCTGGAAAAGTACAATGATCTTTTCACAGAAAATAAATCCCCCAAGAAAGGCAGGATTAGCCCATATAAGAAAAAGAAGAAATAAGGTAAGGCCTTGTAGGCCATGACGACATGTTTAATCCATATTTGTCCAGTCGATTTCTGATGAAAAATGAAAACCTACTGTATAAAGATTTCAATGACTGACAAAAAGGGGGAAAAAAAACAAATTGTACAATCTGTTAAAGGTAAATTCCTTTTTTATTTAGAAGTTGGCTGTTTGGCGTTTGTTGATTTATATAGTTCACAAAATATTTTACATTTCAAGGCTACAAAATGTTATTACTTGCAAGCTACTGAATTGTGCTAGGTAGAGCAATTCACTGACTGCGTAAATCTTAAATGCTGCTGATGAGAGCTGCAATTGTATCAAGAATTCAGTCTTTTTACCCAAGCATAAATTAGGAGAAAACTAAGAACACAACTTTTAACTTTTAATTTTAACCAAGCACACACTTATCAAAAAAAAAAATTTAACCAAGCACATATGTGGATTTAAGCTGCTTACACTCATCCAGTACTTATTGCCCGTATAAAAATGCCAAAATAGTTATGGACATCATTAAATATTTGTGGTAAAAATATTATTCCTTCTTTACAAAAATTGGAGACGTATTTTCTTTTTAAAATTTTCCTAAAATATGTAAGAGTTTCTGAGCATGAAAGCAATATTTATCTATTTAAATTCCTATACAATACCCTTAAATAAGAATCGTCTTTTATTCTAGTTTAAACCCATCTTTATTAAAATAGCATCTTTTAGAAATGTTTCGTGTTCATATAATTTTATTAAAATACATAATATTTGTAGAAAGTGATCATTTATTTTAGAACTGGTGCAACATATATATTATATACTTACAATAACCTCAAAATAGTATATTAAAACAATTTGATCACAGGCCTTTCCTCTTCTTCTTTTTTTGGATAAATCGATTAATTGATAGCTGATTTTTTTATTTGTGATGAGGAAAATACGTCTGTAATTCAGTAATGTGGTGAGCAATGCAAATGGAGATTCCTCCAGCCATGTCACTGCATCCCCAATTTTTTTGCCTCAGTGGCTGAGGCTGAAGCAGCACTATTACATATCCTTGTGCTCAAACAAACTCAGACATGAAGTGTCCAACGCTTGAATGAGATGACTCTCTCTTGCAATAATAGAAGTGGACTCGCTCTCCGCTTCTAATGTCCAATGCAAACTCCAAAGCTCTCCTCATCGCTATATCTTATACCACATTTTGTGTTGTCTCTCCATACAATACAAGAGCTCTCCCCTTGACAGTTTTGCTAGTGTTCTTCTATTTGCATCGCATAGCTCTCTTCACCAAAAACCGTCCTTCTTGCATTACCTGTCCGAATGAGAGTGCCATTTACTAAGTGGCAAACATTTGATGAGTGCAGCTTTGTGGAAAAGGAAAATCACATCCACTAAATTAGACTTCCACACAAAGGCATGATCTAACAGTTCCGAAACACAAGCATCTTCCTTAAGAAATTTGCACGGAAAAGTCACTTCGAAACTGGTTGGAGTTGGAAGCCAGTTATCCTTCAATTTCCTCACTTTTTCCCCAATTCCAATCCACTGCCACATTCTTCTTCAAGAACCTCTATAGCTTAACTAGCACTTTTTGGTGTTTCCAACATAGACATTTAGAGTTCAAATTCCCCCTCCCTCAACCCCCTCCTCCAACTATTGCATTATCAAAAAGAACCTTTCAACCCCTACAATGCTTTTCCATGCATACATAAGATATTGACTGTTGTACTTGGGATGGCATCATGTGTCACAACGCGACACGCCATATGATTGGCCTCTTCATCTGCCTTGCCAGTATACAAACCCTTGATCAAAGGGAAATTGACAATCTTGAAAGTTCTCTTTTAAAGTCTAATTGGAGCAGTAGTTCCCTGAAGTTCTTAAATCTCTCTGAGATAAGCTTTTCAGAAGAATTACCTGATTCTATTGATAATCTGAAGTCCATGAAGGTTTTGGCTCTCAGTGATTGCAATTTTACGGGGTCAATTCCAACATCACTTGGTAATTCACACAAATTACTTCTTTATATCTATCAAGAAACAAGTTTAATGGGTCAATTCTAACATCACTTGGAAATCTTACAAAACTTACTTATTTGAATTTGTCACCTAATAGTTTCAACGGTGAATTTCAGTTGCCACTTTTAAATTTTAGTTGTTTTTGGCATACGCATGAACTAATAATTTCAGTTAAAAACAAGCGTATGTGTGTGTAATAAGCATTCCTCAAATATTTTTTAAATGTCTAAATCCCATGCCTCCTCCTGTCCTCTTGGGCATGCATGATCGGTTCCAGTTGATTTAATGAATCTTACATCCATGCTGCCTTTGTCCCCACCAAAAGGCCCTTGTCATGGCTATCAAGTGGTCACTTAGTTTATTTGGGAGTTTGAAATAGTTCATTGCATATGTCGATACCTTAATTAGGATCTCTCTACCCACCTATAAAAGAAGCATTTCCTTCCAACATTGGATTTCTACCATACCCTTATTGAACATTTGGCTTTTGATTCTCCCTATCAGTGAACGTTCGAAACGTGTTGTTTTCTCTAGGTTTATCTTTTGTCTAGAGGCCTCCTCATAGCATTGGAGGATCTACATCATACTTTGTGATCCTCCTATAGAAGGCCTTACATAAGCGTAGGTTGTCATTTACAGAAAATACGTTAGTTTTAGTCCTCCTTTATTAATTGATATTCATGAAGTGCAAGGTTTCAAATTTAATGAACGAAAAAGTATATTATTCGTGATCAACATAATTGGGACAACCTTCTCAAAAAAAATAAAACATAATTGGGACAAAAAACTCTTAGATTTTCCAATTTGGTTCAAAGAATAACAATTTTTAGCCTATTTGCCAACATCTTAAATATCATCTCAAGTCATCTTGTACTAATTACTGAAACAATATTGATCCTATAGTTTTATTGCAATTGATCATCAAAGAGGCATACAATTTTTTTCCATGCTAGAATAATTTAAATTTTTTCATATAACTTTTATAAAATTAATGTCATTAATCACAAATAATAATAACAATAATAATCCAAACTTACTTTTGTTATATTTTGAAATTCACCACTCACATCTATTTATTAATTTTTGAAAAGACCAGTCACATTTATTGTCATATCAATTTGTAAAGATTATTTAGTAAAACTTGTAATATTTTTAACATTTTCCTACATAAAATATGATGATTGGGGAGGAATGTCTGAAGGCATTGTTGCATGACATGTAGCCTCTATCCAAATTTTTATCGTATGTAATTTTAATTTGAAGTCATAAGGTATATCTTTTGCAAATTTCATTACATAAAACCTTGAAAAAGTACAACTTTTAAACATAACCGAACTAATTTAAAATTTTACTTATATTATTAATATGACACTAATCACAATGATTACCACATCAACTTGTAAACTTGTTATAGTACGAGTAGGGTGAGATCCCTGCCTTTTGAAACAGAAAGGGGTCCTTTTAATGGAATTAAGAAATATTATCTAATTATAGTATATTAAAGAACAAAAACTAGTACTACCGTTCAACTATACTAAGAGGATACAAAACCTGAAAACTTCATTAGTAAGATACAGGACCTTAATGAAAGTTTTGGATAGTATTGGCACCCATAAACATGTAATAATTTGTCCATCTTAAACACCAACTTTGCGCAATTGTAACTAGACTACCTTTCCTTACACTCCCACAATCCCTCCTGTCTTAGTCCAAGGATCAGCTCCCTAAAGAAACAAACCTTTAAACTCCCCATTTGCAAGTTGGCAGACCTGATTGTACAATTGTGTGTCTGCAAAAAGAGAAGTTCCAGAACTCAGATACCAGGTAGCAGAAGTCAGAAAGGTAGCACCACGTTTGAATCTTGTATCAAGTATAACACGACATAAGGAGAGAGAGCAAGAGAGAGAGAATAACAGAATAATCATGAATTTGTTACTCAATTGTATGAAAATCCTTAATTAAGTTTATACTTTGTTTGGAATTCAAGTCAGCTGAAAACCAAGGAATCAATATAAGATCCTAAAGAAATTTGGCCACTCCAAATGAGATTTCAATGGAAGATTTACAAGTATGAATGCAATGAATATATGAGCAATAGCAAGAACACCAAAAATTTTATTGCAAGAAATTCATACCAAATGTGTTACCAAAGTTGGTCCATGTTTCAGCGCGAATGGACTGGTCACTCTCAGCAATACCAATCACCTCTACATAACTCATAAGAGATACATGTGGCAGTCCTTTCACAATCAATTGGTGCTCATCTGTTGACTTCCCCGTAGTGATTTCACCGTCAGATTGAATAACATGAACCACTGCACGCACCTTCTTTCCTACATGCATGCGCAACAACTCTGCATTGACAAAAACAGAAGGGCTTGATGTATCCATGTCCTGAAAAAGTGACAAGCATTGAGAACCGGCATCAGATCTGTAGGTTTGAATTTGCAGTAAAATTATACTTCACACTTCCCAAATTGGCCAAACAAAAAGGCACGAATACATTGCCTTCAATCAATTAAGAAACCAAATTCCTTAAAAGATCATCAAATCAGTGCAACATCTCTACTTGAGTTTTCAAAATAGCATTAATATTTTCTTAATGTGGTAAATTAGCCTTTTTATTATGAAATGGGCTAATTGGCTACTATAAGTAGCTATTAACAAGAATGCAATCGCAATATTAGCTTTTGCTTTGAGAATAGTAGGAACTTAACACAGAGTGACACTATACTTAATTGGGTTTGTATTTTAGGGATATTTCTATTGTATTTTAGAGCCCCATACGAAACGGTTCTCTTCTTATTATTGTATATACAAAGAGCGCCCTGGAGAGGAGAGTGCCGAAATTGGAAGAAAGAGCTCTAGTGACTAACCACATAAACCAAATGGGGGTACACTTTATAGTTTATACAATCATGATAACAACCTTTATAGCTTCAGTTCTTTTACAATCACAACTTCCGCTAAGGTGGGCAAATATGAGTGGTGGACAATTACTTTCACATGAACTTACCTTTTTTTTCAACTACCCACAGTTGATCACATCAGGGTAATAATTTATACAAGAATCATAACCAAACAAATAATTTTACACACATAAAACTGTAATGTCTAAAAAATATTTGTTCAGCATCTTAGGATTAAGAAGGGCAACAAAATAAATATATAAATAAAAACCCAGATATCAAAAATACAAAATTGATTAGTGAATAATGCTTAAGAGGCTTAACATCAAACAGTTGGAAGGCAAGGCAAAGGACAAGAGAAAGGTTGAGAGTCAGAATTCAGATCTGATCCAACTTCCAAGTACAGTACAGATTGAACAATTAACAACCATTACGCATACATACATACATACCATCTGCTTCTAGAACCTACACTCTTGATTGAGAAAACTGAAAGATTTTAACTTTACCTATAATAGCTTGCTCCAACGCTAGAAAATCTGATGGGTATGGCGAATTCGTATCGATGCTAAAAGTGAAAGAGACTTTGGGGTTTCAGACTTTCAGCTTTCTATAGAGAGAGATAAAAAGGCGGGGATTTTTAAGGCACTCCAAATTATTAGTGGATATTTTGGCGGGAACATGTGAATTCATTAATTTAGTACTTGGACTTTGGCTGCTTGGCTGGCTTGTGAATATTGGATTTGCTTTTTTACTTTAGCATATAAGTTCTTGAAGTAAATAAATCAATAAGAACACGTTTATCTAAAACACACATTCAAAGAATGTCATTACTCGTAATGATAAAACATTTTGAATAAGGGGCTTAGTTAGGGGAGGTGGTATGCAACAAGGCTCTCACAATATGTACAAGGGCCTACTGATTATGAGAGACCTATTGTATACAATGGAAGAGGATTAAATCCCAACCAAGGATTGCAAATTCCCTTATCCTTATCATTTAGCATTAGTAATAGTTTTTTTATATTAAACCACAGATCTTTTACTCAACTAATAGAGATTTTACTAGTTAAGCTAACTAAAATCCACATAATAATTGTCTCTCAACCGAAAAAAAAAAAAAAAAAAATTAGTAATCATTTAAGGGAATCCGTTTAAAGAAAGTATTTATGGAAAAAGAAAAGAAAAAAGCAATTAATATTTTAATAACTTTTTTTATTTCTTATAAAAGTTGTGTCAAAATTTTCTTAAAATGAATTGTTAACCTATGTCTTAAGGACACTCGTGAGCATGACCCATAGTTTAATATGGTTTCTTTTTCGTACTGTGTTTTTTTTTTTTTAAATGTATTTTTTAGTAAACTGTTTTTGTATTCTAAAAAAAATTATTTTATAAAAAACTACTTTTCAAAAAATAGCCCTCCCAAATGGATACTGAGTTTAGCCTAAACATTTCCCACCTTTTAAATTCTTTGAGTCAAGTCATATTTTGATTGGTTGAAAGATTTTACAAACTTTGACATTGTTTTGACTATTTTGATTTATTTAATTAGTTTATTAAATATTATTACATATGTGATGAATAAATTTGTTAGTTGAATATATTCAAAATTCATAATAAATATACCATTTATACATGTATATCTATTTTTTTTTTTAAATTATTAAAGATTTGTATATTTTACAATATCTAATAGAAGAAGATTGATTTACGACAAATATACTATTTACTTAAAAAGGTTGATTCACAATACAACTCATGTTTTGATAAATATAACATCATGTTTTGACAAATATACTTATATACTTAAAAGGTTAAAAGCTAATGTGTGCGCAAAATCTGCGTACATTTTTTTTAAAAAAATTTTATGAAACTGTGTACTGAGATAAAATGTGCAATAAAAACAAATTTAAAACCTACTTAAAATTAAAAACTACTAGCAAAAAGTTCAGTCAGTTCTCATTTGTCCATAGCTTATAAATTTCAAAATAATAATAAAAAGTTTGTCGGTAAAGAGGCTGGATTATTTTCCATTTGCAAATTATATGCACTATTTATGTAAAATAATCTCTCTTTTTCCTAAAATACTTGTCGAGTGCTTGAACATCACTTATGAATAAACCGAAGTCGACATATTCAGCCCATCGTAGAATAAAGCAGCCCGCACAGTCAATTTGGTCACCAGTATTGAGAGCTACAAATTGACCATGATTTTAGATCTGATGAATAAACAAATGGTCTTGGCTAAGAGATTAAATCAACAATTTACGTCTTAATAGCTACAAATCGGCGAGCTAGTCCCTTACAATCAACATTCATCATCAAGAATTGAACGTTAAAGATCAAAACTAAACATTCCATGCACTTTTGGACTGCGCACATCTTGCATATGGGAGAATTGAAAATTGAAGATCTCATAAGATAAATAGAAACTGGGAAACTGATTATAATGTTACTTCCATGGAAAATTAAACTTAGTATAAAGTACAGAAGAAATTAAACATTCAAACTGCAAATGACGATAAAAGCTCCAACAAAATTTCAAAAAGCAAAGTTAAATGGAACAACTAGCTTTCCATATTCAACAGGAGAACAAAATTCTATCATTTAGGTATTGGTGGCCCTAGTATAGATTTGCCGACTGGAATGAGAAGAGATCATCCTGATCGCCCCCCTTGCCATCAAATCCTTAATTGCCCTGCGTGCTAGAGATCCACTAATCTGAAAATTACAAGGCAGTATTAAAAAAAAATCAATAATCATCATTTATTATGTACATTTAGCCCTAAACTAATGGCAAGCAAAGCAACTTGTCTTGAATACAAAATTCAAGGTCATGATCACAACACAGCAGTTAAAACTGACACTAAAGATCTTTTTATAAGTTTTGTGCCAAGGAGTGGGGGGTAAAGAAGGATTTGAACTAGAAATCTCCATTTCATTAGGTGCAGTCCCTGACCAACCTGCTACCTCTTAGAGTAAAACATGGGTTAAAGGATTCAGTCTCTAAATTAGCCTTTTAAATAGTGCTCCATTCCCTTTACCCATTCTTTTCCAAGAATCAAAAAGAGGAATGACATGGTTTTATAACTTCTTTACTCTCTTCTCATCCTTTACACCATCTTACACAATCTTTCTGGAATGATGTCAATACAAGTACTAAAACTAATAATATTTTTTATGGGTTAAGTTATACACACAGTGGGTCTTGAAGCATGGCATTAACCTCCACTTTGGTTTTACAAGGAAAGGAGGCGACAATAAAGAGAAAAAAAAAAAAAAGATAAAAACGATCAGATCCAAAGGCACAGTACACATACATATTTTTTTATTGGTAGGTTACACATACACCAAATGATTTGATCACACCACCTCACCCTCCACCCATTCTTGTGGAAGGAGAGGATGCCTGTTTGAGCCATAGCTCATTGGCTACTTATTAAAACTCAAATAGCAGTGACATTATTAACAAAGGAAAGAAGGGAAAGCCCCAGTTATTAGTCTTAAAAATCTCATTGTAATTGAAAAAGAAAATTCAAAAACTTAGAGGCTCACATTTCCTTCATGGTAAAAAGGGACAGCCCACAAAAAGATGAAACAACATTTTAAGAAAATACTTTGGAAAGATATTATTTGGAATCTATTACAGAGGCCCAAAAAGTCCTCAAATTCAATATTTGACCATTAGAGCATGTTCCCTGTGTTTCGCTACTTGGGTTCAGAGGGTGTATATTAGAATTAGTGTATAGTTTGGGTTGTATTACTCGCATGCTTGCTATAGTTACTACACTTTATATGCAGAGAATTCACATTAACAAGTACGAACAAATACACATAAATACCAGCAAATGAAACATATACATGGCAATGAAAAAAGTAATTCTTAAACAAGCATACCCTCATGCGATCAGACAAGATTGAAGGAGTGACAAGCTTGTACTTGGGAGCTTCAACAAGAAGCTGGTCATAGGTTGCCTGATCAAACAGAACCATGTTGTTCACCTTCTCCTTTTGCTTACCCTTGCTCCATTTCTACATATAATAGCCAAAAAAAAAAAACCAAACAACCTTTGAGAATCTACACAGAAATCAAAAACCAAATTAAACCTAAAAACAGGAATGTTTAGTACAATTGATCTGGCCACATCTTGTTGGACTGCTCCATTTCTACATATAATAGCCAAAAAAAAAAAAAACCAAACAACCTTTGAGAATCTACACAGAAATCAAAAACCAAATTAAACCTAAAAACAGGAATGTTTAGTACAATTGATCTGGCCACATCTTGTCTTTGTCCAAAGTCCAGACAACAACCAGTGTGAAGTGTCAATGAATTGCTCAAATGACACATTCTTCTCATGTAATAAGATTATGATTTCAAACTTCGACCATCTTTCAGCCGTTAATATACAGATTGTCAATGAGTTGTTTACTCAAATGACACATTCTTAAAGTGGAATGTGTAAGATCTTGCGTTCAAACCCATCAAGTGCATGTAAAGACTTTGTCCATGTACTAGGCCTACTGGCTAAGCAAATGTACTTTGTTCACATTATAATATGAATTCCTGCAAAGTATTGAATTACTTTGTTCATAAATTTATATATATATTAGCAGTACTTTTCTAATGAATTAAAATTATTTAAGTTGATATAAGGTTTTGGGAGAAAGTATCTACTAGTGGTTTTGGCCCTATCGGTGAGTTTGAATTGTCAATAGCGCAGGTCTTCTTGACATTGAATCATTTTGCACAAAATTCGAGTGTTGAATGATGATCCTTCCCAAAAGTAATTATGAGGTCTATTTATTTAGGAAAAAAAAATTGCAAAAAGATGTTAATTTACATTTTTGAATGCTCTAAAGTCACTTTCTGCACAAATATCAAAGGAGGGATATGAAATCTCTTCATATTATAATATGTTGCAACAAAATTTGAATTCACTGTAAAAGAGTTTTGGTACTCCAAAAAATTAAAATATCTCGACCTGATACTTAATTTTCCTACTTATTTAAATGGGATAATTACACTTTACCCACCTGTGGTTTGCCTCTAATTTGATGTGCCTACCCGTGGTTTAAAGTTTGACACTTTACCCACCTGTGGTTTCCACTGTGCAGTCTCTGTTACCCACCTCTATTAAAAAAAGGGGTAAATGTCTTTTTACACCCATTTTATGTCTCTCTCCACCCAAAACAAAAAAAAACAAAAGAAAAACAAGATCAAAATATGGTACTAATTTCCCACCATTCACAAACATGAAGAACATATACAAATGTGAAGAACATAAACCCAGAAGACTATTGACTATGGAAGAACATTGACCCAGAAATATTGAACAGGGAAGAACATTGACCCAGAAAAATCAAACTAAAATCAACCTCCACAAATATATATTTTCCTTCTTGTCTCTCTTTCACCACAATGGTTACTAATTTGTTCAAAGGAAAAAAATCTCTGCCGCTCAAACATTGTGTCCATATACATCATCCGACCAATTATTAATATTCAAACATACTCTCACACGCATTATCCCACACAACAACAACATTATTCTGTCTCTAAACCCTCCCAAATTTGTTCAAGATTTTCTCTAACAACCTCAAACTTATCAGATCCAACACCAAACCCAGCCATGGCCGACCACTCTCTCCAAACAATCTGCTCAAAAAATCTCTCCAGCCATGGCCGACCACTAATTTGCTCAAACAATCTCTCCAAACCCCAAACCCAGCCATGGCCGACTACTCACAGCACATCTCCGCCGCTCCAACACCACCTCAGATGGTGGTTCTCTAGCTCGAACCTCCCTCTCACCGGAATCCCTATCTTAACCCGATCTCAGCCACCACCATCTCTCCACTTCTCTATCCGATCCGCTCCAACACCATCTCAGATGGTGGTTCTCAAGCGCATACCTCCCTCTCCACTTCTCTACCCGATCCGATCCGCCCTGCACAATCAGACCCACTCTGATCTGCCTTCGCACAACCTCAAAGTGCTCTATGTGTTCTGTTTTTTTTTAATTATTTTTTTTTATTTGTGTTCTACATAATTTGTATCAAATTTTTTTTTTAATTCTTGTTGATGCTGTATTTGAAAGTTGGTGGTGTGTTAATGTAGGAACTATCTAGAATTGCTCCCTCAAATCCCATTTTTCACAGTGGCCTGTGTGTTTGGATTTGAATTTTTGGTTGGGTTTAGATCTCGTTGTTGCCGGCGTTGGGTTTGTTGCTTAGGTCAAGTGTTACTATGCGCTACATCGTATAGGATGTTGGTAACATATAAATAAACCAAATTGTTTGTGAACAACACAAGCTTTGATTCCTATATAAAAAAAAATCAAACTCAACTCAGTAAATGATTTACTTATAGCCCAAGTTTAGGCTCTATTATTAAATAGTCAAGTTCAAGCATAATGATATGTTTGTAAACAAGCTTGTGAGCATTGAGTCTCGATTTAACTATATTTTTATTTGTAAAATTACTTAAAAATATAATTATAACTTATAGACTTAATTTCAAATTGTGTAAGTTTGTTTATAAATAAATCCATATGATATTAAATTGGATTTTGGGGCATAAACCCCAAAACAATGATATACTATTATATATCAGTTCTTTGTTGGGTATATAGAAAAATGTTTTGTTTAGGCTTGTAAAAAAGTATTGTTTTCTCTTATGTCATATTTTCTTCCTTCGTTTCTTACGCCTCTTTTATTTTTCTATATTGGGAAGGAGGGTGGGGATGGATCTAACATGAAAGATTCTGCATGCTTCTTTTTATCTTTTAATTTGGAACAAGTGCATGTCAAATCATTTACTTTGACCTAATAAAGGTGTGCTGATGATTTTGTTATTTTAATTCGATTTTCCACTTGACTCAGCCATTACTTTTTTTATTCTTGTTGTCATTCACAGATATTGAAACTGTCACAAAAAATTGACGACAATGTTAAAGATGCCTCAAACAATTTTGAAAAGTTAATGGAAGATAAGAAAGAAACAAAAGAATTGTCTTTTGTGATTCTTTAAAAGGCTGCACAAATAGCAAAGTCTAAGGTAATCTGTGTTAAAACTTTTGGTTATTTAATAATTGTTTTGGTGTTCAAGTTTAGGGCAACTTCCTTTTACCTTATTTTATGCGTTTCTAATCTATATTTCACTAGGGTTATAAAAGTGCTACTGTTGATAATGGGCCTTGGATGATAACGCTGGATGCTTCAATTTTTGATGGTGTTATCAACAATTCTGAAAACCGAAATTTGTGTAATGAATTAACTTGTGTTCATTTAAGTTCATTACGCAAATTTTGGTTTTTAGAATTGTTGATAACATCGTCAAAAATTGAAGCATCCAACGTTATCATCCAATGTCCATTATCAACAGTAGCATTTATATAACCCTAGTGAAATAGATTATAAATGCATAATATAAGGTAAAAGTAAGTTGCCCCAAATTTGAACACCAAAACAATTATTAAATAACTAAAAGTTTCAACACAGATTACCTTAGACTTTGCTATTTGTGCAGCATTTTGAAGAACTACAGAAGACAATTCTTTTGTTTCATTCTTATCTTCCATTAACTTTTCAAAATTGTTTGAGTCATCTCTAACATTGTCGTCAAATTTTTGTAACAGTTGTTTCAATATCTGTGAATGACAACAAGAATAAAAAAAGTAATGGCTGAGTCAAGTGGAAAATCGAATTAAAATAACAAAATCATCATCACACCCTTATTAGGTCAAAGTAAATGATTTGACATGCACTTGTTCCAAATTAAAAGATAAAAAGAAGCATGCAGAATCTTTCATGTTAGATCCATCCCCACCCTCCTTCCCAATTTAGAAAAATAAAAGAGGGGTAAGAAACGAAGGAAGAAAAACATGACACATGAGAAAGCGATAATTTCTTACAAGCCCATACAAAATATTCCTCTATATTCCCAACAAAGCAATGACATATAATATATCATTGTCCCCTATAATATACAAGTAATAGAATCCTATCATCATGTTTAGATACATTTATTTATTGCAAATAAAACACAAAGCCAACTTCCAAGGAAGACCAATTAAATCTATATATAATATAGAATGCATATCATGGACTATGATAATGTCTCATTTGTCCATTTATAAATAGTCTCACATAATTAAATAATTTAATTATTGATGACATGCCAATAAATTGAATTTTAAAGCATAAACCCCAAAACAATGATATACTATTATATGCCAGTTCTTTGTTAGGTAGATAAAAAAAAAAATTTTGTTTGGGCTTATAAAAGAGTATTGTTTTCTCTTATGTCATTTTTCTTCCTTCGTTTCTTACCCCTCTTTTATTTTTCTATATTGGGAAGGAGGGTGGGGATGGATCTAACATGAAAGATTCTGCATGCTTTTTTTATCTTTTAGTTTGGAACAAGTGCATGTCAAATCATTTAATAATTGTGTGATGATGATTTTGCTATTTTAATTCAATTTTCCACTTGAGTCGGCCATTACTTTTTTTTATTCTTGTTTTCATTCGCAGGTATTGAAACAACTGTCACAAAAATTTGATGACAATGTTAGAGATGCCTCAAACAATTTTGAAAAGTTAATAGAAGATAAGAAAGAAACAAAAGGATTGTCTTCTGTAATTCTTCAAAAGGTTGCACAAATAGCAAAGTCTAAGGTAATCTGTGTTGAAACTTTTGGTTATTTAACAATTGTTTTGGTGTTCAAGTTTGGTGCAACTTACTTTTACCTTATTTTATGCGTTTCTAATCTATTTCACTAGGGTTATATAAATGCTACTGTTGATAATGGGTCTTGGATGATAACGTTGGATGCTTCAATTTTTTATGATGTTATCAACAATTCTGAAAACCGAAATTTGTGTAATGAATTAACTCGTACTTATTTAAGTTAAATGAGTACGAGTTAATTCGTTATGCAAATTTTGATTTTCAGAATTACTGATAATATCATTAAAAATTGATAACATCATCGAAATTTGTGTAAGGAATTAACTCGTACTCATTTAAGTTCAATGAGCACGAGTTAATTCGTTATGCAAATTTCGATTTTCAGAATTATTGATAACATTATCAAAAATTGAAGCATCCAACGTTATCATCCAAAGCCCATTATCAACAATAGCATTTATATAACCCTAGTGAAATAGATTACAAATGCATAATATAAGGTAAAAGTAAGTTGCCCCAAACTTGAACACCAAAACAATTATTAAATAACTAAGAATTTCAACACAAATTACCTTAGACTTTGCTATTTGTGCAGAATTTTGAAGAACTACAGAAAACAATCCTTTTGTTTCATTCTTATCTTCCATTAACTTTTCAAAATTGTTTGAGCCATCTCTAACATTGTCGTCAAATTTTTGTAACAGTTGTTTCATTCTTTGTAAATGAAAACAAGAATAAAAAAAGTAATGGCCGAGTCAAGTGAAAAATCGAACTGAAATAACAAAATCATCATCATACCTTCATTAGCTCAAAGTAAATGATTTGACATCCACTTGTTCCAAATTAAAAGATTTAAAAAAAAAAAAAAAAGACATGCAAAATTCTCCATGATAGATCCATCCCCACCCTCTTCCCAATTTAGAAAATAAATGAGAGGTAAGAAACAAAGGAAGAAAAACATGACATAAGAAAAAGCGAAACTTTTTTACAAGCCCAAACAAAATATTCCTCTATAAAACCAACAAAGCAATGGCATATAATAGTATATCATTGTCCCCTATATTATACAAGTAAAAGAATCCTATCATCATGATTAGATACATTTATTTATTGCAAATAAAACACAAAGCCAACTTCTGAGGAAGACAAATCAAATCTATATATAGTATAAAGGCAAAACACCTTTACGGAAAATTGACCCTAGAGCACCTACTATGCAGCCAAACTACAAAGCAAATGTTGTTATTAAGTTGAAAAGTAAAGCTACTATGATTGATGATAAGAGGAAAGAAAGTAAAGGTCATAGTTTTAAGTGTGGGGAAAAATGACACATGGCATGGCAATGCTCAAAGATGATAGTAGGCACACGTGTTGATAGTCATGCAATTAACAGATTACTATTAGATATTGGCTTCCCATACCTCAACTTGATGAGATATTAGATGTGATGAGAGGTTCTACTATCTTTTAAAAGATGGATCTCAAGAATGGTTACCACCATGTCAATGCTCGACCTCGATCGGAACGGAGCGAAGGAAAAACCAAGCCGTCGTCGCGAGCCCTCGTTCAACTATGGGTTTCAGAATAAAAGAACTTTTACTTGCAACTGTGCATGTGAGTTTTCTTTCCCCAATCATTGTAGCTGTAAGGCTTCAGACTAAGGGAAAAACTAACATGAGATGTGTTCCACTATGAAGCACGGGTGCGTTTTCGAATTCGGGTACGGGTACGGGACTCGGCAATTTTTGGAAAAGTAGGGTGCGTGTGCGGCAGGGTGCGGCGATTAAAAAATTATTAAAAATATTTTTATTTATATTTTCTATATATTACTAAGTATATTTTTTTTTATATAATTGTAAATATATTTAAATTTAAGAGGAATAGGAAATAATAACTAAAATTATGCTTATAAACTAGAATATATATATATATACATATATATTTTATTCTCTTTAGACTTTAGTCATCCCATTCTAAAACCGGCCCCACCTACCAATTATCTTATTTATTTCTCTATCTTCTCTTTCTTACGTATTCACTTATCTTCCCTTTTCTCTTTTAAGTCCTATTTCTACCAAATCCCAATATCCCACGTCCCAATTCCCAAATCCCATCCCAGCCATGTATTCAAAATTTTCTTGAAGTTCCCTTCTTCTCTAAACAGTCAAGACTCTCTTCTTCCTAATGACTATCAGCTCCAAAGAGTGCCTCTACTTGTGCTGCAGAACTCTCTTCAATAAACAGTGTGGCTTTGAGTTTAGACCCAGCAAGAAAGACGAAATAGGTAGGTTTAAAAAGGGAAAAGGAAGCAAATATCGGCCGGTTTCGGCTGATTTCGGCCAGAATCGGCGTGAATAGGGCAAAATCGGAGCCAAATCGGCCGGAATCAGCTCGAATCGGCGCGTGTCGGCGCGAATTGGTGAGTGTCGGCTCGAGTCGGCGCGAATCAAAAAAATAAAAAAGAAAAAAAAGGGCGAATCAGCACGTCGGAGGAGTGTCGCCGTGTCGCCACGAGTCCGGTGCGGGTGCAGCGGCCTTGGAGCCGCACCCATGCTTCCTAGGTGTTCCATGTCCCTAAGAAAATGCAACTTTCATTCATTTGAAAAATATAGTTTACCTGAAAAAGAAAATTTTTATACATCTGGTGATCCCCAAAACCAAATAGAGGCAGTGTACAATTTTATGAAGACATAGTATAAATGACAAATATAGAAACAAGAAAATCCCTAAAATAATTTATTGGTTCATCTGCACTTATGTATTTGAAGAGAGGGACTTGGATTTCAACTATTAGTTCAAGTGACTTGAATAAAGTATGAAAGGCCAGAAAGGGGAGATTTTTCTATTGATGAAATTGATGGATGGATTTGCATTATTAATATGTGAATTTGAAATTATTAGGCATAACTGTGTAAGATGTTTTCAAATACATAAAACTTACAGGTATTTTTGTTGAAACAAAATCCTCAAAGCTAAAATCTATCATGTGTTGTAAAATCATATTAAGTAATTTATACTAACAATTGTTCTTCAAATCCCTTGATTTTAAATCCTCAATCCAAATGGAACCTTACATAAAACATCCACCAAGATACAAAAAATAAAGGTGCATATAAACCAACTCTGGCTTAATTTTCCATTAACCTGCTTATACACTCAGTGTTATGTATTAGCTTTAAAGTTCAACAAAAAGGCTTAAAGGAGTTAAAGTCTACTCATCAGAATTGACTAAGAAATTTGCGATCTTACAGAAAATTTTTCCATCACCAATCTCTCCAGTCCTTGCCTCCCTGATTATCTTGTCTATTACTGCTTCAACCTAAGAGAGGATAATATGCAGGTATTAACTAGTAAAATTATAGTGACAAAATATACCATGACATTTTTCCATTTAACGAGCAGAAATGTGCCACATTGCTTCATGCTAGGGAAATAAAAGTTCAGTTTCTAGTTCAAAGAAAAAAATACCACTTTTTGACTCTTCATACCTGATCTTTGCTCACAACAATCTCCATTTTAATTGTAGCAACAAACTTGTCTTCAGAAAATTCAGAGCCTACAGGGCGATAAACAAGAACATTAAAAAAAGAAGAAAAAGAAGAAGGCCAAATCAACAACCATATGAGAAAGAGCAGATAAAAAAGGCAAGTGAAAGTATGAAACCAACCAAAAGAGTTCTTTCTTCAATGCCAAAATAGGCAATATCAAAGAAACCCAACAAAGAAAATATTAAAGGAAAGATCCATATCAAAGTATAGTTGTTCAGTCAATGAGCCATAAGTGTTTTAAATCTGATAGATTGGAAGTGAGCATTGTGAATAGGAGGGGATACAATCATGCAAAAGGAATTTCTTTCCTAAGAGATAAATCAAATTAACTAATCTACTAGGTAAATTTATTTCTAGCCATAATGAACCAACAAACTTACCCCCCTGCCTTTATGTTGAACCACCTTGAGCACCAAAGCCCCGAACATCAGATACCGTAACACCTCGAATTCCCATTTTCAGTAGAGCCTTTATTTTTCAGAAAAGTAGCGAACATTAGTTCCACATCATTAAATTAATTAGCTTCATCATAATCATGTTTTGGAGAATTTTAATAATTAGAGAAAAATGTAAAGCTAAATGTTGGCTAAAGCTGTGATTTTGTACAGCAGTGAAGGCATGTGCCTTTATGCAACTTTTGCATAAAAGTATAAATGATAGTTTGAAAAGGTATTGCCAAATGGAAGCCAAAGAAATCATTATATAGCAATAGCTTTAAGATAAGGTTTTATTTATGAATATAAGATGTACATAGCCACATGCGGAAGCCACTAATAGGGTCCTTTACTTACCGTTGAAATAACTATCATGAATGGATGTCATAGTTGACTACCAAATAATTCTTGTCTATTAGTGACCGCCGCCTCATTCAACCTCTCACCAATAAATGTTATGTGCTGCAAAAACAGGCAACAAAAATTTTCAAGAGTTTCATGAGAGGTCACTATTGTGGAACTTTTACACAACTTGAAGAATGGACAAACTATTTCCATTACAGAATAGGGATCAGACAGAATTTTTCATGGTACAGTGTTACCGACGTTCTAATTTGTTAGGCTGACAAAACCTTTGGGGAAATCTCGATTTTTTCTGAATAAAGTAGAATGCAGTTCCCAAGGGAAGTAGTTTATAGGTTATAGCCCTAAATGTTTTAATGATAAATTGTTGTGTCATTTTTGGCGGTCCAGGTGGTGGTAATTATTTCAAGCAAACTAAACCAATTGTGTAGAAACTATTGGGAGCATCTTGTAGCTGCTATAAATTGCAGTAACAAAGAATGGCATTAAAAACCCTGAGAACAGCATGAGCTCTGGAAGAGCAGCAGTGATCTTGGCTCCGCTCTAAGGAAATGGCACTGGAGGAAGGATATAACTTGGCCTACAACTTTATAATCATGACAATAGTTACAACATGACTGATAGAACAGCCTGTGGTTGGTTCTTTTGACATGCAGGGACAAAACATTCTAGTATATGACCACATAATTCATAGGGTCAAAAAATGAGGGCTCTACACAAGATGAAATATGTCTTAACTAAAAATTTATCCATAAATTCTCTTCCTGCTCCTAATCAATCCCATAACTTCCTTCTCTATTCATCTCATGGTTTTATAGTGACATCTTGTAGCCACTGTGTCCAGTGGACCCTACTTCCACTAATCTGAAAATTACAAGGCAGTATTAAAAAACAATCAATAATCATCATTTATTATGTACATTTAGCCCTAAACTAATGGCAAGCAAAGCAACTTGTCTTGAATACAAAATTCAAGGTCATGATCACAACACAGCAGTTAAAACTGACACTAAAGATCTTTTTATAAGTTTTGTGCCAAGGAGTGGGGGGTAAAGAGGGATTTGAACAAGAAATCTCCATTTCATTAGGTGCAGTCCCTAACCAACCTGCTACCTCTTAGAGTAAAACATGGGGTAAAGGATTCAGTCTCTAAATTAGCCTTTTAAATAATGCTCCATTCCCTTTACCCATTCTTTTCCAAGAATCAAAAAGAGGAATGACATGGTTTTATAACTTCTTTACTCTCTTCTCATCCTTTACACCATCTTACACAATCTTTCTGGAATGATGTCAATACAAGTACTAAAACTAATAATATTTTTTATGAGTTAAGTTATACACACAGTGGGTCTTGAAGCATGGCATTAACCTCCACTTTGGTTTTACAAGGAAAGGAGGCGACAATAAAGAGAAAAAAAAAAAAAGATAAAAACGATCAGATCCAAAGGCACAGTACACATACATATTTTTTTATTGGTAGGTTACACATACACCAAATGATTTGATCACACCACCTCACCCTCCACCCATTCTTGTGGAAGGAGAGAATGCCTGTTTGAGCCATAGCTCATTGGCTACTTATTAAAACTCGAATAGCAGTGACATTATTAACAAAGGAAAGAAGGGAAAGCCCCAGTTATTAGTTTTGAAAATCTCTTTGTAATTGAAAAAGAAAATTCAAAAACTTAGATGCTCACATTTTCCTTCACGGTAAAAAGGGACAGCCCACAAAAAGATGAAACAACATTTTAAGAAAATACTTTGGAAAGATAATATTTGGAATCTATTACAGAGGCCTAAAAAGTCCTCATATTCAGTATTTGACCATTAGAGCATGTTCCCTGTGTTTCACTACTTGGGTTCAGAGGGTGTATATTAGAATTAGTGTATAGTTTGGGTTGTATTACTCGCATGCTTGCTATAGTTACTACACTTTATATGCAGAGAATTCACATTAACAAGTACGAACAAATACACATAAATACCGGCAAATGAAACATATACATGGCAATGAAAAAAGTAATTCTTAAACAGGCATACCCTCATGCGATCAGACAAGATTGAAGGAGTGACAAGCTTGTACTTGGGAGCTTCAACAAGAAGCTTGTCATAGGTTGCCTGATCAAACAAAACCATGTTGTTCACCTTCTCCTTTTGCTTACCCTTGCTCCATTTCTACATATAATAGCCAAAAAAAAAAAACCAAACAACCTTTGAGAATCTACACAGAAATCAAAAACCAAATTAAACCTAAAAACAGGACCACATAAAATATTCCAAATCTCAACACAAAACACCAAAATCATTAAAATTCCCAACACCCACTGTCCCAATAATCCTTAAAATCTACGAATCCTACAAAAACCTAAACCCACAATTGGAAAACAAAAACAACATCCTATTATAACCATCAAATAGAATATAGATCGATAATAAGCCTTGAAAATACTGAAATTCAAGCCTAACCGTAACCCTAAATTTACCTTCTTCTTCTGCTTGCCACCGCCGGACTTAGCGGGCTTGGAGGACGGAGGAGGAGCCTTCTCCTTCTTCGGTGCCTACAACATCAAAAACAAACAAACAATGGAAAATGAAAAACCCAATTCCAAAAAACGATTTTCCCAGGAAAATAGAAAGCTAGAATGAGCAATAAGGTTAGGGTTTGTACCATTGGATGATCTCTCGGAGTGGATTTCTAGGGCTTCCGGTATGTGCTGGTTAGGAGAAAGATGCTGAGGAGCAAAACGAAAGAGACTGTGGGAAAATAATAGGTTTATATAGCACTTTGTGCGGCTGAGAGATGGCTAGGGTTTTTGAGATGGAATGGGAGCGGGGTCGGGTGTTTGGATGCATGGACTAGGAAATGTATTTTCTAGAATAGGTGTATTCCGGTTTTTGAGTATTACTTTTTTAGTTTTTTTTTTTTAGGTAAATCGACAGAATTAATTATTTAATTAAATTAATTAAAATTTGATTAATCAGATGTAGAGTCCGAAGAAAATCAATATTTCAAGAGTTTAAAAAAAAAAATGGGTGACTTATGGGTAATAAGTGTAATGTAAATTTGGATGTCTTAAATTGAATATTTACCGCACTATTGTTGATACTTGATAATCATTCTTGTAACATATTTTCTATGAGCATGAGTCGAGCGGGTTTAATGTCCTTGTAGACCCAATTTATATATTATAATTTGCTTTATTATTTTAAACATGGCTCAAGTCTACATAACATAAAAGGAGTTTGAGAGTGTAGTTTGGAGAGTATGGGTAGACTTTTTTTTAGGCCTTCTACATGAGTCCAAATCATGAGTGTAGCAAAGTGGTCTAACGACATTTGTAGCACCTAAGGTTCTTGCAAAGGATTTGGTAGCCAAAATTTTCACCCAATTGGCATCTTCTAGCTCCTATTATGTCGCTAAACATTATAACCAATCTATTTTAGCCCTTTTAGCTTAACTAGCACCATTTCCTGACCTTGATTGTTAGACAACATTAAGACCAGCTTCCCAAGAACTAGCTAGGGAAAAGCAGCCATTGGCCTTAGTACAAAACTTTTCATAAATTATGCTAAAAGGCAAATCATTTTTTCATCCAAACAAAAACCAATTCAAATAAACATCTGCCTAACATATATGGGGTCCAAAGCCTTGTTTAAGAACACTCAAAACTTAGTATAAAAACTTGTCATTCATATCAAACAAGGCAAGCCATGTTTTGCCTGTGAAACCTTAACTATCAAATAAGGCAAGCCATGATTTGCCTCTAAAACCCTAACTTCAGAACAAAATCCCATTCAACCATGAAAGAGTTACAAAATATTGAGGTATAGGGGTGAAAATAATAGTATCAATGAGTCTTCTTTATCTCTTTCACCACCTCTCCCAAATTATTCTTTCTTCTATATGTGCAAAACAGTTCCAAATTTAATGTATTGTGCATATTTTTCATTTCATTATTATTTTGCACTATGATTTCATTCTTGTGATGCATCACTTGTTGGTGTGGATGTGTGTTTCAAACACTTTTATTATTTTTTGCACTGTGATTTCGTTCTTGTGATACATTACTTGTTGGTATGGGTGTGTGTTCTAAACATTTTTATTATTATCATTATTTTTTTTTGCTAGCCATTGGGCAATAAAGGATAAAATAGTCATTGGAAAATAATGGATAAACAAGCCATTGAGCTTTCATGGGTTATTACTAACCAATAATTATAAATCATTATTATCATGGATAGCCTATATAATATTTATCATCACACCCTGTCAGTCTTTTTTACTACTCTGTATTTTCAAATACACTATTTTATTCTCGTTGAGGTACAATTTTTTTTCACATGCCACATGTCATAATTTCATTTGCCCACTCACATACAAGCCTCATAAATTATTTTGGGCCCCCACAAATTTTTCCTATATTGAGCCCAAATAAATATTTTAGTATTATTACCAAAATTGGGCCCACACAAATATTTCTCATATCATTACCAAAATTAGGCCATAAAGTTATACCATCTCTATAAAAATCTCAAATTCATTTATCTACACCACACCCTTTACAAAGTCCGTTGCTATACAACACCTATTACAAAGCATGTTGCTACACGGCATCCTTTATAAAGCTTGTTGCTACGCGAAACTCATTACAGAGTCTGTTGCTACACGACACCCATTACAAAGTGCATTACTACACGATGCCTTTTACAAAGTCCATTGCTACACGATACCAATTACAAAGCCCAAGAGAAACACCTGGTAGTATTGATCAAAGCCCAAGCCAACACCTAGCAATATTTTACAAAATATGAAAATATTATTAAAAGCCCAAATATTACTTTTGGCAATATCTTATTAAAAACCCAAATATTATTTTGGCAATATTCTACAAAAAGTCCAATACTAGTTTGGCAACATATTATCAAAAACCCAAAACTATTAATTTTTGGGCAAACAATTATTCTATTAAATCCCAAATATTATTTGGAAAAAAATATTATATAATGCTTTTGGGGGGGCGAAAAGTAGGCTTGTTAATCAAGACTTGTTGTTTTGATTTAAGCTAGTTTTTCACGCAATTTGATTTATAAAGGTGAGATGCAAGGTCAAACTCGTGATACCCATTATGTAAGATGAAAAGAAGATTAGAGGTAAATAGTATACGAAGTGAAATTGTTCAACTAGAATTTGTATAAGAAACAACTAAGTGTTCGTCATCGGGTTCAGTCCGAGGATAAAGATACAATTTAATGGTTTTTTTCTTTTTCTTTGTTTTTTCCTCCCCCTGATCTAGGTGCTTCTTGGCTTTATATAACTTAGCTATGATGCATCTGGACCTTACATTTGGAAGGCAATGATCAACTATCTTGATACTTGTCTCATCAGGAATTTTCTAGAAGGTTATACACTTGAGCATTAGCTGTGGTAACACTATTTACGGTCATTTCCCCATTAATGCGGCCAGCTAAGTGGCTACAGTGCATTTAATGCGGAGGGGATGACCATCTTGTTCTTCCTTTCTCTGCTCTTCCTGGTTCGGAATCAAGTTTCCCTTGTTCACCCATAGGTTGCCCTATGCAACTTCTGACTCTGTCCCTCGGCCACCAGGGGTTAGGCAAGTGTCCTCGGCATCCTCATCGAATATAGTTAGGTAGCCCATGTGTGAATTAAATCTGTACCTTCCAAGAACAATCTGCTTATGTCTCCCAAGGCCCCCACCATATGAGTTTGGCTTGCCATCTGGGTCCTCGTCCCCCCACAATGCCCAAAGCCCAAAGTTAATAATCTTTGGCAACAACATATTTTAGCATGCTAAATTTCCTAGCAAATATGCTAACTCATGAGAAACGTAAATTATTTATGACATAGTATCCATCTCATAAAAATATTTTTTCTACAAAATTTATGGGAATTATACTTACTTTTCTTACAAAAAATTTCAATTACAGAAGTCCATGTGTATTACAAACCCATGACAAAACTCTTTATTTTGTAGGAGCATGTGAGCCCAAAAGCTCAATGACAAGGCCCAACTGAAATAATCTAGTCCATGTGCCAAACCTCAACAACTAAAGTTCGCGTGGATGGCTAAAATGGGTAGGCCAATTACAATTCAGTTTTAACACAACTAGACTAACAGTTGGAACCCACCACAATCACCTTCAGCTTGTGGAATCAGGTCAAAAGGGGCCACATGCCAAGCTAAGCTTAAACCCTTCCTTGGCAAGCTGATTTCTAATGATGTTGACAATACATAAAGGCTGTGTTGGTGCATGAAGTTTGAAGTTAGTCATCTCCTCTCTCTTTCCAACAAATTCGGTTAAGAAGCTAAAGGAAGTCATAACTAGACCTAAGAAGCTTCTAGAATCACTACTAAACAGCTCATTAATTTACTAAAAATATGTATTATTTGGTTCATGAACCAAGCACATGAAGCTTAATGGGGAAACTTATGTGGCGTTTGGTACGAGGTAATATTTTAGGATTCCCATGAATGTTTAAATATTTTCATGTTTGGTTACAAATCACACTAAGGAATCAGATGCCAGAGGAATCTGGATTCCCCCCTTAAACCCCTCTCAGTATGAATGTGGATTCCCTTTAAAACATGTGAGAGTCCAGATTCCTAAGCTTAAAGGAAATTGTATTTTTTATAAATTGACAATTTTAACCCTTTTTCATTATCATTTAAGCAATTAAGATAAAATATAAAACAAATTATTATGGATTAAACTCTTTTAAAATTATTATTAAGAATAAAAGCATTTGAGAATTTAAATAGTTATTTTTGTATTGAACTTGTCATTTTGAAATGTTAGACTATAATTTTAATGTATTTTTCATAATTAATAGTTTATATTTTGTTTTTCATTATTTATTTAGAGGAAGATTTTTATTTTTTTTAAGGACTTGGTAGTTCCCATTCAAATCTAAGGATAGAATAAGAAAAATAAATAATTCATTTAAGATTCTTATGAATAACCCAAACATCATCATCTCACATTCTTAAGAATCTTAAGAGATTTCCAATGAAACCAAACATATAAATAGTTACATTCCTAAGAATATGATTCTTAGGAATGTGATTCCTAGGAATTTGGATGCCAAGAGTAATGCGGATTCTCCCGTAGTAGAGTTTCTAGCAAGGGGCTTCAGGATTAACACTTGGGCTTGGGATGACACAATCTGCCCTAGGAACTCTAATACTAGTAGCAGATAAACAAGATTACTAGCCCTAATACATGCTCTAATTTCATTGGCTGAGGACTATCTAGCATTTAATGCTAAGTCAAAACCTCCAATTAATATTATTTGAAACAACAAATACTTCTTAAAGCTGGACATAGGAATTCTTGGCCAAATCCTAGGATGGATCTTTAGAAGATTTATTGCCAATTGAGACAAATTTTAGTTGAGATTCTTTACTAAATACCCCTTGAATTAGCTGTAAATAGAGCCTCACATCAAGACACACGAAACCATAAGAAAATGACTAATTTCTCATAACTTCTCTACTTACTCTAATTATTTTCTAAGCTCTTTAATGAGGTTTTAAGCTCCTGAGTTCTTAGTTCTCAGGTTAGTAAAACTAAGCTCTTCAGTCCTTAGCTCATAAATACCTCTTGCACTACTACTCGTAAATACTTATCCATCCTCAGCAAAAACTTCCAGCAATATAGCTAAATACTCTTTCACTACTCATTCATACTACCAAAATAACCCTTACTACTCACTACATATACAAATATTATGAGCATATCGTAGCATAAAAGTAATCTTGTTACGCTAGCTGGAATCTTTCTTTCCCTTCATCTCACACTAAGCTTTCTTCATCATTTGTTATAATGGATCCCATAACATTTGACTATTGCTTTACAATTAAAGGCTATAATGTATTTATGACTATAGAAACTTTCTGTCATGTTATTATAATGGAGGATTTTCTCTCAATGGGACCCTTAGATAATGACTTTGGAGATGTACACTCTACTCAATTTATGAAATCACTAACGCCTAGAGGTTTATTCAGTTTTGACTTATTTTACTGCTGGAATATTTTATTACTGGGATATTTCTTTTTCCTGTGGGATTTTCCATTTGTGCTCACTTGTTTGCTGTTGGAAATGTTTTGGGTCTTTGTCGGGCCTAACCTAAGCGAAGAGCATTAAAAAATGAATTTATCAAAAGTTTTACTGATAGCCTTTGGGCCATGCTTCAAACCCATTATCGAGTTTCGGCTTGACCCCCACCCAATTACCACACATTTGTCGAAGGTAAAACTTTTCGCGCCCGACAATTCTCATTCTCTCCCACATATTTTTTCTACAATTTAAACTTATCTTATGGAAAAGGATTAGATTGTTCTTGAAGCTCCATAAGTGGAAGTGTGTCCATCACGAAGATTTATGTTATAGTCTAATATTGGGGGATTGTTTAGCCAAGAGAGCCAATCATACCAAGTTTTACTTCCAGTAGCATGAATCAACCTTGAAGGACGATACTCTTTGTGCGATTCTATAGCATTGTGAGATTGTTCCTCAATTTACATATATTTATTTTGTTATTTCTATTTTACATTCTTGTTAATTATTTAGGATAGTCTTTGTTATATCAAACTTGTTTATTTACTGAAATATTTCCAACATCACTAACCTTTATTCATTAAGTATTTGAATTTTGAGCTTGAATCCCTTTATTTAACCACATTTTGTGGGCTAGTTCTAGCATTTCAACTCTTGTCTCAAAAATGTCTCAAACAACTATTAGTGTTAGAAATTGAAAAGAATATAGAAGGACACCCAATGTGAACATGTCCCTCTGCATACCTCAGGATAATTATATCATCCAAGAGTTATGGAGTAAGGGTTTGAACTATTACTCTACCCCACTGAGCCCACTATTCCATTCAATATTAATGGAGTGGTGTGTATATAAACACTAAGAGTGGTACCCACTGCACAAAAAACAAAATTAGTATTTTTCATAATGTTTGCAGAGTGTTGTGAGGCTCTTAGGTTGTGGGTTATGTTTGCATCACTTTAGTAGCGTGCAACACCGTCAGAAAAACGTTTTTAGTTTGTGGTTTATACAAACTGGAATTCAGAATGAGTTTGAATTGCTGGTCTGCTTGGAGGCTAGCTTTGTGTAGCGTAGAACAATCTTGAAACTCCTGTGTGATCATCAATTTAGGCCAAGAGAGGTATGCCGAAAAACTTATTGTTTATATTCTGCTACAAAGTCTCTATTTCTTAGATTGGTATCAGAGCGCGTTTATAGGTTGTTCTCGATGTTATATGCATATATGATTAGTTAAAAATGTGTTTTATGCTTAATATGCTATGAAATTTTATGCACCTCACATGGCCTATAATGGCAAATTTTGATTCAGAGCATTTGGTGCCTTGAAATTAATATATGTTGGTTATATTACATGTATTAATATCTACCTTAAGTTTCGTAGCAAATCTCTACGTGTTCCATAAGATATAGTTTGACAAAACTTAAAACACCAAAACTTTACGGACAAAACTGCTCTTATATGATTTCTATTTGCAAAATATGATTTCATATTATGAATCTATATGGTATAAGCTTTAAATCGGTATATGGTACGTTAAAAATGGATTTGAAATGAAAAAGATATAAGTACTTGAATTTTCTATTTTAAACCGAATTTTGAAGGCTGGAGGTTGAAGACAACCAATTCCAACAAAACCAACTCTCTAGCACAATGTGCAGCGCTTGTTAGCTTTATAGAGGTTTGTCCTCTACATAAAGCAATACATGGAGTCCCACTCGCCTAGTACAGTTTACATTGACTATTAGTATTACAGTTAAACACACAAAAATGCAGAGTGAAATACATGCATCTAACGTAACAAATATATAAATAAATAAGCTTTTGAGGACAATAAACACAAAACCAGAAACGGTTATGTTGTTTGGCTGTCATTCAACCTACATGAACTTGTGTTTATTATAAAGCATTTGAAAATAAAATGGTGGTGTCATAAATTTTCCTGTGGCTTGAAAGTTTTTTTGTTTGTTTTGGAATTGCTCTTAGGCGTGTAGCATGACATGTGAATAATGTTTCTAGTTTAAATATCATGAAGATAAAATTCTTGGATTTAAAGGGTGGCTACAAATTCCAATTTACTAATGATGATGTAGGCCTGTATTGGTGGTGTATATATTTTTAAGAAATATTGAATGATATGGAATTGAATCAATTGATTGATTTAATTTATCATTATTTCTTAGTGAAATAATGAGATGCCTATATGAACTGCTTTCATGAGTTTAAATTGTGATAGCATGTTTGGCTTAATAGTTAATTGATAAAATTGGTGAATTATTTTTAATAAATTTTTTTACGTAAATATTAGAATTGAAATATGGAATCGTGGGAGTATGGTTGAGTTGCATTACCTCCCATATATAATTTTGCACAAATAGATTATAATAAACACAGTGGTGCAAGAGATGATTAAGAAGCTTACTGAATTTTTCGATCTTGTGACTTTTGTTGATTATCTAAGCTTATTTTAGATCCAATGTCAAAATTTTGAAATGCATGTGTAATATATCATTTGGGAAATTTTGTAGTCAAATGGCTTCCAAAGGTACAATTGTTGACTTTAACAAAAGAGAGAAACTAGATGGTAAAAATTATAATATTTGGCACTACAAAATCCAATATGTGCTAAATGGGTAAGAAGTCTTGGAGAATTTGACTAATTCGTTGAGTAAACCTAATGAGGGAAGCACTAAGCAACACCAATGTAATCTTGCTGCCTATGAAAGTTGGCGCAAGAAAGATTTGTGTGCATGCTTTACTATGTTAAGTAGCATGAACAATGATCTTGGTAAATTTGAGCAGTATACAACTGCACATGACATGTGGAAAGCTCTTAAGCTAAGATATGGAGGAACATTAGCCACTAGACTGTGTGGCTTAACAATGAAATTCGATTCATATAAGATGTGCTCTGAACATACGATGAACCAGCATCTTAGGGTGATGTCCTCCATGATTTGAGAGCTCAAATCAACTGGAAACAACCTTACTGACGAATAATAAATCCAGGCAATGATTCGTTCATTATCAAGTTCATGGGAGACCATGTGTCAAAACATGACATATAATGAGAACATCAAAACATTTAATGATGTGGCTCGTCACTTGGAACTTGAAGCTGAGTGCCTTGAAGTAGCCAAGCTGATTAGTTCTATGCATATGGTTGAGACTAGCTTGCGTAAGGTCTAAGCCTAATGCAAGCAACCTGATTACACTCCTAGACAAGAGAGACCTACTGGGCCACCGCTTAAAAATGCTAAGTTTGTCAAGTGCAATACTAGATGAAAGCATGTAAAGAGGACTAGTCTAAGTTGACTTGTTATAACTACGGAAAGAAATGACATTTTGCTCGTGATTGCACTGTGCCGAAAAAATGTAACACCTATTCCTACATCTCACCATGTTTTTGTAACTAGTCATGTCCTTGTTGCTAATTCTAGTCCTATGTGGACTGTAGACTTAGTAACAACAAAACATGTAGCAAGAGATAGAGTAGAATTTGTGGAGTATCACTGGATTCTTGTTGGGAGTAGAGACATCAAGGTGGGAAACAGAGCTAGCATGGAGGTACTTGAAATTGGTACTTACAAGCTAGAGTTGCGAGATGGTCGCACTTTGTTACACTACGATGTATTGTATGTTTTAGAGACCTAGAGGAACTTACTTTCACATGACAGATTTTGAATGATTAAGAGTCCATTTGGATACAACTTATTTTGTTGAAAACAATAAAGGAATTACTGTTCACAAATTTTTTACTGTTTATAAACCTAAATGCACTGTTCATGGACAATGAACAGGGCAAGAGGCACTGAAAAAAAAATGGCTAAAATGCATCAAACACAAACGCAGATGCAGGGAGTGATCCAAACGCACACTAACTATCACTTTTACTTAAACCCACCACTTTGAGCAATTGTGTCAGTGGATCTAAAATACAAAAAGTGCACAAATTTCCACAATAGAGCATAAAAACACAAGCATCAGACCTTGTAAAACTTTGTAAATATCCAAACTTGCTACAGTAATTATGCATATATGCATGGTTAAAGCATTAGCATCATGTATGCGTAAAATTTTCATTCTATTTTACAATAAAAACCTACTTTTTTATATTTTTTATTTATTTTACACAATCATTTGCAAAAACACCCGCATGACTGCATCATATTTTCTATAATACACCATCTTTTATTTAAATAATACTTTCTCACTTTTTTTATTATTTCACATTTACCCATACACAGTCCCACCACCATACCGCATACTCCACTTCTTTGAATACTCTCTCTCTTTCTTTTTCTCTTTCTTTTTTCTTCTTCTGCATTTTTTCTTCTCTCTTTCTTCTTCTTCTTTTTCATTTCTTTAAAAAAAAAAGTCTCTCTCTCTCTCTCTCTCTCTCTATATATATATATATATATATATATATATATCAAACCAATGCTTTCTTCAAATATGAAAAAAATTTCTCTCTACCAAGCCTCCATGACTCAATACACGCACACTTTCTCTCTCATGGCAGCGACAAGCATTTCATGGTAATGTTGGCTCGGGTTTTGGGTTGATTTGTATCTTTCCGAATGGGTTTTCTATTATGTTTTATTTTGAGTTGATTTTGAGTTAGGTTTGTGATGATTTTTATTAATTTTGGGTTGATTGTGTTTGGATTAAATTGATGTTGTAATGGGTTGGTTGTGGTGGTGGTGGTTGGTTATTTGTGATGGTGGTGGTTGATGGTGGTTAGTTGTGATAGTGGGTGGATGTTGGTGGTCGTCTTTGTCTTCTTTTTCTTCTTATTGACATTAAAGAAAGGGTGAGAGAGAGTCTGACAAGGCGAGGAATAGGAGGGAGAAAAAAGTTTAAAATAATAGGATAGAAAGTTATAGTAACCGTGTATATATGCATGGCTACTGTAGCAATTTTGCATATGAAGTATGAACAGTGGTATAGATAAATTGATGTGGGTAGTTTTTGGGCAAAGATGTGTAAAAATGAACACTTTTTCTATTTTGCACCAATTTATGCAAGTGCTCTTACAGTAGCTTTGCAATCTTATTATTTTATTAAATTTTCAATTTGGCTCCTTTTTTTTCTCTCTCTCTTCTCCCTCTTAAACGAACTCAGACTTATTCTCTTCTCCCTCATCTTCTTTTTCCTTTGTCACACAATGACACAATCACAAGGACAAACCAACACAGAGACACATAAACACACCCACATAGACAAACCAACAAATAGATAGCATTGTTGTGAAATTGGCACACCAACACATACAGATCAGTGCTGGTGGCTTGTGGATCGGTTGATTAGTGCTGATGGCTTATGGATCAGTGGCAGAGATGTCGTTTGTGAGTCAACGGAAGTGGATCGGTGGTGAAGATCAGTGTTTTTGGGTTGACTAGATCGGTGGATCAGTGCATGTGGATGAGATTGGTGCTGGTTATAAGGAAGGAAATTTGTGTGTGTGTGTGTGTGTGAGAGAGAGAGAGAGAGAATTTGAGTTTGAGAGATTAAAGAGATAGAGAGAAAATAAAAAAGATAGAGAGATAAGGACAACAAATTAAAAGATAAAATAATAATAAAAAATGAATAAAAATGATTATTCAAATAAAAAGGGGTATATAAAAAATAGTCTGATGTGAGTATTTTGTAAAGTACTTGTGTAAAAAAAAAAAAAAGTTTGTTATGCTAAAATAGATAAAAAATTTTACACATATTGATGTTAATGCGCTTATAATCTCCCATGTGGACAATTGTACAAAAGTTGTGACTCATGTGGCCTTAGAATTTTTCGTTTGACTAAAGCATTGGTGGGCCAAGAAGTAAGGGCTTGTGCAAACATGCCTGAGGACATAGGTTTGAGTTCTCTCACTAGCAATATGTTCCGATTCCGTAACTTCACTTTGTGGTTGTTCACTTGGCTCATCATTAATTGTGATACGGGGTCTTAACTCGAAAGTGATTAGGATGCTTTTATGATCGCGGGGAAGCCATCCGAACCTTTTTTTTCTTTTTCTTTTTTTCTACCACCAACAAAAGAGGAAATTTTCATTTAGATTTTAGATCCGGAAAGGCACCGGCTCTTTCCCACCAACCTTTCCATTCCTGCAAGAGCAGAAGAAATACAGATACTAGTGTAATATACAACAAATCTAAAGACTCCCCCAACTTCGGTCCCGCACGGCACGACACCCAAAACGTCACTTTCCAATGCCAACGACAACACCTCACTCTCACACGCTTCACTGTTCTGTCCATATATAATATAATAATAATAAAACTAAAACTAACACATCACTGTTCACAAAAGCACCCACCACCATCTTGTTTTTTAAGGCACTCTCGGTCGCAGTCCTCACACCTGGACTTTAGTTTCCGCCCCCAACACACCATACTTGGATTCTGATCCGATTCTCACATAATCTTGTAAGATCTTCTGCTCACCTTTTTTGGGTACTTATTCATTTTCTCCGTCTCTTTTATATTGCTCTTTTGACGCTTTGGATTCTTTTTTTTTTTAATCTTTGTAGTCCATATGGTTCTGAAGTCAAAGGATTCAAGTTTGAGGATCAATATTTTGGATTATTTCTGTAATGGTCAAAATTTTGCTTTCTTCTTCTTCTTTTTTTTTTTTTCTTTTTTTTTTTTAAATAGTTAATACTTCATACTAATAGGCGGTGATTGTTCTTCAATGGTTAATCTGCTGCGTTTTTAGTTATGGGTCTAGTTTGTTGATGGAAATTATCTAATTGATAGTATGTCAAATCTGTTTTTTTTTTTTGTTTTCCGTCAGTTTGTTTTGGCAGAATTTTTTTCACTCTGTAAGTTTTAGATGCAAAAAAAGAAGAAGAAGCGTCTAAACCTTCATCTATCTAGGTGGAGATTTAGGGGCCAAAAAAGAGCTTTAAGAGCTCCAAAGCTATTTTCAGAACATAAATAGTGTGTCTGCAAACCCACAAAAAAGATTTTAAGTGGTGCTTTAAGGCTAATTTTGCTTTTCATGATATATAAATCAAGTGCTATTCATTGAAATTTGCCAAACACTCAGAACACTAAAGAGTGTTTTTTCAGTTAATGCTCTATATCGCAAAAGCTCTACTACTAAAGGTGTACTCCCTACAACAATGTCAAACATGAAACAGGCACTTAATTTTGAAGTTTGGGGAAATTAAATGATGTCTCTTAAGTTTGCAAGCCTGTTCGTGTTATTGCTCTTATGGGTTTATTGTTCCATAAATATTATTTGGCATTTCACAGCTTTTATGTCCGAACATCCTTTTAAAAAAAAAGTTTTTGTTTTAGATAAATCAGAAACCCCCTTTTTTGTTTAACGAAATGATGAGAAGTGGGTTATTATCATTCAAACTGTGTTTTCTGGTATTTCTGACTTCATTGTGCTTGAATTGCTTGTTGGACATGATATGAAATTGATTCAAGATGAGATCGACATTTTAAAACTGCAAGTGGTAAATGAAGGTTGTTATCAAGTGAGCATCGCCATCTTTAATCATATAGAAGTTGTCACTTATTGAACTGTATTTCTATTATTTGAATTGCAGCAAAGTTTGTGTGACTAGCTGTCAAAGGAAATGGTCTTGTTTTTAGATATAACCATGACAAATTATTCGGCCATTTATAGCCTCCATCAAAATACAGAATTATTTTTCAGACAAGATGCTGTAACTGATTGAATAACATCTTGGTGCATATGTTTCTTATTTCTCACATGGGGATTTCTACCTTTTTGCATGTGAAAAGTTGCTTTGCTAGAATGACCTTGGGCCCTGGCTAGGTGAGGGGGTGGGACAGGGTTGGACTAGATCTTAGGTTCAAGTAAAGAAAAACTATGAAGAGCTTTCAAAATGTGCATCCTTATGCATAAAACAGAGGCTTCTTTTAAAATATGAAGATATAGAACGCCTTTGCATTTGTCCTTCGAAACTCAGAAGTAGGCCTCAAATATAGAGTTATTTGCTTGACTCAAATATTTGTATATTTATAATTTTTTTTTGTGTGAAGGTTCAAGTGTGGATATGTCAACTATGAGTATGTCGACTGTGAGAGTCCCAATGTCTTGCTTGCCCAAAATTCCACCCCCGAGCAGATCCTGCACCTTAATTAAGAGTCCATCTTCCTTTGGTTCTATAAAGAGTGTCTCCAAAAGATTTGGCTTGAAGTCTTCTCCATTCAAAATGTTTGCAATGGCAGTATACAAAGTGAAACTGATCGGACCAGATGGTGAAGAGAATGAGTTTGATGCCCCTGATGATGCTTACATCCTTGACTCAGCTGAAAATGCTGGACTGGAGTTGCCTTACTCGTGCAGGGCTGGGGCCTGCTCTACCTGTGCTGGGCAGTTGGCTTCAGGATCGGTGGATCAATCAGATGGATCATTTCTGGATGACAAGCAGATGGAGAAGGGTTATGTGCTGACTTGTGTCTCATACCCGTCTTCAGACTCTGTGATACACACACATAAGGAAGGTGATCTTTACTGAGTAATGTTATGTGATTACCCTGAATGGGGATTATGGATTTTTCCGAGACTAGTATTCTATTTGTGAGCCACATGGTAGTGTGGCTATTTAGTTTCAGTGCTGCTAATTTCCTAAGTCTATGCAGAATTACTGTTTGATGACAATCAATCAGTAGTGTCTAAGCATGATTTCTTTGAATGTTGATCAACAATAATGAACTGGTCTGGTGTACCTTAGAAAGCTCTCCATGCTGCATAATGTGAATATGTCTTTGACTAGGATTAACATTGATTTGAATGGGCATACCCCTAGAATCAGATTGAGATTTTTTGAAGTTTAGGAAGGGAACAATAAATTTTGGGAAAATGAATAGGAGATTAACCTGCTCATGTCGTGTGACAAACGTGATGTTTCATACCTGTATTGACACTAACCTTTCAAAGCAATTCGTAAAGATCTTGATCCACAAATAAAACATGGGAAATGAACTAGCAACTATACCTATGAACCTGGCGACTCAAAGTAAAAAAAAAGTAGCGCTACAAACGTTGGCTTGGTGCAATTGATCTAGCCGCATCTTGTCTTTGTCCAAAGTCCAAACAACAACCAGTCATTAATGTGGAGTAGGTGTCAATGAATAGCTCAAATGACACATTCTTCTCATGTAATAAGATCATGATTTCAAACTTTAACCATCTTTCAGTCGTTAATATACAGAGTAAGTGTCAAGGAGTTATTACTCAAATGACACATTCTTAAAGTGGAATGTGTAAGATCTTGCGTTCAAACCCATCAAGTGCATGTAAAGACTTTGTCCATGTACTAGGCCTACTGGCTAAGCAAATGTACTTTGTTCACATTATATTATGAATTCATGCAAAGTAATGAATTACTTTGTTCACAAATTTATATATATATTAGCAGTACTTTTCTAATGAATTAAAATTATTTAAGTTGATATAAGGTTTTGGGAGAAAGTATCTACTAGTGGTTTTGGCCCTATAGGTGAGTTTGAATTGTCAATAGCGCAAGTCTCTTGACATTGAATCATTTTGCATGAAAATCGAGTGTTGAATGATGATCCTTCCCAAAAGTAATTATGAGGTCTATTTATTTGGAAAAAAAAAATTGCAAAAAGATGTTAATTTACATTTTTGAATGCTCTAAAAGTCACTTTCTGCATAAATATCAAAGGAGGGATATGAAATCTTTTCATATTATAATATGTTGCAACAAAATTTGAATTCACTGTAAAAGAGTTTTGGTACACCAAAAAATTAAAATATCTCGACCTGATACTTATTTTCCTACTTATTTAAATTTTGCAAGATAAAGTTTTTGAATATATTATATGGTATAGCATAGATAGCACCTTGGGAAAATTCTGCCAGGGCAAGCAAACACCTGGAAATAAATATCGTCTTGCTAGTGGACCAAAAAATCAACAATTTTTTTTAATTATTTTTTTTGGTTTCATGTCTTACATAATATTTGAGATAGTGTTCAACCGGGTCCACTGTATCACAAAATTGCATGGATGGCGTGAAAATGTTGGTGAAACACGGTGTTGAGTACAAATATAAAAGTCGTGTTAGGTCCACATAAATGGTTACAATATTGGCCATAATTTGCTCATGTGGCGAGTTGTAGTTGGTGGAAGGGTGATAGTGGGCCACCCCTTCACCAACCACAACTTGTCACGTGGACGAGCTGTGGCCATTTATGTGACTCTAACATAATTCCAAATATAAAAGATGGCATGTGACATGTTGCTAATGATGCATGATAAAGTGATGTCAATAGTGAGCTCATATGAAAATTAATAAAAACCACTCAATTATTGTGAAAAATATTATGAACATTGTCATGTGTGTGCACAATACTAGACAAAGCTTAGGTCAAGTGTTACTATGCGCGACATTGCATAGGATGTTGGTAATATATAAATAAACCAAGTTGTTTGTAAACAACTCAAGCTTGATTCTTATAAAAAAAAAAAAAAAAAATCGAGCTCAACTCAGTAAATGATTTATGTATATCTGTTTGTTTAGCAAACAAGCTAAGCTCTAGCCAAAGTTTAGGCCCGATTATTAAATAGTCAAGTTCAAGCATAATGATATGCTTGTAAACAAGCTTGTGAGCGTTGAGTTTCGATTTAACTATATATAATTATATTTTTACTTGAAAAATTACTTAAAAATATACTTATAACTTATAGACTTAATTTTAGATTGTGTAAGTTTGTTTATAAATAAATTCATATAATATTAAATTATTATTTGTAGTTTATATATTAGTATATAATTAGTCCATTTGTAGTAAAATACTAAAAACTCATTAATTTATGAAGGGATAAAATAGTTTTTCTATATAATAAAATAATAAATTAATCAAGTAGTTTCGAGAATATACTCAAATTTATTCGACAAGAAAACAAACTAAGTTAAACATTTAACTTTGTTTGTTTAGTGATGAGTTCAAATTTGACTTTTGTTTGAAATAAAATTAAATAACAAACTAGACTTAAAAACTTTTAATACCCGGCCTAGTTCGGATTAAAAATACTATGTAATACAATATTTATTTCACTGAAATTTGAAATTTTCTAAATATTTTGAAGTACACAAAGTTCACACGCGCTCTCTTTCGTCGCTGACTGTGAATGTACTGTACACTGTGTACCGTTCCAATGGCGGGAACACTTCAAACCCTAATTCTTACTCCTCCAACCACCAAAACGCCGCCGCTTCGTCACCGGAGCCGGCATTTCCCTTCGAATCGCGCTCTGTTCCACGTCCCCTCCATCGCTTTCAATCTTGACCGCTCATTTCGCAGACCCATCGCAGCCTTGGACCGCTCCGATCAGGTTCGGCCTCCTCCGATTCCATTTCTTTCAATTACTTGCTTTTCTTATCTGTTTGGTTACCGAGAAAATGTAGGGAAAAAAATAAAATTGAATTAACAATTTCCATTCACTTCTGAAAATCAGTCAAGAAAAATTGGTTTTGGAAGCATCTTTTGCGTGTTGCCTAATTTTCTTGTTTTGGCAGTTCTTAAGACTGAAATGTCACAAAATTGGTTATGTGATTTTGTACTGTTGTTTAAAAGGAATTTTGATTCAATTGTGCATCAGAGAGATGGTAATGGGGATAAAGTTGGTCGGGTTTCGGGTTCAGCAAGTGGGTTGAGTTGGGAAAAAACGCTGTTGAATTTCGCGTCAAAAAACTTTCTTCCATTAGGTAATGTGATGTGATGTACACAAATTTTTGTATGTGTTTGAGGCTAGCTAATGTGTTAGTACCATTGTCATTTTTATTGATTAGAAATTTGTTGGTTTGTGTAATGTTTCGTGCAGCTCTTGTTGGTGGAGTACTGTTAGGACTTGCAAATCCGGGTCTTGGTTGTCTTGCAGATAGATATTATCTATCAAAATTTAGCACATTTGGGATATTTATTATCTCAGGTTTGAGTTTTAGCATTATTATTTTTAATGTTTATATTGATGTGGACATCTCACTATAAATGTGTTTAGTGTTGTATCTTTATTATTTACTTTTGGGTGGTTTGATAGGGTTGACATTGCGTAGTAGAGACATTGGTGCAGCCGCTGAAGCATGGCCCGTCGGAGTTTTTGGGCTAGTATGACCTTGAATTTCTTATCTGCCATCATGCATTTTGAGGTTCATTTTTTTTTTAAATGATTATTATCCTCTCGTTTTTTAAGATTTTTAATTTATTTTAATTAAGCTTTAGAAATAGGTACTAACTCTGCTAAGAATTTGTTGAAATATGTGAGAGGGGAAAACCCAAATATATGCTAAGCAAGTCTTAGATTGAATAAGATCCAACTGGTTATTGAAAAATAAAAGTAGTAGGATTAGTGGTAAGAGAAATATCTGTGCTCTATGTATATCATTATCTTAAATGATCTTTAAATGAGCAATGAAAGGTCACTATTACTGTCCACCATATTTGATAATTCTTTCAATGTTTTATTTTTAATTTTCATTCAGTAAAGAGCATAGGTTAGAAACAAGCATCTCTGCACATTGTAGATTCCTACATTCTATGCTTTGAGTGCTCTATCCATCAAAATAGCTACTAACCCTCAATATATATAATTAATTCCTGTCATTATAAGGTAATTAGTGTTCGATGCCTACCTGAAAATAACTCGCAACAACTTAGACTGGTCAACAGATGCTTGCTGCTGGTGGAAGCAAGCTGCCTAAAATAGAGCCTGTCTGCTTCTTCTTTTCCTAATTGTTAAGTTCTCACACCCTATCTCGCATCTCGGTCACATGGGGGGGGGGGGGGGGGGGGTTGAGTTGCCATTTGACCCAAGGGCCATTGGCAAGGATCCCAGCTTCTTTTCCTCTTTAAGTGGTGGGCTATATAGCATATAATTTATTGCATATTGCAACTGCTCTTTGGTAGCATAATTATTGAACATTAGCAGTTTATGAATATGACTTTTATTGGTGCTGTATCTAGACAATCATATTTGTTATTAACTTGTTGCTCCTTTTCTCATCATAGGTCTCCATTCTAATGATTACTCCTTACTTTTCAAGGGCAATATTGCAAATACAGTTGCACCCTCAAGAATTTGTTACAGGTTACAATTAATTTCAATTTTCTAATAGCATTGGTACAAAGTACATAAATAACATACATAGTACACACAAAATATAAAAATATACATATGTGCACATGTAGGAGGTATATGTATATACAAAATTATATATAGGAGGGATCTATTGACACCAGTGTAAAACCATTATTCATGCATCTCTTAATAACTTTTTCTAGTTTTGAAAACCATTTTTGGATTTATATGGTCTTTAAATATCTACACACGTGTCAAATTGATCTGTTTTTAATTGCTACTCGATAGCTTCACATTTCTTTATTTAATAACTTAATTTATCAATGTATATGGATAGGATAACTCTTAACCTCGTTTGCTTTTTTGTTTTGGCAAGCATGAATGTGTGAATCTCATGGCGGCATTTTGAAATATGAGTACCACTTAAGCTATATAGATGCAAAAGATTAGATAGTTTTACAATAGTGTCACTGGATTCATCCTCTCTTCTCTCTCTCTCTCTCTCTCTCTCTCTCTCTCTCTACATACACACACTTGCATAAATACATACATATGTACTGTCTTTTTTATTTTTTTTGCTGAGTCATATGTCTAGTCATATAGAAGAGAGGGAGAGAGAGAGAGGTAGCATGCAGTCCTCTTCTTAATGCTAGTGCATATGTGTCCATGTACAAGGGCACCTTTATATGAATGTACATGTGTTTGTTAATGCGTATCTCTAAGAAGGTGTTCTTCTAACATTCGACGCATTTTATGGTGTGAAGTAGATTTATTTATTTTTTCTTTGAACTTGATGCTGTTAATTCTGGCTATTCGATTTAAAAAATACTCGTGTTGTTTCTAACTTACTGTGGGGTTCACAAAGTTGTGAAGCAGTCATTTGTTATTGTCTTCTCTTTATTTGCAAACTATTCTATACTTTGTCTTTTTCTACAGGATTGGCTATGTTTAGCTGTATGCCAACTACATTATCAAGTGGAGTGGCACTTACTCATGTATGCTAGTTTTTCATTTTTCTTTCCTTCCTAGTTTTATTTCTAAATATTTATGTTTGAAGTTTTACAGAGTGTTGCATTCCTCAAATGCAGCTTGCTGGAGGGAATTCTGCTCTTGCTCTTGCAATGACAGTAATATCTAATATGTTAGGCATTTTAATTGTAAGTTACAGGGAGTTATGTATCCAGCATTACTTTTAATTTTGTCATTAAATTTACATATTATTATAATGTTCTTGGAGAATTTGCTACAGTTGTTTCATCATTATGCATATAACACATCTTAGCAGTTGTGCAGAACATCAGTATCTTTGAAGTACAATTTAGTGTTATTAATATTCAGAGTTTATTGCAGTGCTTTAGTTCTGTTGTATTATATATAAATTAATGTTGTAATCATGTGTTCTGTGTTAGGCAGCCAGATCTTAGCTGTAGGAAGAAAAAAAGGAGTTGGGACTTGTCTCCATTTGTTTAGGCGTAAAATGTTTTCCTAATTAAAATATTTGTAGTGGAAAATGATTTTGAGGAAAAGGATCTGTTTCTTGTTTTGGTTATACTTTTCTTGCCTCTATCTTATCAGAAAAATGAGTAGTGTAATCTGTTTATACATCAAAGAAGTTATTTCTTCTTTCTTCTCTTTCTTTGCCTGTCTGTTCTTTTCCAGTTTCCTTGGGGTATCCCAATGCAGTTGTACTTATTGTAAGTCTCTGAATTTCCATTAATCTTTATTTTCTCTTTTGTTGGGCTTTTCGTCTTCCAGTGTACCAGGATTGTGCCCCTTTATCCCTTTCTATTAATAGATTTTTATTATTTTTTCTTAAGAAGAATTTCTGTTTTTTTTTTTGGCTGGATTAATATGTTAAAAAAAGATCAAGGAAGAGCTCCTTAGACTTATATGCCCTGACTGAGGGTGTTGGTATGTTCCTCTCTCCATAGGGGAAGTGTTTTTTGCTGTATCGTTTTTCTTCATCTATACTTTTCATACAGAATATTCCAGTAAAAATCAAGTCTTTGCTAATTGGTGATTTCATTGTTTGATTAAGAAAGATATAAATTACTTTTGTATATAATTAGTGGATATTTATATTCTTGCAATTAAGTGTGTGTAGTATAACAATCACTACATTGCTGGAACCTTAACTGCGGAGATATCTTTATTTTTTTGATAGATAACGGAGATATCTTTATTTTCTTTCTTGATGTCTATATTCATAAGGTTTGAAGTTGTATATGGCTTAAAAGCTGCTAAATTTTAGTCATCAGTTTCTTGTCTGTATACAATGTGATTGCCTCAGTATGTCTTGCTTACATCAGATTTTAATGTTTGTGTCCTCACTACATGTACGCTAATGGTTTTTCAGATCCCATTTTCCATATCAAAATTCATTGCTGATGGAGTTGGTGTATCTGTTCCAACTGAGCAACTGTTTAGGAGCCTTGTTCTCACACTATTAGTCCCCCTAATCTTGGGAAAGGTAATTTAATTTCCTCACAGATTGTTAAATAAGGAAATTCCTGTAGCAGTGTCTTTTTTATCTTATGATATTGTTTCTTCAAGATGAATACAATTAAGTGAATACAATTTCTTTCTTAAGAAAGTTATTTATTCTTGGGATGGATTGCACGATAGTTTGTTATGGAATTTCCCTTTTTGGAGAATATATTCTGTTCACCAACAGCATCATCTTTTCTTTCACGTCATATTGTTGAACACATGTATAGAATCTTGGACTATTGCCTTTACATACTAATTTTATTATTGAACTGCCTAGAGTTGAATTTGGAGTAGTTCTTGGACTGTCATCATACCACATATTTAAGCTCGGAGTATTGTTCATTTTAAAGACATATGTTGCTCTTATAGATACTTAGGTTTGTCCCAACCACTTGGGTTCAGCTGGACATGACTGTTTCTTGTTAACTGACTTATTGAAACATGAATGCAGCTACAAAGCATCTGTGACTGAGTTGACATACAATATGATGCATCTGGCATGCTCCAACTTCAATACAAATGTTATTTTTTTTAATAAGGGGTTGGTATGAATTAGAAGAGTTGTAAAATTATTTTTAGATTTTCAGGCTGAAAAATCACTTATAATATTGTTTATAAGAATCACTCAAAGGCTTTTAGTATTCTTATTGAAGCCATTTGGTTGTACTGTTATGTCTTTTTCTCTCTGTCATCTTTGGATTTGTTACACTGGCATATTGTATGATGTCTATATATGTTAAATAGCTGTCTTTAAGTACACACACCCATGTCACTTGAGGTTTTGAGTGTCTTGAAATAGCTGTTTGACAAACATGTACTGTTTTCTGTCCCATCTTGATGATGCCATGCCTTGATTTGTTAGGGTTGAAGGTGGACAGGACTATAATGTATTTGAAAATTGAAACTAACAAGGGAACTGATGACTTAGGCTTTTTGAGAGTCACAATTTTAGAATATATGTTTAAATCTTTCTAGCTTAGAAGATAGACGTGGGCTGCGCATCACATTTGTTGGATTGAAACCATATAAAATGATTTGTATCAGGAAAGCAGCACAGTAGGTGCATCAGGAAAGTTAAGTGCTATTATCTTCTACATGTGGTCACAATCTTGTAGTTTCTTTATGGATTTAAGACAATTCTTTATTTATAAATTCCTCAGTGTCTAATTGAGGGATGTGAATGAGACTGTCCTCATTGTTCCATGTTTTAGAATGTGGCAGGTTCTGCTTTCTCTTCCTAATTCACTTAATGATCCATGTCTTATGTGAATTTGGATAACTCATGGTTGTCTGGTCTTAACTGAGATGGGATGCTTGTTTTATATCTAAAGGTCTGTTTATTTTTCAGCGTTCTTTTGCTGTCTAGCTTTTGGTTTTACTTTTCTTTTTTCTCTCTAGAAGGTCAAAAGGAAAAACTAGGCATGCAACTACAGTAGTTTCAATCTCCTTTTTTCCCTTGTGCATTTGTAAGTTGCGAGCAAGCTTCATTGCTTTGGGTCTTATTGTTAGTTGGTGTAAACTGGTGTGATACATACTCTCTTAGTTCTTGGGCTCTTGCATGTGAATTTGTTTCACCAGGGAAGTTTTATCACATTATTGTATTTTAACCTCCTTGTGTGTTAATATTGTTTCTGGTAGTAATTCATTCTTTTTGTCAACAGGTCCTTCGAGAATCCTTTAAAGGTGAGTGTTTATCTTTTTCATTCTGATTCAGAAGTTTGTTGGCTCTTTTTGTGGTAGATGAAATTGAGCTTGTGGAGCCTCTCTTGTACATATTGTTAAAATAGCTGTTCAGGGAGAGCAGGAAAAAGAAAGTCGGTCTATTTGGCAGCTGAAGAAAGGTAGAGGAGAATGGAGCAAGGAAAGTGGGTGAAGGGTGGGTGGTGCTTTTTTACTTTTTGGAATGAGGGAAAAGGGAAAGGATGGATAAAGGGGGAGGAGGGAGGGCCATGGAATTGAAAATTGAGAAGGGATGACATATAATTTTACATATTTATCTCATTGGTCACTCATTAAGTAATTCTTTCCTTCCATCCACTTATATATATTTTCTACAAAATTCACCTATGGAATACTATATTCGTTCCTTCCTAAGACTGATCTGTTTCGTTTTAATATACCAAGTTGTTATAAGACACTGACATTCTTAAGTACCTTTTCTAATTAGTGTTCATCAAATGAGCATTGCAGGCTTGGGAGACTTTGTTGATCAGAACCGTAGACTTTTTTCGAAGCTCAGTGCACTCTTCCTCAGTCTAGTAAGTACTGTACCTTGTTTAGTGTTTTTGTTTTGTTTTTTGCTTCTGTTTTAAGTCATGAATACTTTAGATGCTGCTTCCACAATAATAATTTTTTTAGTTTTCATTTAAGATATTGGGTTGGCAGTGTGGGGCTTTCATTCATTTGGATATTCACCCATTTAATGCTGAGGTTTATAGGTTTCTGCCTTGGCATATATCTTATGGTTCTAATGAAATCTATGACTAATTCATTCTTTGTGGTGTAAGCTTGATTGTACTCCCTTTCTGATCATGCAAAGATCTCTATATACCAAATTTAATGCAGAAGCTTGATTATATAGTTTGCATTTATCTAGGTTATGTCCTCCAATTAATTTTTGGTATTTAGTGATTTTAATGGCTCTCCTTTTTGTTTTTTGGGAGATTTTCTTGTATACTTCCTGTGTTGTTTCTCCTAATATTTTTGTGCGTAAATATTACCCATAAAAAAAATAATATAATGGTGTGATTGTACCTAGGATCTTTTACATATTTAATTTACAAAACATAACGTACCTTTTCTTTTTGTGAAATATTTTCAATACCTATTTCAATTCACTTAGAAACTGATATAATGCATGGCTACATTTTTTTTGTCTAAAATGTTTGGATACATTGTAGTTACGATTCATAAGTAATCACTTACAAGCACTATCCATGTTCTTTTACTATTTCATAAAGTAATAATAATTTCATGTAATTCATAATTATCACGACTGTCGGAAAATTGGTTAGTATTAGAATTGTTCTGATACTTTGGTGTGCAATTCCTGTGCATAGTTATATTTTCAAAATATTTTGGGAAATTCTTTTAGTTTTCAGAAATAGTTCTTATACAGGCTAATTTACATTTTATTTGCTGTTGGCATGGGACATGCATGTGCCTTTTGGGTTTAGAAGTGATTATGGGTCAAATATTTATGGTTATTCAGGTACCATGGATACAAGTGAGCAGGTCGAGGTCACTGCTGTTAAGGGTTAAGCCTGCAGTTTTTCTTGTAGCTATTGGAATGGGGGCGTAAGTTCTTCACTTATGTTCCTTTTTGAGTATCATATGTTACTTTGTTATAATATTCACAAATTGTTAAATTAGTTTCCTCCTTTCCAGCAGGTTGTTTGTTGTTAACTTGCCATGAATATTTAATAACCTAACATGCGTTCTATTTGAGGACCAATTGGTTGCCTCTGTAGTGGACTTTTAAGATTTTGTAATTTTTAGGACTATAGGTGAAGGCTGCTGTCAACATTGACTAGTTTCTAGGGTGTAAGATATTATATGTCTATCCGTAGTTCCATGCACTACTTTCAGCTAGATTTGGCCCATATAGGCTTCAATCTAAGACCATTGTGGTTTCTTTTTAAGTAATGATCATAAAATAGGCTATTTGGAAACTGTGACACAGTGAAATTTCTTTTTATTTTGATGATTTTCTTACTGAGCTTCCAATGTTGCTATTGGGAATTTCTTTGATTTCAGCAAGCATTTGAAATAGAAACCAAACGTTGTGCCTTTAGTTATATAAATGAACAGTTGTGCATTTGTGTTGTATCTTCTAACTTGGTCTGGGCTCATATCTGTTTCTTAGATTTGGCTTCAGCCCTGAATGAATAATAGCTGTGCTAACATAGGTCAGAGTAGAATAATATGTAATGTCAAATCACTAGCTGTCTGGCTCCCATTTTTGAGGAACTAAATTTTTGGGCTTTTAGCATAATTGCATCAAGTAACAAATGGATTTTTTTTTTACTGCAGACTTCTGCATATCATCTTGTTGGCATTTAATGCTCTTTCTATAAAGAGCTTCTCAGTTGTCTCTGGTGGTGACAAATCAATATTTTCCAAGAGAGAAAATGCCAGTGCTCTTGTACTTGTTGCAAGCCAGGTGATTATTGATTTGAGCTAAGAATTATTTTTTTCAATAAATACAAGTATAATGCAACCGTACCTAGGGTTTCTCTTTTACAAAACATAACTTTATCTGAGCACTCTGATCTGTGAATGTGGGGGAAAAAGGGGGTATACTTTTAGTAGCTGCTTTTGTTTTGAAAATATTACTGAGGCTTGACAGGTTGCCATGGTGTTGTAGAAAACTCTTCCTGTGATGGTGGCAGTTGTGGAGCAGCTTGGTGGTGCATTTGGAGAATCTGGTTTGCTGGTTCTTCCTTGTGTTGCGGCACATTTAAATCAGGTTAGTCATGTCTCATCCTTATTTTGTGTTTTTCTTTATTTTTTCGTCTTTATTATTACTGACATATAAATTTCTGTTGTAGATTATTATGGATTCTTTTCTTGTTAACTTCTGGCTTCCGAAAGATCTCTCATCCAGCAATGCCAAGGTCAACTGAGTAATGTAATAGCATGATTGACACAGGTCAAATTTCTTAGCTGATCCCAAAGTGCTTGTGCTGTTGTGTAGTGCAAATAGATGGCATTTTGTTTATTCTTCATAAGGGATTGAAATAAGTCGCATAGTGGGATTTTGGCTGTCTATTCTTATTTGTACTCGCTTAGTGGGATTTCGGCTGTGATTCTTGAATATTGTTCTGCAGCTTGAGTTTTGTATGTTTTTATTATTATTTAAATGCCTAAAATGAGTGTAATTCAATGGAAAATTCATCCCTACATTTAACTGCAAATCTTTACAGGTTCACAATGGCTATTCTTTTCTTTATTGTTTTTTGTTAAGTCACTAGGGGATGAGAGCACATTTCTGAAACTACAAACTTGACTTCTGGTTACATCAAATGGGCTGGTTTTAATTTCATTTTACTTCCACTGCCTTGTGCTAGCATTAGGCTTGATTGCTATTCAATTGTTTTCCTACTTGGTGCAGATTTGATTGAGATCCTGGAGAAAGTGTGCACCAATGCTGGTGCTTGGGACAAGATGTTTTTGGGTCACTTTCTGTTGGGGATATTACTCGCAACTGCACCATGCGCAATTAATTTTTACGCGCATATGTAAGGAATTTCTTTAAAATGTGATGTGAATATTGAAATATTTAATTGTAATGATGTTGATGATAAGGCATATGATGATATTTTAACTCAGTAGTACTTCATTTAAATATGTTATGTATGTTTAGCTCTTGCTCAAACTTTTGCATTGACTTTAAGATGAATCATTGGTAAAAATAAAACCAGAAGAAGAGAAGGAAAATAAAGGTCAAAATTCATTTTTACACCCTTTAAGTTTGGATCAATAGCCATTTTGGTTTATGAAGTTAAATTTTGTTTTTTGTTCTCACCAATGAGCTCTAGCTCAACTAGTACCCTTCCTCTTATAAGAGTTAGGTGAAGGGTGAGGTTATGGATATAAAACCCATCAGGTGCGTAACTTACCAATAATGGAGATTGACAACGCTGTCTTTAAAACTAGGTGCCACACAATTTGTTCATGCAATTCTTATCCATTATGCTTTGATTGCTTAGCATGTACTATTGGTCATTCAAAATTTTGAACTATAGATGGACATCAATGATTTTGAATTTCATAAGATTTCCCTCGAAAGGTGTTTGTGGTTTTTGCCATTGGACCATTCTATTGACAGAAGAAATCGTACGTGTTGATCCAAGCATGTTTTACTCTAACCCTTAAAATATGTGGCTGATTAGGCTAGTTGTGATAAATCCTAGCTCTGGGATTACACATCAATTACTAATAAGATAATACAAATATATTTCTGTTAGTAGTGTGTATTTTCTTTTTTGACAATTGATTGTTTTAACAATGGGGGAGGAGGATTCGAATCCTAATTTGATTATAATCTTTGGACATTTTGAAGTTGATGGTGATATTTTGATTATTCTAGAAGTTTTGGGAGTATTTTAGTTATTTTGAAGGTTTGAGTATTTCGATCATTTTAGGATTTTTTCGGGGAATATTTAGTCATTTTAGAGGTTTAAGGATATTTTGATTATTTGAAGGTTTCATTTTGGCGGTTTTAGAATGTTTGGTCATTTTTGAGATTTAATGGTATTCAAGTTTTGTTTAATTTTTGGTGCGAGGTTTTTAGGGTACTACTCATTTCGAAATATTTTCCAATATTTTGTCATTTTTGAGATTTATGGAAATATTTTGATTTTTTTTTGAGCAAGACTTAAGTACAGTACTTAGGTGCTGATTTTTTAGGTTCTTCTCTTAAGATTCTGTAATGTGAATTTTTTCTCATGAGATGGAAGTGCATTTTTTAATTAAGTAGTCATATGACTGAATCTTAAGAAGGGATTCTAAGAAATAGCACTTAAGGTATTATACCTAAATTTTGTCTTTTTTTTTTTTTTATATTAAATTTTTTAACAGTATCTTAATCATTTTGAAAACTTCATGGCTATTTAGGAATTTGGAGATGTTAAATCTTGTATGGTGTGTGTGGGTAGTTTAGGCCTAAAGCTAATACTTATAAAATTTGAAAAAGAAAAAGTGATTGGGTCAATATTGTGCGTGACTGTGTGAGGACCATGACCATGTCCATGAGAGTGCTGAGAGAAATGTTGTTTCAGATGCGAGCCAGATATATATGTTGTTTCTGATCCCAATAAATATTAGAGAAAATTGAAACTTTAATTATGCTTTTGACTCACGTCTCCCAGCTGATAATAACAAGATTTAAACATAACCTTACACATCTAATTCAACTTATAACGTAAGGGAGATGATTTTTCAAGAGATTGTATACCTCTCCTGGAAACAATTTCTACACTGTTGTCTTTCACAACCAGGGAGAAAAAGCGAGGCTGCAAATCCTTTAGCTAGTAGCCTAGTAGTGCATGTGCATGTGATACTTGTGATTTGGCCCTCTTTATCTTGTGGTGCATTTGGATATTAAAATTTGGTCACGTGGATTTGGATTTGAGTGATTAAAATCTATATATATATTTTTGGATAGTTTTAAAAGATCAAGAATTTGGATTTGACAAAATCCACTTCCTTTAAAATTCTTGGATTGAAAATTAAAACATTTCAAATCTATTAATTTAAAATATAAATCCAAATCCAAATTTAAGTTTCCAATGCAATCTTGAAGATTACCATAGCTGGACAGAGCTTGTATGTGTCACAAGGAGTTGTCACAATTTGAAGGTTAATAATTAAATTCTTCAGACAAATTACTTAAGAAAGGCTCATAATTTATATAATATTTTATATTAAGTCTAAATATTTTAATTTTATCAATTAATTCAAATTTATGAAACTATTCATAAAATTGAACATTTATCTATCTTGATCTTTTGTTTTTGTTATTTAGAAAAGTAATAAAACAAAAATACGAGAGAAACTATTGATTAAGCTATGCATTTTAGTTAGAATTTATTCATAAATCAAATTGATAGCCACTAAATAGAGAAAGTGATGGATATGAGTAATTATTCAATACTCATTTATCTCATATGAAATGAGATTTACTAATTAAATTCATAGTGGAATTTGCCATCCATAGAATATCATGTTACTATACTCTAAGAATACCTAATAAATTTTTGGTAGATAGAGACTTGAATGGTTTTATAAATTTAAGACTTTGATTCACAAAACTAAATTCCTGTGATCTTGGATGGGCTCTTGATGGACGGTACGTTTATCACATGACGTGTGCTGGGCCTCCAAGGCCTTTTACAGGGACCGGGTTGCAGCCCATTTGTGGCCCATATGCGGCCCATTTGGATTACTGTGGTTTTTCACTTGATCTATACGCTTAGGCCCAAAAGAGAATACCATACACACCTATAAATACCTCAAAACCCTCACAAGCCAAGGGATGCATAATTAATTCCACTCTAGCACTCTAGTTTGGGAAAGAGAGTTCTCTGACTTGACCTTCGGAGGGTTTTTGGCCGGCACCACACCGGTGTTCCCTGCAAGGTCTTTTCTTGTTGTTTGTAGGTTCTTGTCCCGTTCTCGTGAGGACCGTGCAGCTCACTGGTGAAATTTAGCCTCATCAGTTGGCGCCGTCTGTGGAGAACGACTGACAAACAAGGGTGATTAAAGCGTCACCTAGCTCCCGGGACAAAGAGTTGCATGGCTCACACTAGATCGATGGCGACGACCAATAGCCAGGGTGACGAACTGCGTGCTACGGTGTTGGAAAGACAGGTCCAAACACTAGCGGCGGCAGTCGAGCGCCTGACTAAGCAGAAGCATGACTTAGAAGAACAGCTGCGGCAAAAGAATGCGCATCCAGGAATACAAGAGGACCAGGAAGGAACAAGTGCTGAAGGGAGGAACCTCGACGGACCCGAAGGCAGCAACGCTCCAAGCAAGACCGAAAGGACGGACGCCAAGCAGCCGTCTTTGTCGGAGGCTTTACCACCACACATCGCCACAGAAATGCAGGAGATGCGGGAGCGGATGGATGTGATGATGAACGCCCTTAGAGGACGGGTATCTAGCAACCTCGACGACCTGGTCCACCGAACAGATTCGCCTTTCATGGCACATGTCACTTCGTGTCCCCTTCCCCCGAAGTTTCGTATGCCCCAGGTGGAGAGCTACGATGGAACCAAGGACCCCTTAGACCATCTGGAGTCCTTCAAGACTCTAATGCACCTTCAAGGGGTGCCGGATGAAATTCTGTGTAGGGCCTTCCCTACTACGTTGAAGGGATCCGCGAGGGTCTGGTACAGCAGGTTGACGCCTAACTCAATAAGCACCTTTAAGGAATTAGGCGCCCAATTTGTGTCACACTTTATAGGGGGTCATCGTTATAAGAAGTCCACAGCATGCTTAATGAGCATCAGACAGAGGGAAGGCGAGACCCTGAGATCCTACATAACACGGTTCAACAGAAAGGCCCTCTCGATAGATGAAGCGGACGATAAGATACAAGTAGCGGCCTTTACCAACGGGCTGCGAAAGGGCAAGTTTCTTTTCTCTCTGTACAAGAATGATCCGAAAACTATGTCCGAAGTACTTTACAGGGCGACGAAGTACATGAACGCAGAAGATGCGTTGATAGCAAGAGAAGATAGGTCGACGAAGAGGGAAAGGCAGAATGAGGTACGAGAAGCACGGTCAGAGGGGGGACGAAAGAAGGCTAGGACGGATGAGAAAAGGGAAGATAGACGTCCGAAGCCGCCCATGGTGAAATTCACTAGCTTCACCCCTCTGACAGCCCCGATCGACCAAGTATTGATGCAAATAAGAGATGAGGAAGCCTTAACGTACCCCGGAAAGTTGAAGGGGGATCCTAACAAAAGATCAAGAAGCAAGTACTGTCGTTTCCATCGTGACCACGGCCACGATACGACCGAGTGCTACGACTTGAAGCAATAGATTGAGGCGCTCATCAGGCAAGGGAAACTGCAGAGGTTTGTCAGTACAGAAAGGGCGCATCCACCACAGGACCAACCCCCCCGACGGGAAAACGAGCGCCCAAGACCACCCATCGCAGACATAAGGATGATCGTCGGCGGTACCGTAGGCCCATCCAACAGAGCACGTAAAACTTACCTACGGATGGTACAGAATGTCCAGATGACGGGCCTAAGGCCAAAGGCGCCGCGGATCGATGTCCCGACAGTCAGCTTTTCAGAGGAGGATGCCCGACGCCTACACCACCCGCATGACGATGCGCTCGTGGTCAGCATACGGGCTGGTGATTACAATATACATCGTGTATTGGTTGATAATGGAAGTTCAGCGGACATCCTTTATTTCCCTGCATTCCAACAGATGGGGATGAACAGAGAACAGCTTGTGCCGACTAACTCCCCCCTCGTCGGATTCGGAGGCACAAGAGTATATCCCCTTGGAACCGTCACATTATCCGTAACGGTAGGAGATTACCCACAACAAATCGCCAGGGATGTGGTCTTCTTGGTGGTAGATTGTTCCTCCGCTTACAACGCGATTCTTGGACGGCCGACTCTTAACGCATGGAAAGCCGTCACATCGACTTACCACTTAATGATTAAATTCCCCACCGAATATGGAGTCGGAGAGCTACGGGGGAATCAGGTTGCAGCTCGAGAATGCTATGTCGCCATGACGGAGATGGACAACCACTTGCCAGCACTAAATGTCGAGGGGCAGCGACTTAAGGCGGAAGCAGTCGAAGAACTGGAAGAAGTGGTACTTGACGACTCGAGACCCGTACGGACCACGAGGATCGGCACAATGGCCAGCCCCGCGGTGCGGCAAAACCTCACTACGTTCTTGAGGGGAAATCAGGACGTATTTGCATGGAGCAATGAGGACTAGGGATGGACATGCCCGACCCGGTCGATAAAGAATAGGGTCGGATATGGGGCCCAAGCTCGGGTCCGGGTTTTTAAAAAAAATCCGAAACCCGACCCGAAACCCGGCCCGGATAAAAACCCGGTTATATTAAATTACTAAACCCCCTCTTATATATATATATATATATACACACATATATATTCTATCATATTAGTAACTTTGTGGACTTGACTAAATGGGTTTGAATCTAGAAAAAAAATTGTAATTGGCTTCAAATTTTTTTTTTTTTTTTGGTTGGGCTAGATTTGGGCCCAAGAGAAATCCGGGGGGCCCGTGGAGCCCGGCGGGGCGGGTTTGGGCCCCGGAAAAAAAACCCGATTAATAATCGGGCCGGGTTCGGGTCTCGGGTTTTGCCCCGCGGGTCGGGTCCGGGTATGTAAAAACCCGGCCCGAACCCGACCCGTTGCCATTCCTAATGAGGACATGCCGGGGATCGACCCGTCGATAATAGTACACAAGCTGAGTGTATCGCCGTCATTCCCTCCCATCCGACAGAAGAAAAGAGTATTTGCACCAGAAAGAGACCGGGCTATCGCTGAAGAAGTCCAAAAGTTGAAGGAAGCAGGTTTTATACGAGAGGTACACTATCCAGACTGGCTCGCAAATGTGGTCATGGTCAAGAAGGCGAATGGGAAGTGGCGAATGTGCGTTGACTTCATGGATCTTAACAAAGCCTGCCCAAAGGATAGTTATCCTCTGCCGTGTATTGACGCGCTGGTGGATTCGACTGCGAGACATGAACTACTGAGCTTCATGGACGCCTTCTCTGGTTACAATCAGATCAAGCTCGACGAAAAAGATCAAGAGAAAACATCTTTCGTCACCAGTCAAGGACTTTTTTGCTACAGAGTGATGTTCTTCGGACTCAAGAACGCAGGGGCCACGTACCAGAGATTGATGAACAAGATGTTCGCACATCAGATTGGAAGGAACGTGCAAGTCTATGTGGACGACATGCTGGTAAAAAGCACTCGCGAATGTAACCATCTGAGCGACCTGCAAGAAACTTTTAACACCCTTCGGTCCTACAACATGAAGCTGAACCCCAGCAAATGTGCTTTCGGGGTGACGGCTGGGAAGTTCTTGGGTTTTGTGGTATCCCAACGGGGCATCGAGGTTAACCCAGAAAAGGTAAAGGCAATTGTGGACTTAGCTCCCTCGAAGATGCTAAAGGAGGTCCAAAGCTTAAAAGGCAAGATAGCGGCCTTGAACAGGTTTGTTTCAAGGGCAACGGACAAATGCCTACCATTCTTTCGTACGCTGAAGAAATCGTTTGAATGGACAGACGATTGTCAGAAAGCTTTTGAAGAACTGAAAACATACCTCTCCTCCCTACCATTACTTAGCCCATCCAAGCAGGGTGAAGAGCTGTTATTATACATTGCCGTCTCCCCGGCAGCCGTCAGTGTAACTCTTATTAGAGAAGAAGACAAAATTCAAAGGCCCGTCTACTTTATGAGCAAAGCACTCAGAGGGGCAAAAGAGAGATACCCCCCGATGGAGAAATTGGCTTTGGCATTGGTGACCGCAGCTCGAAAGCTAAAATCGTACTTTTAAGCACACGTAATAAACGTGTTGACCGACCAGCCCCTGAGAAGAGCTATGAATAGTCCTGAAGCCGCGGGATGAATAGCACTGTGGACAATCGAGCTGAGTGAGTACGACATTCGTTATCAACCACGAAACGCGGTGAAGGGACAAATTCTGGCGGACTTCATTGCAGAATTCACTGACACAACGGACCAAGGGACATGGAAGCTTCCCTTATGGAGGGTTCAGAAAGACGGGTCCTCCAACAAGAACACAGGAGGAGTCGGCATAGTGGTCCACACGCCTGAAGGGGATCAGATCAGGTGCATGATCCGCTTGTGCTTTTCAACAACGAACAATGAAGCCGAATACGAAGCCGTGATAGCGGGATTAGACGTCGCCGTTGCAGCTGGAGCAGAAAGAATAGACGTCTACTCCGATTCCCAAGTCATCACGAGCCAGATTAATGGGAATTATGAATGCAAGGGAGAGAGAATGAGGAAGTATTTCGATGAAGTAAAAAATCGAACGAGTAACCTCCATGTCAGATTGATTCAAGTGCCAAGGGAGGAAAACCAGGAAGCTGACCAGCTCGCAAAGGCAGCCTCCGCAGAGTCAATGATTGCCCTTAGCCAGGTATTATCCTTCGTCCAAACGTCACCACTAATAGACGGTACAGGTCTGCAGGAGGTGAGCAATGAACAGTGTTGGATAACCCCAATAGCTGCGTACTTGAAAGGCGGCCTGTTACTAGACGATAAGGAAGCTGGAAGGAAGCTAAGAGTCAAGGCATCCCAGTTCGTCATGGTGAAAGATGTACTATACAAAAGGGGTTTCTCTTGACCCTATTTGCGATGCCTCTCTCCGGAAGAAGTAAACTATGTCATGAGGGAGGTCCACGAAGGGATCTGCGGGAATCACTCGGGAGCAAGGTCTTTGGTGCACAAGCTCTTCAGGGCGGGCTACAACTGGCCAACGATGCAGAAAGACGCCAACATGTACGTCAGATCCTGTGATAAGTGCCAACGCTTTAGCAACCTCATCAGGCAACCTACGGAGGAGCTCACGCCCATGACGGCCCCTTGGCCGTTCGCGCAATGGGGACTAGACATCATGGGCCCCTTCCCGTTAGCGGCCAAGCAGTTAAAGTTCCTAGTAGTCGGCATCGATTACTTCACTAAGTGGGTGGAGGCTGAGGCTTTGGCAACCATCATAGAGAAAAATGTCTGGAGCTTCGTTTGGAGAAATATCATTTACAGGTATGGCATACCACGGGTACTTGTATCGGACAATGGCAAGCAATTCGACAATGAAGCTTTCAGGGGTTTCTGTTCCCAGCTGGGGATAAAAAACCACTACTCATCACCCGCACATCCACAAGCCAACGGACAGGTCGAGGTCACCAACCGATCCTTGCTCAAAATCATCAAGACTCGGCTTGAGGGGGCAAAGGGTATATGGCCAGACGAGTTACCGAGTGTCTTATGGGCATATAGAACAACGGTAAGAATACCGACAGGAGAAACACCGTTCCGTTTGGCGTATGGATCCGAGGCTGTCATTCCGGCAGAAGTAGGTCTTACAAGCTACCGTATCGGAAACCACGACGAGCACAGAAACGATGAAGCCATGCGCATACAGCTTGATCTGGTGGACGAAGTAAGGGCAGCTGCAGAACAAAGAATAGCACGGTACCAGGATCTAATGGCGAAGCACTACAACGCTAGGGTTAGGCACAGAGACTTCCAAGTCGGAGATCTTGTCCTAAAGAAGGTACTCGGTGCTACGAAGGATGCCACACAAGGGAAGCTTGGACCAAACTGGGAAGGACCGTACAGGGTAACAGCATTTCACAGGAAGGGAACATACTACCTAGAAACCCTGAATGGAAAGAAGCTCAGCCACCCGTGGAATACGGAGCACCTAAAGAAGTATTATCAGTAGAAGACGACGATATGCTCACCACTGGTTTATCTTTTCATGATAACTGTAGTTTTTTATTTCCTATAGTACTTCCATAACGCTCCAAGACTACTTTTATTGTTTTTAAAACTAAGTTCTACGCATACATATGAAATGAGAGGAATTTTCAGAAAAGTTGAATGTCTTATCACTTGTATGTCCACGTGTTTCCTACGAAGTCCACAAAGTGGACGGGCCACCCAAAAAGTGGACGAACTATGTAAAAGATGTTAATGATCCAGTCCACAAAGTGGACGAACCATCTAAAAGATGGGAATAATCTACGAATTCCACAAAGTGGACGGGCCACCCAAAAAGTGGATGAACCATGTAAAAGATGGGAACAATCTACTAAGTCCACAAAGTGGACGAACCACCTAAATGATGGAATGATCTACGAAGTCCACAAAGTGGACGAGCCACCCAAAAAGTGGACGAACCATGTAATCCACAAAGTGGACGAACCACCTAAATGATGGAATAATCTACGAAGTCCACAAAGTGGACGGGCCACCCAAAAAGTGGACGAACCATGTAAAAGATGGGAATAGTCTACTAAGTCCACAAAGTGGACGAACCACCTAAATGATGGAATAATCTACGAAGTCCACAACGTGGACTGTATATTTAAAAGATAATAATCCACAAAGTGGACGGACCATTTAAAAATGTAAATAATTCAGTCCACTGAGTGGACGGACCACCTAAATGACGGAATAATCTACGAGGCCACAAAGTGGATGGGATATTTAAAAGATAAAAATCAACAAAGTCCACGAAGTGGACGGGTCATTTAAAGATTAGTAAAATCTACTTATCCGCATAGAGGACGGATCATCTTAACGATGAAAATAATCAACTAAGCCCAAAAAGTGGACGAACCACTTAAAAGAAGGCTGTAATCTACAATGTCCGCAAACTGAACGGACCATTCACACAACAAAGAATCGTAAAGCAAGACCACGCAGTGGACGGATCAACTAAGAAAACGAAAGTGGACGGAGGACCATTTATGATTCAACATAATGGACCATCTAAATGTAGACGGGCGATTAGTCACATCATAAACGACAAGAAAAATGTTCAAACATTCATGGAAATAAATACGACGGATACAACCGCTTAAAAGCAAATGGTTCATAAAAGCATACATATGATTAAAAATACATCGTTTACAAAATGGGTCAATGTGACGGACCAAATATTACAGCCAAATCTCAAAAATTATTACAAGTTATTCTTGGGCATGGGGGGCATCGGCTTCGGCTCCAGGACCGTCAGTCTGAGCAGGACGGGCTTCGTTGTGAGTCGGTCCGGCACCATCACCACCACGGGCGTCATCTTCACCGGTGCCTTCACCAAAAAGTTCAGCTGTACCCTCCGACTCGACGGGGTGGGCTGGTGTTTGGCCACCGAAGTCGATGTTGATGTGGGAGAGGTCAAGGTCTGGGAATGACGACTTCACCTGACGGATGCAGTCGTCAAACCCATCGGCAAAGGAGGTTCCCAGCTCCGTCAGGAGGACCTCGGAATCCCTATACGACTGGACGGCCTCAACCTTCGCCTGACGAATGTCGTCGTCATGGCCCTTCACCCTCTCCCTTAAGGAGTTTACCTCTTTCTCCAAATCCTCCCAAGCCTGCTCGGACAACTTCAGTTTCTGCTAGTGACGGAGCTTCCACAATTTCAGCTCGTCCACCTCCTCCCTTAATGCCTTAGCCTTGGAACGTACACGCTCCAAGGACGCCTCACGGGCCAGGCAACAGTCCATCATCCCCTTTGCCATAAGCACCGTCTACATCAAGTAAAGACAGTCACTCGCAAGAACAAGACAAATCAAAGCAAAGAAGTAAGTTGACGGATACATTACCTGGGTGAGGCTAAACAAAGCCGTCTCTCCCATCGCCTCCGTCGCATGACTGCCCAAGTCCTCATAATCCTCTTCTTTTATGATCGAGGTTATTTGGGTAAGAGTGTACTGCGAGTCTTCCCGAAGCAGGACGGGAGCTTTCTCTGGGACGGAGTCTGGTTTGGTCATGAGACCTTTTCCCCTACCCACGCCCAGCTTTGGAGTAGGCGTTGTTTCGCCCTGGACGGCGGGAAGACCCGTCACAAGACCCGTCCCAAGCCTCTGTTTTTTACTCGGACGGTCAGTCCTCTCTAGACCCCTTTTTGCAGACGGATTGGGAGCCTTGTGGGAAATCTCAACCCCGAGCTTCTTCTTGTTTGCAGCCTGCTACTTGATAAGTGCCCGTCTCTTAGCATCGTCCATTTCTGCAAAAAGTGGACAGTTAGAACAGTGGACGGATTAAAAGGAGACAAAAAGTGGACGGTTCACATGTTGACTTACGCTTTCTTACTCCCTCGTCGTACTTAATTGCTGCCGCCGAAGGTTCTGGGCCGTCACAATACCAGTAAATGGTGTTTAGGGTGACGAGCTTCGCCCAAGTCCTCTCTGACAGTTTGGTTTTCTGAAAAATGGACTCAAGAAAACCAAACTGCTCGACGGTAATGTCCGTACGTCTCCGAGCTGCAAAAGACAGACGGACGGGTTAAACAGATAATAAAAAAGAGAAAGCGACATGGATGACGGACACAAGATGAGACTCGTACCGGACGGAGATACTACGCCCCATGTCTTATCGACGGGCGTGAAATCTGGGTCGTCCTGACGACCCATCCATCCGTCCCCTTGTAGGAAGAAGAACCGACTCTTCCAGTTGCGGTTGGAGTCGGGGGTCTCGGACACCAACCTAAGTAACGGGCTTCTTGCCACGAAACTATACATCCCTTTTGACTTTGCAATCTCATCCAGACGGTAACAATTGAAGAACTCCTCCATTGTTAACCGTCTTGTCCCGTCGGACATGACGCCATATAGGACTTCTACGCTTAGGAAGACCCTCCAGGCGTTGGGAGAGATCTGGGTGACGGACACCCCCAGATACTGTAGTAGACGACGGTGCAGGGCGCTCAATGGAAAACGGAGGTCGGCTTTGAGCATTTGCTTGTACACGCTGACGTCCTCTAGTCCCTCGTGATAGCACCTCTCGGACTTAAGGGGTAGACGGATTGATATTGTGTTGGGTATCTGATATTTTTCCCTAAGTGTGTTGAAGTGTGGCAGACTGATGGTGGAGGTGAAGTGGTTCACCGTCCACTCGGGAAGCAGAATGAACTCCCTTAAATCGTCCTTGCCGATTATAGACTGAACGGGAGGATCTACTTCTAATTCCTCATTCGAGTCGTACTCCGACCCGTCTTCTCCTCGCCTTTCTTCTTCCGTGAAGGAAGGAGAGTTGGATGACGGTTCTCTCTCCTCGACGGAGGTACCCCGGTCTCCCTGACCTGACGGGTTTACCTCCTCGTAGCCCGCTTCCTCACGGACAAAAGATTGACCGCTGGAAGCCTCACTAGACATCGACACCTACAAATGATGGAGAGGGAAGCCTAAGACTCTCTAGATCTATACTGACAACGGACCAACGTTTAAATAAAAAGGGGGTGGAAGAAGTAAAAATAGACTTACAAGTATGTAGGCGACGGGAGAAAGCTGAAGTGGTGACTGAACGGTTGACTTATGTGCGGATGTTCACAGAAAGGACGGGTGTGCTCTAATCAGCAGAAATTTCTCCAAAAAGTGAAAATGACAGGAGCAAATGATATATATATGGGGGAAGCAGCGCGACACACGAAGAGACACCTCGGTTCTGGTAATCCACCAACCAAGGCTCACCACGTGTCCCCAAGATCATTTATGACTACTCCAACCTGTCGTCCGTAACAAATTCATGACGGATCGTTAAGAAAGGAGCGACTCGCCCCATTGACCCGTCATGCATCATGACGAATTGGGGATAACTTAGCGAGTAATCCCACGAATCCGTCATGTATATAATTTAGTGATTAATCCAACGTACCCGTCATGTACATATCAGAGCGACCAATCCAACGTACCCGTCATGTACATATCAGAGCGACCAATCCAACGTACCCGTCATGTACATAACCAAGCCACTTATTCCATGTACCCGTCATGATGGGTGACGGATTCACGGAATGGGGGGCAGCTGAAGATGAAAAATAATTAATGGGCTCTTGATGGACGGTACGTTTATCACATGACGTGTGCTGGGCCTCCAAGGCCTTTTACAGGGACCGGGTTGCAGCCCATTTGTGGCTTATATGCGGCCCATTTGGATTACTGTGGTTTTTCACTTGATCTACACGCTTAGGCCCAAAAGAGAATACCATACACACCTATAAATACCTCAAAACCCTCACAAGCCAAGGGATGCATAATTAATTCCACTCTAGCACTCTAGTTTGGGAAAGAGAGTTCTCTGACTTGACCTTCGGAGGGTTTTTGGCCGGCACCACACCGGTGTTCCCTGCAAGGTCTTTTCTTGTTGTTTGTAGGTTCTTGTCCCGTTTTCGTGAGGACCGTGCAGCTCACTGGTGAAATTTAGCCTCATCAGAAATTATTTAGGGATATGTCCTTATTTCAAAATCAAGTTTCAATGAAAGACTCGATTTGGCAAAAATTGAGTTATAGGTAATCAAACTTAAAAAAAAAAAAAAAAAACAGCAAGGAACTCGAGTTTCATGCTGGTTTTTTCAAGAAACTCGATTTTTTCCAAATTGAGTTTTTCATTAAAACTCGATTTTTTAAAAATCGAATGTCAAAATAGAGGCATATCTCTAAATAGTTTCAGATATGGAGTATTTTTCTGGAAAGTTTCAGCAAAAGGGGTATTTTGCCATTTTGGCCTTCTTGGCCTTTGCATGTAGTTTTTCTCATTCTTTTTGCTTCTTATTGTTCCTGTTATATATACTCTATGCTAAGCTCCTACTAGTGAGACTAAAGAGAGGTACGTTGTCTTAGTTCAACTACTCATTTCAACTTCTTTTGAGGTTCTTTCTCCCTCCATAGCAACGCCATACTGGCACTATGCTTTTTCTTCCTTTATATATGTTCTCTTTTGGTTCTGAGGCTGATTGATATTAACGTCTGTGTAAAGTACTCTAAACTTTAGATGATCGAAACTCGTTTAACTTGATGCAAATCTTTAACTTAGCAGTACCACCAACAAGTTTGAACAAGGTTTAAAAATTAGAAGGTAGAGACTGAGTCCATTTATGAATTATGATATATCACTCTTCAAGTTTTATTTTTATTTATTTATTTGTTTATAACAAGTGAGAGAGTGGAATTTGAAGTTGAACCCAGGCTTTTCCTATGGTAATGGAGAAGCAATCTCGTCATAAAGGCCTCAAGTTTTTAAGGGACATTGTTCCATTTTTGGTTTGCATAACATCTGAATTCAGTCAATACTATTTCTCATTCTTATCGGTGCTAACGCCTTTTCTTTCCTCAGGACTTGTCCATATATATTCGTCTTGTAATGGCTACGTAACTACGTACGTTCTTCTAATTACAAAAGAACACAAATTGATGTCAATTCTATGAAGTTGAATGTGCCCTTTTTCTACATGCGTGTGCCAACCCATGCTAGAGAGAGAGAGAGAGAGAGAGAGAGAGGATGGAATAAAATGAATCTTGGTACAAAATTCACGGATAATGTAGCATAAATATTTGTTTCATTCCCACTGTATCTACTTAGGGTCATGTTATTGGGTGTTAATAAACTATATTAGGAAAGTTTTGACACAATATGAGAAATATAAAAAATTGTCAAAAAAATTAATTGTTTTATCATTTTTCTATAATTTTTTTTAAAAACAATTCTTAAACTAATGCCCTTAGGGCATCTGTTAACATTTTTCATATATTTAATATCTAAAAATTGAAAAGTAGTATTTATTGTTACTACACTCCTATTGAACTATATCAGTGTAGCATTTCGATCCATGTAGGTCTATTTGGTCCATTTAAATTGTAAGATCTATTAGTTAATGAGTAAATGTGTTAATTTAATTATTTTGTCCAAATCTATTAGTACATGAAGTCATTTAATTTTTTTTAAAATCAATATTAATCAAACAAGATCTTTAAATAATGCATCTTATGAATGTTTTCATTTAAAATTTTAATTGTGTAAAGAACATTTAAAAGATATCATTTACTAACTAAAAAAATTTACAAAGTGACATATTGGTTAGTTTCACATTAACAATATAATAAACAAATTCATAATTATTTTATAGTAATATTGTAGTTAGTACAAATTTTATTACATACAAGTCTTACAAATCTATAAAATATCCAAAAATTAAAGAGTAACATTTATTATTACTACGCTTCTTTTGAACCACATCAGCATAGCATTTCGGTTCACTTTGATCCATTTGGGCTACTTCGGTCGATTTCATTCCACTTCGGTCTATTTGATCCAATTTTGACTATTTGGTCCACTTCAATCCATTAAATCTGTTTCGGTCTATTTTGGACTAATTGGGCCTTAAGTTGATTCTTTTTGAAGGTTGCATTTTCAATTTTGGGCTCAAAATTATTTATTTTTTCTTTTTAATTTTTGGGTTGAAAAGTATGAAATTTTATTCTATTTGGGCCAAACTCTTTGGTTTTGGATTAAAAAATAAAAATAAAATAAGCATTAAAAATTAGAGATATGGGCCATAAAAAACAATAAAAATGATAAACATTCAAAAGATAGCCTTAAAATTCAGATTTCAATAATATTGACATTATACTTATATTTGGAAAGAAAAAAATATTTACAATTCTAAAATTATATAATAATTTAAACTTAATGTAACAGTTATATGTGTTCTATAGAATGAGGGTGTACATTTTTGTTTTACATATTTTTGGATATGTTCAAACTAGTAAACCAATTATGGTATATTTAAAAAAATTAATTTTAATAACATATTCTCCATTTATATAAAACAATATTATAATTATGTAATTTAAATCTTTTTATTAAATTATGTTTTTCATGTTTTTCACACACACACACACATATATATATATATCAGGTGTACATGGTTTGAGTTTTGATTTGTTTGATTTCAAGTTAAATTTTAATATCCAACCACACTAGAATATTATATTTCATTAAAGTAGAACATTTTCACCATTTAAATCCAAAGAATAAAGCTATTGAGTACAAAATTTTTATAACAATTTCACAATAAAGCTTTAGATAGCTAGCTATTAGTGGTTGGAAAAAAATAATGTTTGCAGTAGACTTAGATGAGAATTAGTAACAATTTTTCAATTAAATTTGTTGTTAAAATTGATTGTGAAATTATTGAGTTAGTAACTCAGTAGTCAGTACCACTGTCGAAACTTCCACGAAAATTGCATTTATTACTTTGCACTCAACTTGTTTTATTGTATAGAGTACATTGTGATCATCATGATAACTGTAAGGACCTAGGGTCAGTAACCAAGACTGGCCCAGCATTGTTAGGGTAGGCCCAGCCCAATGGCAAAAGTACAAGGGTATAGGATCGGCACTCGGAGGTGACCTACCATATTTGGGGTGGGTTAGGCTCAGTACCGACTAGTAGGCTGGGGATAGCTGAGGAGGGAATAGTTAAGACTCAAGTTGGTTCCTCGAGCACATTTAATTCCTTGGGGAAATTCGCTGCCGATCATTATTCGGCGTCAGGTGTAAGTTTCAAGAGAATCTTTGGAAGGGATCAGTTTCCTTGGAATTTTGGGCAAAAGTGGTATTGCGTGGGAATTGATGCAAAAGTAATGATTTGGATCCCCACTAAGGGGAGACTATAAAAAGGAAGAAAGAATGAATGGGAAGGGGTTGGCAAACACGAAGTGGTGAGAAATAAGAGTGAAACTGTGAGAGTAGGAAGGGTAAGGATAAAGCGTGAGAGGTGCAAGGGTTATAAGATTGGGCTGTCAAAGCAGCGTTTGAAGCTAGCCCTAGTAGGAGTACAAGGAACCCATCAACAAATAAATTAGGAGTACCACTGGATGTGGGTGCCACAATAACTATCTGCATTATCTTCAATGCTAAATTGCCGCAGCCAGCACGATGTTGTTATTGTCATCTTTATTCCCAACACCACCTCCGTCTCTAGAATCAAGATCACTTATTTAGTTATTTATGATCCAGGTTATCATCATCAACTACTATTTTGAATAACCCATTAACACCACCAGCTATGTTTTGTTAGAGTATGTGTGTGTTTCAAACTCTTAAACTATGCTTGTGTCCCACATTGGTTAGAGATGAGTTCTCATATAGGTTTATAAGGCATAGAACCTCTTAAGAGGTAGATTGAAAGAAAATGGGCTAAGGGTTTGAGTTAGGCATGGGTTGGACTTAAGCTTGTCTCCATCTCTCTTGGGTCTCATTCTTTTTCCCTTTCTTTTCCATTAGCCCATTTTATTTCTGCCCGTTGGGCATTAAATTTTCAGCCCGTTGGGGCATTTATTGTGCTGCCTGTTGGTGCAGCCCAGCCCTCCCTTCATTTAATTTATAAACCCTACAAAACACACTATTCATCACATTTTTTCTCTTCTCATTCTTCTCCAACTGTAGCTCTCTGCCTCTCTGTTCTGTTCTGTTTTTTTTTTTCTGCACAGAAAATCTTTGCTGCACAGAAATTTTCAGCTTAATTTTTTTTTGGAAAGGAAAGGCAAGTAAGGTTGTTCTTAGTTCTTCTTGCTTGAGTGTGTGATCAACTTGAAGAAATTACTATAGTCTAATCTTGGGGGGGTTGTTCGGCCAAGAGAGCCATTCACACCGAGTTCCACTCCGGGTGGCACGAATCAACCTTTAAAGACAACGCATTTTGCGTAATTCTATAGTTTGTGAGATCTCTCTAACTCTATCTATTTATTTTTGTCATTGCTAAATTTTTAGGGTTTGTATTGTTGAATCAAAACTTGTTTATTTAGCCATATTTCCAACATGTTTTTGTTATAGAGTACACAAAATTAAAATTTAAAGTTTAGGAGATCCTCAATGTTGCCAATAATATGAGCTGGGTAAGGGCTTTCATCCTTGTTCATCTCTCTCTCTTTGGAATTAATTTTGAGAAAAAAAAAATCAATCTTATTAATTTCTTTTTATGACTTCAAAATGCTATATCGGTATTTTTGGTTATTGAAATAACATATAGAATGAAGAATATACTATGCTTTGAAATATATATATATATATATATATATTTTTTTTTGTATGTATGTATGAATTTTTGTTAGTATAACATAATGCTAAATATTTCTAGTAGAGTGAAATTAAATGTGCTTTTTCTATGTCGCATCTTCTTAAATTTAGATTATATTTATTTATTATTATAGTCATACTCATCAATTTATCATTTGTTAATGATTATCAAAGTTGATTTTTGTTTTTGGTTCTCAAAACTATTTTTCTTATATTTAAATTTATATTTTTTGGGTTTGGAATAGGTGTAAGATAGCATACGAACAACTTAATACTATTTATGATGAAACAAGAGTTCGTTAGTCAAGAAAGAGCGAGTCTAGACGGAATCAAACCTTTATCTTCGTCTTGGATACAGCTAACAAATGACAGGAAAATCTGTGAGTGTGGTCACCGGTGTGGCGCCTGCCAAAACACCTCCGATGCTTAAGTCAGTTTTTAGAAACTCTTCTCAAAAAGGTAAAGTATGGGTGAGTAATCGTGTTACCTCTTGCTGGCGTTTTTGGAGGGTTTATATATGCTCTTTTGGCCTTCTAGCCGTTGTAGTGGTTATGGCGGTGTTAATGCTGCTTTGAGTAACGCCTGCCACTTAATTGCAAGGCTTTAATTTGTCTCCAACGGGATGCACAGCCGTTTTATCCAGCCTGGGGCATTATTGGCGATATTAAATGTTCCTGCTGCTTTGGCCTGCTCTTGCACAGTTTATCTTCGTCTTCAAAGGTTACACCGTCAGTTGTGATTTGTCGTCAGTGATGTTCTTATCGTCTGTATTAACTTCGTCAGTCACGTCAATTTATATAAGAAAATTTAGGGTAGCGTGGCTTTAGAGTTAAGGAATTACAAAATTTAGTATTCCTTGATAGATGGGAAACTTTAAATGTAATATATAAGAGATAATTATAACGTTTTTTTATTTATTATTTACATTTTGTTAACATTGAATAGACATACATTTTATTTTTATATATTAAATTAATTCTCTTTATTAAAAGATGAGATTTTTTTTGTTTCATACTTTGCCTTCCACCCCGCAAAAGGAAAAATCCTAGTTTTATCCTCGGTGAGATCCACGCGTCTTCTTTGAGGCAGGTGCAAGTTAGGAAGTGTCCTTCTTTGTGAGGAGATTATCGTCATCTGCCACTTGCCCAAAACCTTTGAGGAATGAAAGAGAAATTGACTCCTAATGTGTCAATGCATGGTTTAAAATTGTGAAATTTGGGCCTTCTATCATACACGTGTGTCTGCATTGTGTCTTACAAGCTAGACATCCATAATACTCAAAGCACCATTGAGAAAATAGTGTAGAGGTGAAATTTATCTTATAGCATAGTGTCAAACACTATTCTTGCCCGAAATACTCTCCCATATTCCCTCTTTTCCTTCCAATACATATCTGGAGCCCACACAGCCCACTGAACCCAAAATACTTTCTCATGCACCCTCCCATATACCACCCTTCCCCCTTAATAAAACTTTGGAGCCCACACAGCCCAAAATAACTTCCCATGCACTACCTTCCTCTCTTAAGAAACCCGCGGAGCCCACACAACCCATAATACCTTCCCATGCACAACCTTTTCCTCTTAAGCCCACACAACTTCTAACACCTTCCTATGTACCAACGTCAATCCCACCATCTACACCCTATCCCGAAACTCTCTCTGCTACCCCTACTCCAACTAAACTTCATAACAATACCCACCCCTCTGGAACATGGAAGAGACTTACCAGAACTGACAGAGAAGAAGTTTTACCAACAATAGAAGTAGTGAAGCAGAAAAGAGCAGCACCATCCCATACGTATCAGACTAAGTTACCAAATAAGAAACTTGCAGTTTCTCACTCTGATCATGAAAACACCCAGATATTGGCAGAGGCTAGTTTTCAGCCCTGCCAGAAGCCATGAGTCTCTTTGTGTGGAACTGTCGTGGGCTTGGGAACCTGCGTACAGAAGACCAGCTTGCAGACATGGTGCGGGCAAAAGATCCCTCGGTTGTGTTTATAGCTGAAACATGGACCGATAGAGCAAGGCTAGAACTAGTTCAGAGGAAGATTCAATACAAGCACATGTTTGAAGTACCAAGAAGAAATAAGGCAGGGGGTCTGGTAATCTTTTGGAAGGAAGATTTCAAGTTAGATATTGAAACTTTCTCCCCCAACCATATTGACACTGTTATAAACAAAAATCAGGAAAATGAGTGGAGATTTACTGGATTTTACGGCGAACCTGATACACATAAACGGCACGAGTCCTGGACCAAGCTGAGACAACTGAAGAGAAGGAGTAATTCGCCCTGGTTATGCGCCGGGGATTTTAATGAGATTGCACGTCAATTGGAAAAACAGGGGGGTAGACCAAGGCCACATGATCAAATGCAATTATTCAGAAACGCCCTTGATGAATGTGAATTTATGGACTTAGGATTTGTGGGATTCCCGTTTACTTGGCACAAACACTATCAGGGGTTCACAGTGTGGGAACGGCTGGACAGAGCTGTGGCGACAAACCAGTGGTTCACAAAGTTTCCAGATACAAAAATCTACCACCTAGACACAACAACCTCTGATCATAAACCATTATGGATCATGCCGGAAGGTATGGACTCGGGTTTTCAAAAGCCGTTTCGCTTTGAACAGATGTGGATGACGGAAAAAGGTTGTAGTGATACAATAGAAGCAGTATGGGCAGAGCAAGTGACAGACCCGTGGGATACAAGGGTTGTTAAAAAAATTGACAAGTGTGGCATTGAACTTGCACGATGGAGCAAGAAGTCCTTTGGAAGTGTAAAACGTGAATTGCAACAAAAAAGGAAAGCCTTACAAAGGGCAGAGAGAGACTCGCTACGTACAGGGGATTCAAGAAGAATGAGATTTCTGGAGTCTGAAATTAATAAGCTTCTTGATAAGGAAGCCCAAATGTGGGCATAACGAGCAAAAGTCCTATGGCTAAAAGATGGGGATCGGAACACCAAATTTTTCCACACTAGAGCTTGTCAACGACGACGCCGTAACTACATTACAAAGTTGTATGACCCTACGGGCAGGTGGTGCACTAGACAATCCGAGGTGAATGAGATCATTGTAAACTTCTACAAAAATATTTTCACATCAGCAAATCCGGATGGCATGGAGGAAGTTTTGGAGAATATACCGCATGTAGTCACAGAGGATATGAATGAAACATTGCTTTCAGATTTCACAATTGAAGAGGTGGAAACGGCTGTTAGGCAAATGGCACCTTTGAAGTCACCGGGCCCAGATGGAATGCCTCCACTGTTTTACCAAAGTTACTGGTCGTTGATTGGACCTGACGTTGCTCAAACCATAATGCACTATCTAAACACAGGTACTCTGCCTCAATCACTTGGTCATTCTTTTATAACTTTAATCCCTAAGGTTAAGAATTCGGAATATGTGACACAATTTAGACCCATAAGTTTGAGTAACGTGTTATATCGAATTTTTGCTAAGGTCCTAGCAAACAGACTGAAAATTATCATGCCTCATATTATTTCAGATCATCAAAGTGCTTTTATACCTGACCGTTTGATTACAGATAACATTCTAGTGGCTTTTGAGACACTACACCACATGAGGAATCATACCAAAGGGAAAACGGGTTATATGGCTCTAAAACTCGATATGAGTAAGGCCTATGATAGAGTGGAATGGCCCTACATGGAGAAAGTTTTGATAAAGATGGGTTTCAATGAGAGATGGGTACAACTTATGATGCTTTGCATTACTACTGCATCTTACTCTATTTTGATTAATGGGGCACCTCATGGAGAGATCTCACCAACAAGGGGACTTCGACAAGGTGACCCCCTCTCTCCCTATCTTTTTCTCATGTGTACCGAAGGGTTACATGGTCTGATACGGAAGGCAGCCAGCAATGGCGACATTCATGGAGTGTCTATTTGTCAAAAGGGCCCCAAAATAACTCATCTCCTTTTTGCTGATGATAGCTTGATTTTTTGTCGAGCAAGAGAGAGTGAATGTCAAAGCTTGTTAGATGTATTAGCCACATATGAAAGAGCATCGGGGCAGAAAATTAATAGAGCCAAAACTACACTTTTCTTTAGTAAGTCCACAGCATCAAATATGCAATCTTTGATTAAGGATATGATAGGAGTTACAGTGATACAAAATTATGAGAAGTATTTGGGTCTCCCCTCTCTAGTTGGCAGAAATAAAAAGGAGAGCTTTACTCACATCAAGCAACAAATATGGAAGAAGCTACAAGGCTGGGAAGCTAAGCTTCTATCTCAAGCGGGTAGAGAAATTTTGATAAAAGCTGTTGCACAAGCCTTACCCACTTATACTATGAGTTGTTTTAAACTTCCTACTACTCTATGTCATGAAATAGAATCCTTGATTTGCAGATTTTTTTGGGGTCAAAGGGGTGATCGTAGAAAAATTCATTGGATGAAGTGGCAGGATTTATGTAAGCCAAAAGATCAAGGTGGTATGGGGTTTAAAGATCTCGCCTTGTACAATGATGCACTTCTAGCCAAACATACTTGGAGATTGCTTCATGACACCCAATCCCTTTTCCATAGAGTTTTCAAAGCCAAGTTCTTCCCAAATTCCACGGTTTTGGAAGCAGCATGTCCACCAAGTGCGTCCTATGCTTGGAAGAGCATAATTAAGGGAAGGGAAGTGATTAAACGGGGTGGACTATGGCGCATTGGGTCTGGAAATTCGGTGAAAGTGTGGGGTGTTAATTGGCTGCCTACACTTGGGTGTCCGAAAGTTATTTCACCTATGGCAGAGGGTTGTTAGGCGACTAAGGTGGGTGAATTCATTGATCAAGAGAACAGAATGTGGAGAGAGGATCTAATAGACAGAGTATTTTACGATTTTGAAGCATCAATTATTAAAAATATTCCACTTCGCCGATCCTTACAAGATGATGTTCTCATTTGGCCTTTTAACCCGGATGGTGTATACTCGGTCAAGTCGGGCTATAGATTCTTGCAGGACTCGTGCTTAGCCCGACAGCCTAGTTCCTCAACATCAAATCCCCTGAAAAACCTTTGGAAGAAGCTTTGGAGCCTTGATGTTCCTAATAAGGTGAAACACTTGATATGGCGGGCATGCAAAGACTCACTCCCCACTAAAAAAAATCTGGTCCGACGAAAAATTGTTTCCGATAGCCTTTGTGAACTATGTAAGCAGCATGAAGAGGACACCCTTCACGCTCTATATCACTGTCCAGAGTTGCAGAGCTTGTGGAAGACGACACCGTCTTGGAATCAAGACACCCTCAAGCAACACACATACTTCACTGACTTTATTGTTTCTGTGTTTGCAGGTACAAAGGAACCTGAGCTGCTCATGGTGGTGTTATGGAATCTGTGGAAGCGTAGGAACAACCTTCGATTAGGCAAACCTTCAATCCCACTTTATAAGGTGCTGGAGCACTCTCGGGAGCTACAGATTGAGTCCCACTCCAGCTCCTTAACCTTAAACACACCGAGGAGTAAGCAGCCAGCCACTTGGACACCGCCTCCCGAACACTGGTTCAAGCTTAATTTCGATGGTGCCATATTTGCAGATAAGGATAAAGCAGGAATAGGAATCGTGGTTCACAACAGTGATGGCCTCGTCATGGCATCTCTGGCGCAACAAATCCCATTGCCACCTTCAGTAATAGAGGTCGAGACGCTAGCAGCAAGGAGGGCTCTAGAGTTTGCCTTGGAATTGGGTTTTGAGCGAATCATGCTTGAAGGAGATTCTGAGACTTTGGATAAAGCAATGAAGTCAGACAGCAGAAACTTCTCACCGTATGGACACATAGTGCAAGATTTACTCTTCCTTAGTAGACACTTTTTTGATTTTAAAATATCTCTTGTACGAAGAAAGGGTAATAATTTGGCGCACTCTTTAGCAAGGAAATCCCAATTCTTACCACATATGACAGTCTGGATGGAAGATGTACCACCAGACCTTATACCTGTACTACAGGCTGATCTTTCTAGCCTTCAGTAATAATATTTTGGCCCATTTCTCAAAAAAAAAAAAAAAAAAAAATTTGGAGAATAATTTTACATTTATTTTAGTCTATAAGTTTTAATTTATTTGTGTTATTTATTTACTCATTGAACTGTTTAAATTTTATTATTGGTGTTTATAGAATCTAATCAAAGAATAAATTACTTTGTAGTTTGTACATTAAAGCTCCCTCACATATTTTACGTCTTAGAGTTTCGTTGAATAAGAGTATACGAGATCAAGCAACATAGGCGCTTGAATGTTCTGGGAATTAAAAAATTGGCAAAAATACCATTTTGATTTTTGGATATTATATTTTTGAATTATTGTTAAGTTAGTTCCTACATTTTGATAACAGTTAATTGTCATTTTTAAATTGCAGTCAATTTTTGTTAGTGAATTTATAGTAGGGACTAGGTTGATTGTGAGTTAAAAATAGTATAAATTAAATTAACTGTTACCAAAATGTAGGATTCGAAACTATTTTTTTGCCTTTAAAATTTTTTTGTTCTCTGTATAGCTTGTGTATGGTCTAAAAAGCAGTCAGCCAGACAACATATATGGTCCGTTTAGATTTAGAGAAAGGGAAAAGAGTAAAGTAGAGTAGGGTAGAGTAGGGTAGAATAGAGTAAATTTGACTTAAAATTAATCTATTTTCAACCATATCTTCTATGCTTCTTTCCACCCTCTCTTCATTTAAATGGCTCATACTTCGCCACCCAATTTGAGTTAATGATCCTAGGGCCGACTATTCATTCTTCCTCCAACGGTAAAAAAAACTGCAACTTAATTTGGATAACTGTTATCGAGGCACAAGGACAAGATGTCATATATATTGTACAGTGTATAATGATGACAAATTTTTTTTATACAAGATAGAATTTTTATTCTAACTTAATCTAAGTATATATATGTGTAAAATTTTTTTTTAAAGACTTGAACCCTAATTTTTGTCCCTCACACCTCACAAGTATTTGTTCTTGTAGAGTGTAACGATGATAAATTAATTTGCCTCGAAGTCAGCAACGTGACTTACTAGGAAAATGAAGTTGTTCGAAGACGGACTGAAGCGCATTAATTCCCTGGAATAAATGGGGACCCTTTATTAGTGGCCAGGCCAAGACTGAACGTGGCTTCATACAAGCCTGACTTCTAGGAATATTATCTCTTCGAATGTGAGTAATTAGTATCATGGATCCCACATATTGCAACTTGCAAGAATGATTTATTGTTCGAAGACGGACTGAAGGTGAGGGCATTAATTCCCTGGAATAAATGGGGACCCTTTATTAGTGGCCAGGCCAAGACTGAACGTGGCTTCATACAAGCCTGACTTCTAGGAATATTATCTCTTCGAATGTGAGTAATTAGTATCATGGATCCCACATGTTGCAACTTGCACGAATGATTTATTGTTCGAAGACGGACTGAAGGTGAGGGCATTAATTCCCTGGAATAAATGGGGACCCTTTATTAGTGGCCAGGCCAAGACTGAACGTGGCTTTATGCAAGCCTGACTTCTAGGAAGATTATATCTTTGAATGTGTGAGTAATTAGTATCATGGATGTCACATGTTGCAAGAATGATTTATTGTAGGGTTTATTTAATAAAAAATTGTTATCAATTGATGAGGTGATTAAAAATAACTGAAGTGAAAGGTGAAACTCAAAAAATTAGTTTTATTTGGCTATATAACTTATAAAATTGGTCAAAAATCTAACATAAAATAAAATGATTCTTAACTGACACTATAATTGATAACACTACCCTAAAATAAATTTTAAAACTTTTTTTAACAATGATTTAAGTTGATAGGTTATAATTATTATAAAATTAAAAATGACATCATTGGCAATCACCAAACTTTAAAAATTATGTTATAACTTATATCAATAATAATTTATCATCTCAATAAGTTATGGAAGTGAAATTTATTACCTTTCTAGCATTTCTCAAAATTTAATGATTCTAAAACAAAAGAAGAAGAGTAGATTAAATGAAGGGCAAATTATAACTTATCCACCTATGGTTTGACTGAAATTTAAGTTGCTTACTTGTGGTTTAAAATTTGACATTTTACGTACTTGAGATTTGACCGACATTTAAGTTACTTATTTGTGATTTGAAATCTTATGATGCAAGTGTTCCGTTTGATTCTTTTTGATCTGATTTGATCTTGTATTTTTATGTTTTTTTTTTTTTTGTTTTTTTTTTTAGAGGAGAGAAACATAAAAAAGAAGTAAAATTACAAATTTAACCATGTTTTTAATAGATGTGGGTTAAGGAAATTTAACTGAACGAACCTCAAGTGGTTAAAGTGCTAAATTTCAAACTACAGGTGGATAAGTTGTAATTTTTCCTTAAATAAAAGTCTTCTATGTGAAAGTCTTTTTTGTTTTTGTTTTGAGAGCAAATTAGAAAATATGTGAAAGTCTCAAACCCACCCAAAAAGCAATATATATATATATATATATATATATATTTGTTGCATAAATGAAGGCTTTATTAAACTAATTAAGAGAGACAAGCACAACAGAGTTTACACTGCTCATCGAGACAGTAGTAACTTACAAAAACAGACTTACAAAACAACACCACCTGGACTACAAATAGTAAATTAAAAGACACCAACACTTGAATTACAAACACGCATAACTAAACAGGGTAGCTAAGGCTTTATTTGCAGACAACTCCACAAGATGACACAAAACTCATCAAATCCCAGTAAAGGCATTGTAACAAAAAGGCGGGGCATGTGTCATATAATATTTCTCTCTCTGTCTCAAAGTACTTTAGGTACAAAACCAACATTAAACTCTACCCTTAGTAATGTGAGGGCAAGGCCCATTAGGAGAGACATTTTTGGCTAATTAAGGAGATTTTGAGTCTTTTTGGGAGGGTTAGGATCTACACCTATGAGAACTTATTTACTTGTAGTGCAGTTGGACCTTTTGCTAGAAATATAGTAGGGAGTGAATAAGAAATTGGCTCTCAATGTATTCACTTAAACATTGTATTAAAGTGATAAAAATCTTTGACTCCCATCTAGGAAAGGAAAGAGATAATATATGAGTTTATATTATCATGGGCTGAACATTGGGTTGGACTTTGGCATGTGTGGACTAAGACTTCTTGTTCAAATAATAATATTTTATTATTTTATTTTTTGAGTTAGTAAGACGGTGAATAGCATTTATTCTTGAATAGTGTATCTGTTCACTAATGTATATATTCATAGTCTCTTATTCATAAAAATAAATTTTTGGAGAAACTCTCCTAGAGAGAAAATATTTTGTGCGTACGCATTCGAGTCAAAAAGAGAGAAAGAGACATAGTTCAGTTCGCAAAGCACAAATCTTGTATTCCTTTTTTCTTTGGGCTGTAGATCATTTTATCTTGGGAGACAAAGGTCCATGAGTCTCTAAGCACCATAGATTGTGTGAGGAGTAAACTCTACTTTAAGGAGATTGTGTCAAACACAATACTTGATTTGTATTATTCATTTTTCACACATTTGGTTTGTGAATTTTATAATTATTTTACAAATTTTATCTTATATATATAGTATCTGTAAGAATACAACTCAAGCCTGAACCCACAATCAGAAGGGGATGGGCCTGAAAGGCCTTTTACAATAAAATTTTTAGAGAGTGAGCTTGAAATCTAGGTTTTAGTGATGTTGGATAACCAAGCTGACGGGCCTTTATCACAGTAATACACACAAGGAACTATTTATGTAGTAGAATCTATCCTCGGACGCAAGTCGAGGACGAATTGTTTTAGTTTTCTCTCTTTCAAGGATAGGTTACAATTATGAACGCCAAAGTGTCCAGTGCTTTTTTCTCTCCTCCCCTTTCTATCTTCCTCTTTTTTTATTTTTCCTTTCATGCCTTTCTCTTCCTTTTATATCACCATTCTTCTTTCCTCCATCTTCCACGTATGGCCCAGATCACCAATCTAGATACTTGTCCCATCCACCACCTTCTTGAAGTCTTCAAATAATAGCTATAAGGCTGATCAGTATTGTTCAGAGGTTATTTCCCCATTAATGCGGCCAAAGAGGTAGGTGCAGAGTCTTTAATGCTTTGGTAGCAGCTTTCTCCAATATATTTCTTATTCACTACTTCTCTCTGTGCTCATGTTGAACTTATCCTTATCCATCAGACTTCCTAGAATTTTCTTGTAAACATCATGATATATAGTATATTCGTCACTTCATATAGCCGAGGAGATGCCACTCCTCAGACTTTTTCCCCCCAACCTCTGTCGTAATGATTTGCTTGTGGACCTCTAAATTCAGTGTCCTTATTATCAACAAGCCCTCCTCGGATAGGTGAATACCCTCGAATCAAGCCCAAGGCCCAAGAACATACTTTGACCCTTCTGCCCCCACAGTATCTATTTATTATTTTTGTCTATCACATCTTATTGTGTTTTGCTTATAATTAAATTTGTATGTTGTTTTAGTTTGCTTAATCACAAAAGTAAATTGATGAAACATATCCAACACCTTTTTGGTTTTTTTTTTTTCTTACCATAAATAGGGAACCTTAAGTTTTCTTCCATGGTAGAACTAGGTAATTATATGATTGAAAGCACCGACTCAAGGTATTTTGGTACCATAGGTAATATGATTGAAATCACCGACTCAAGGTTTTCTTCCATGGTATTTTCTGTTATTTATATCTCTATTAAATATTATTAAATTTATATATACTATTTTATTTAAATATATTTTTCTTGTTTTTGAGGTGCAAAATTATTAATTAAGTTTTTATATTCAAGTTTTCCTAACATCTCTTTTTCAAATGATAATTTAGCTAGCTCACTTAATTTTTCTTGTGACATAGTTGATCTTAAATAAGATTTTTTGAATTTTAACTTTATAATTATTTCCATTGTTATCTTCCAACTCTTATCTATTAATTTTTTTTATTTACCATTGTGAGGTTTTCACCTAAATTTTCTATTATATTTTGTTTATTGCTAGTATCAATTTTATCAAGAGATCCTTTTTGATTTTCAACTAATTATTCTAATCTTATTTTTTTCTTTTAAATTTTTTCATATTAAGATACATATTTTATAGCAAACATTTGTATGAAAAAAATTACAAATAAAAGAAACACTATCTACACTATAAAAAGACACCATTGAAAATTTACCTAACGATAAGATCACCTAACAGTCTCAACCTACAAAAAGAGGGAAAAAAAGAAAGAAAGAAAAAAATAAGCTCATTATATAATTAATTTGATAATTAGTACTACACAAACAAATAAAATAAGTCTCTTTTAAAAAAAAGAACAAAATAACTAACAAAAGCTTTTTTTTTAGGTGAATAACAAATAGGAGTTACAGAGTTAGTGTTTTATTACAAGGGTTTTATTAACGTGTGCTCTTAGGGTATATATTAGTAAACCATTTTAGAAAACTTTTTATAGAAAAATAAAAAAGTGATTAACTGTTTTGGCAATTTTTTCAATTCTCCATAAAAATTTTCTCAAAATTGATAGTTTTTTTTTTTTTTTTAAGAAAACTCAAAATAGATAGTTAATGTATGCTCTTAAGGAATACTTTAACCGGAGCTTATTACAAATAAAATTAGTGCAATAATGTGACAACACAATAATGATATAAATTGAGTTGTTAACAGTCCAATTGACAGCAAAGTGCAAAGTTTTTTTTTTGAGAAACAAGACACATACACAAAGGAGAGGGAAAGAGTTTTAAAAAGCAAGGTGCAAATTAAAGTTAAATATGAGTTACAATTTAGGGAAATAATTATACATTTTAAAAATTTAGAGCCACAAAGTGTAATTTTTTTATTATTTTGTACGTTAAAGTCCCCTCATATCTTTTAAATGTAAGATCTTCTTCTTCTTGGGCCTGGACCACCCAATTTGAGTTGTGAATTAATGATCTAACAGCTATGTATAAGTACAACAGATTCACAATTGGTAGGAATGGCTGTGGCCTACATCATTAACTCATAACTATTCATACTTTTTTTGGGAAGAGAAAGCTCTATTTATACTTATACAACATCTATGTATCACAACTTTTATGGCTATTCAGATATTAAAAAAAAAAAAAAAAATGCAAAACACATTCTAAAGGCTGGGGTCTTTTGATTTATTTTTTCTCTTAAATTTTTAAAATTTTGATAAACTCAATAAAATTTTTGTGGGTTTTAATTAGCTCAATTGATAAAATCGTTTGTTCTCGAATAAGAGATTTAGAGTTCGATTCTCAAAATTTGATGTATGCTAATTGATCAAATCAATTTTTGATAAGTGGATTTAACTATTCTATATGAAATAAATATCTTTTAAAAAAATTTCTCAAAAAAAAAAAAAAAATCTTAAAAAAAACTTTTAACCTTAGACGACTACTTTAGAAACTAAGAAGTGCCAACCAATTGAGCTATAGAGAGTTACCATTTTGGTATTAGTTAATATCAATGTACTATTTTGAGATTATCAAAATATCCATTCAATCCAAAGTATATATATCCACACACACACACACACACACACACACATATAATTTTTAATTTATGTCTCACCTAATATTATCAAAGTATCCATTCAATCCAGTAATAATAATAATAATAATAATAATAATAATAATAATAATAATAATAGATTGATAGATATTGAAAAGATAAATGTGTTTCCCCCCTCCTTAAATTACTCACGTGGGCTACTTTTTTGTACTCCTAGGGAAACTGTTTGCGTACTTCCTGGGAAACTTTTTACAGTCCCACATCGAAAGAATCTCCCCCCACTTTCTGCCTTATAAGTGTGAAGCTGAAGGAGTAGTGTACCATCAGTTATTAATAGGATGATAGATATTGAGAAGATAAATGTGTTCCCCCCCTCCTTAAATTACTCCTGTGAGCTACTTTTTTGTACTCCTAGGGAAACTATTTGTGTACTCCTTGGGAAATTTCTTGCAGTCCCACATCGAAAGAATCTTCCCCCACTTTCTGCCTTATAAGCGTGAAGCTGAAGGAGTAGTGTATCATTAGTTATTAATAGATTGATAGATATTGAGAAGATAAATGTGTCCCCCCCCCCCCCTCCTTAAATTACTCTTGTGGGCTACTTTTTTGTATTCCTAGGGAAACTATTTACGTACTCTCTGGAAAAATTTGAGAAGATAAATGTGTTCCCCCCCCCCCTCCCTCCCCTCCTTAAATTACTCTTGTGGGCTACTTTTTTGTACTCCTAGGGAAACTATTTGCGTACTCTCTGGGAAAATTTTTGCAGTTCCACATCGAAAGAATCTCTCCCCACTTTCTGCCTTATAAGCGTGAAGCCGAAGGAGTAGTGGGGTTTCTCTAACCAAAAGTATTAATAAAGACATTTTTGTTGGCCTCTCTAAGAAACTCCTATGAATAACAGAACAAAAGCAACGTAGTCGATCAGTTTATTCAACAATATTCTAGACATTTTTGTTGGTGTCTTTTTGTGAGCAGCACACATGTTTTTATACTTTAATAGTTACATTCATGTTCTTTGAGGTATAGTTGGGTTAGATCCCTATCAAAACAGTGATTCAATCTAAAATATTACAAAGGGAATCGTGATTATAAATATACACATGATTATAACAATTGTCCCAACTCCTAAGCATACACATGGGCAATAGAGAGTAGATTTATATTTTCGCCCATATATATCATCCAAATCACTAGTCCCAACAGACCCTCTATGTGGCATGGTCGGCTTGGACTTTGGATCATGCAATCATACCATTCAATTTCATAAGTTTAAATCATCCATTAATTAGTTAATGTCTGATTTTGGTGAGGTTACAAGGCCCAATTTCTTTGAATAAGCACAATTTAGGCATTATTTGTTGGATCCTAATATTTTCTGATGATTGCCATGTGACATAATAATAAAAAAAAAGACCGAAATGCAAAATTCATTTTTTAAATTTTATCTTTTATCATTTCAGTCTATTAAATTTTAATCAGACTAAATTCAATCATCAATTTACTATTTGTCAAATTGCACCATTAATTTACCAAACTGCGTCGTTTTACACTTTAGTTAATATTTATTTATTTCTGAAGTTTAGAAAACTTTAATTAAAAAATAAAATAATAAAACATAAACTAGACTGAAGAACAAAATAAACCCGATGAATTGCCACAATTAAGTTACTCTGCCCAATGGCTTTTAGGATCTGCCAACACTCTACAGTTTTTAGATATTCCTTATTGTGAGAACTTGGGTGGTATTGCCGGAGTGGCTTCCCAATCTTATTTCACTTTGCAAACTTCAGATTATCATCTCTCCCAGAACTTTGGGTAAGTTCTGAAAACACATAACTTAAACTGAAAACCCAAAATCTGCTCTTTTTTAGTGAACCCCAACAATGGTAAATGGTTGGAGCCGCCTCCTGAAGCGGTGGAGTTTTCTTGACTGCTTTACTAGGCAGATTTTTTGTCGGGACCAAGGTTTTTAAACTCAGACCAGACCGTACGGTCTGACCGGATTAACCGTGAACCGTTGATGAAAACGGTTTTTTATATACAAAAACCGGGCATTTAAACAATATGAGAGAACTGCTTGAACTGAGGTCTAACCTGAAAAACCGTTCAAACCATAAGCAGGTTCAACCGCATGTCTGTGAAGAAATTTGCTTTCTGATCTGAAATTCTGGCATGGATCTGAAGTGAGAAAAAAAATAATAAAAAGATAAAATGATGAAGAAGATCCGAAAAAGAAGCAAAAAATATAAGAAGCACCAATGGTATGGTGAGATTATAAAACAAAAAAAAAAAAGAAGAAGAAGGAGATGAGATGAGACGTAGACATGAGGAGGAAGAACTGAAGAAGAAGATGGTTCTAGGAACTGTGTGAACTGTGAAGGAAGTAAAGCGGAGGGAAATAATGTGCATAGTTAAATTTGAAATGACGTGGGTAGGTGGGTGGGAGTCGGAAGGTAATAATGAGACTAAAATTGATACTAGTAGTATTATTTTATTTACCCATTGCAAAATGTTCAAATACCCATTGCACTAGTACACTAGTAGTATTATTTTATTTACTAAAAGTCTTGAGTTTTTACTCTCTTTTTTCCTTCTTTTTTTTTTTTTTTTATTTTTAAAATTTTTAAATCTCATTGTCTCTACTCTTATTTGGATTTTGTAAAAAATATTATAGGCAATTCATTAATTTATATCATTTAGGTATAATAAGAATAAGTAATAATTTTTTATTTGAAAGTTTATTTCAAATTTTAAAGATATTTTAGTCAAATTTGCTAATATTTACAAATTTAATATATTTATATTTATTTAATTTAATTATTAAATTAATTATGACGTCATTACGGTTTAACCTCGGTCGAATCTCAGTTGAACCTTTAAAACCTTGAACCTCTTTCTTTAACGGTTCTTTGAACGGTCCAGGTTTGAAAACCTTGGTCAGGACAGAAATTGGCTTGGCATTAATTTGTATCTTGACCACTTTGTGTGGAGAGATTGTCCTATCAACAGTAAAGGATTCATTGATGAGTCTACGTGGCGTCTGCATGTCTACTAATTTTTTTATGTTCATATTTTATAACTGTTGACTTCATTAACATAAATGATTCTATGGAGATGATGACAATGACGATGATTATTATTATTATTATTATTATTATTATTATTATACTATGTGTGGGTAATATGTTACTAATTTTTGAAAGAATTTTAAAATATTTATTTGAATTTTATCTTCAATTCATTTTTATAGATATCAAAAATTGTAAAATATGGTCATAATTAAAATTTTCTTAAGTTTTATAAGAACAAAAATGGTACTAATAAAAATGAATTATAAATTATTGCTAACTATTAAGTTTTGGAGTGAGGATCAAGATAAAACTCATTTTTTTAATTAATTTATACACTTGCAAATCAAATAAATAAATTGTACATGTTAGTGTCTCTTGTTGATAGAATCTTAATATTAATATCTTTGAATGATGTCAATGTTAGAAAAGGAAAAAGAATTAATAATCATATAAAAATATGAATGGTAAAAGCTCGGGTTTTACCCCTTACCATCTATTATGTGGAGGGAGCTTTTTTTTTTTTTTTTTGGAATAAAATATATGGACCATTTTACATAAGCAGAGGACACACCTAGCCGGAGCCTAGCCGCTGAAACTATAAACCATTGGACGAAGCCCAACTGCCGATGCCGATCTTCCCCCATTCAGTCTCACTCTCTCTTTGTACCTTGCAATCTCTCTCTCTCTCTCTCTCTCTCTCTCTCTCTCTCTCTCTCTCTCTCTCTCTCTCTCTCAGTTATCGAGTGGGGTGGGGTTTCAGTTTGTTCTTTTGGGGTGGGGAGGGAGCACACCGTTTAGTTTATTTTGTTCTTCAATTTAGTTTATGTTTTATGTTTTATTTTTTTAATTAGCGTTTCTAAAATTCAGAAATAAAAAATTTAACTATTAACTAAAAGTGTAAAATGACATTGTTTGGGTAAGTTAATGGTGCAATTTGATTGATAGAAAACGAATGATTGAATTGAGTCTGATTGAAACTTAGATGACTGAAATGACAAAAAGCAAACTTAAAAAGTTAAAATGAAAAAAAAAGTGAAACTTAAAGAATGAGTTTTGAATTTTGACCAAAAAAAAAAAAAAAATCCCCTTATAATTACTTTATAACATTTAAATTTCTAAAAACATGAATAAACACCTTTTCTCTTGCTTGAAGCCTCGAAACGTACCTTTCAAATGTAGTAGTATAAGAATGAAAGTAACTATTCTGATTCTTTGGTGTTAAGGTAATAGCTATGAATAAATAGGAAGCATGGATACATGATTTAGAGCGTCGTACTCATATTGGACATGAGATATGTCTGGGTCACTTTTACACCCATGTTTCAGCTGTGTCCTTTTTTTTTTTTTTTTTTCCTTTTTAAATTGTGAGACATGAGAGGAATACTTATCTTTTATTTCTATTTGGTTTTAATCTTGAACACTTATCTAGTTATATTTTATTTACTCATTTGTATCTTATTCTTAAGCTTTATTCTAATTTCTAAACATAATTGATTAGTCATGAATTCACTTTATTATATCCATTATTGCTCTTAAATTGATATATTTAACATTATATGAAAAAAATAAGTGCATAAAAATATTTTTTTTAAAAATATATAATAATTAATAAATATGTGTATCCCTACTGTGTTTTGTCCTAATTTTTTAAAAATTGTTGTGCTGCTGTGTTGTATCTGTATTTATGTCTGTGTTCATATCTGTAGTCATCCACTCATATAAATTTTAATTTAGTTTTTTCTGAGGAATCTATTTATCTTATTAAGGGTATGTTTGGTTGGGGTGAAAATAGGAAGGATGAAAAATAGGGATAGGAAAATAGGGTGAAGAATGGTATTTTCCACCGTTTGGTTCAAGAGAGAAAACAAGAGAGATAGAAAATGGGAAGGAAAATAATCCCTCCAGTCCCACATTTTTTTTATCCTTCCAATTTGGGAGGAAAATATGCTGAATGATATAATTTACAGAAATAACCTCACTTTATTGCACTCACCTACCCGTCTCACTTTCCCAAGGACATAATAGTCAATTTATATAAACTATATTTTCCATCCTTCCCTTTTTCTCTCCAACCAAACAAAAAAGTTTTCCACCCCTCCAACCAAATTTACATCAGGAAAAACCAAATCTTTTCTATCCTCCCACTAATTTTTCATCCTTCCACTTTTCTACTCCTTCAACCGAACGGACCCTAAGGGCTCGTTCGGTTGGAGGAGTGGAAAAGTGGGAAGACGAAAAATTGTGGGAAGATGGAAAAGTGGGAGGATGGAAAATATTTAGTTTTCTCTCTTGTGTGTTCGATTGGAGGGGTGGAAAAGTGGGAGGGTGGAAAAGTGGGAGGGTGGAAAACTCTATTGTTCGGTTGGGGAGAAAAATGGAAGGATGAAAAATGTAATTTATATAAATTGACTATTATACTATTGTTACATAATATGTAAGAAATAGATTTATTTGTGTTCATTACATAATATAAAATTTATCACATCATATATATAAATTTATATTATTATAATGTAAAAATTAAATTAGGTCACGTTGAAAAGAAAAAAAAAAAAAGAAGAAAGAAAGAAAGAGAGAACGTTTAGGTAATGTTGAAAAAAAAAAAAAGAAAGAAAGAGAGAGAGAGCGTTCAGGTAACATTGAAAAAAAAAAAAAAAAAGAAAGAGAGAGAAGAGAATGTTGAAAAAAAAAAGGGTGAGAAGAGGGTATTTTTGTAAAAGTGCTACCATAACACTTTTCTCTCCAATTTTTCCGTCCGATTTGGAAGGAAAAAAAATGTGGGCCCGGAGAAAAAACTTTCTCCCTAGTTGTTTCTCCTTATTTTCATTCCCCAAACGAACAGTGGAAAACAGTATTTTCCACCCTATTTTCCTTCCTCTATTTTCCATCCTCTATATTTTCTACCAAAACGAACGGATCCTAAGTATCAATCAATGGAATGAGGTCACCCTATGCTTTAGTAACTCTTAACGGGAGAATCCACGCTATTTAGGAAGAATCACAGTAATTTTTTGAATAAATTTTTTATCCTCCAAGGGAATATATGTTATAGGCCTTCATCCGAATAATCATATTAGGAAGTCTTGTCATATGTGAGAAATGCATGATAGTGTTCATCTATCATTTGGCACTAGGAAATCTTCTTATCATTCACAAGAGGGAAAGAAAAAAAAAAAAACACTGAATATCAATATGTTTGTAAAGTAGCATTTTGTTCGAAAATTTTGCATGAGACGCACACATCATTATTAGGAAAATAGTTTCTATCCAATAAGTATTTACCATGTACTCTTCAATAACTCATCGCAGGCACGCATAACCCAGCAAGGAGAGTTTGAGTCCATACATCGTACCATAATGGTTGGATTTGGGAATTGGGAATTCAGTCCTATTGATCTTGAGAATCCTTTTCCTAACAGCGAAGGTTCGGTTCATCTATGGCAGGGTGATGATGATAGGATTGTAGCAATTCCTTTACAACGCTTTATTGCCAAAAAACTTCCATGGATTCAATACCATGAGTTACCAGGTGCTGGACACTTTTTCGGATATTCTAATGAAATGAGCCAAGTTATCATAAAGAAACTTATATTTGGGAATAAATAACCATGTTTGTTGCTGCAGGGTTATTACTTTCTAATTTTTCTTTTTCTAGTTTCTTTCACCTCCTCTTTTTCTTTTAGTTTTTCCCCCTCTTTATCAATGTATTGGTGGACACTATGTACTTCTATATCAGTTTGTTTTAAGATTATCAAATAAAATATCAGTTTGTTTTAACAAAACTATACCCACTTAGCAACCCTAGTTTATCTCACAAATTAATACTAGCGTGTAATCTATGCATACACATAAATGTATTTAATTAATTAGTCACATTATTTGAAAAGTAAACGTAATTAGTTCCATGTTAAAATTCTTGCTTAAATTTAATAATACTTATGATCATTTTTTTTCTTTTAATTTTTTAATAAGATAGAAAGTGCGGTGATCTTTGTTGTGTAATATTTTTTATTGTGTAGATATATGATTGATTTGTTATTTTTATTTTATAGTTCATTAATATTAGACTCAGTATTCTGCACTTATTAACTCACTTGGTTCAAAGATTAAAAAACTTAAATGGACACATGACACAAAATTAGTCCATAATTAAAATCTAATTTAGAATCTAATTGAGTTTTTTTAAATATAGATTTGTTAGAACCATTTTAGAACTCAAGAAAAAAAGAAGTACAAACTTAAAGGGTTGGGATTCTGCCTAAAGTCTACAAGTGCGTCCAACATTTTAGAGATTCTAAGAGTTTGTTTGGCATCATCTTTAACTTTTAGCTTTTAGTTTTTATGTATCGTTTTTTAAAACCTCACATTTTCCCCTTTTTTCTCACTTTTTCAAAATTTTTTAAGGTACAGATTTACTTTAGCGCACTTTCAGTAAAAATGTAGATAAGCTGTTCCTAAACAGGTACTAAATCAGAACTTGATGTTGCACGTCTATAGTGTCAATAGACAATAGATTCTAGCCTAAAATGCCTCTAAATTTGCACAACTTTCTTGGGACTAAAGTAGAGATACGTGTCATTTGCAACTGCTGGTTGGTTTAAGTTAGAGCTCAAATCAGAATTATTAAAGTATTTGATCCTTTAGAGTTTTTAGAGTACTCTATTATATAGATTTCTTTTATTCTTGACTAGGGACTAGGGATGGCCATACCCATTGGGTAATGGATATCCAACCCTACCCGATCCAAATGTTTCGGGTAATACTTGTTCTTCATGGTAGAGCTTAATCGGGTAGGGTATGGATATTACCCGAATTATTCGGGCAGGGTATGGATATTATCCAAACTCGACCTGTATTTAAAAAAAAAAAAAAAAAAACCCTAAACCTTTCACACTTATCGTCACTAACACTCAGACACTCTTTCCAAATTCATCTTCTCTACAATGATCATCATCTTCGCATGAATTGCATTCTAATCCCAAGAAAGAAGAAATGTGACTCCACTGGCTCCTCAATTCCCCGTCGTCTGATGAGATCGGGTTGTCGAAACCCTAAATCTCCAATCTAGATTCTCACAATGTCTTGGGGATTAGGCTAGAAGCGACCTTCGAAGATCTTCCACCTCGTTCTGAGCTACAGCAATGAGGAACTCGTGGAGAGTCCCGACTGATGTGTCTTTGTCTTTGTTTGCTTTGTCGTCGTTGTCGACGACGATTGGCTTGGTGTCTCCGTCGTCTTCGGCGTCATTGATAGTGGTGTAAGATCAGGAGCTAGGGTTTCTGATTGAGTTGGAGTGCTCGGCTGGGGATGACTTTTATTACTGGTACATGGATCTGTGAATAACATGTGTTGCTTTTTTTTTTTTTTTTTTTTTTTTTTTAATTTTTTATCTAATAAAATTTCAATCTCTATCTCAAAAGAAGAAGAAGAAGAAGAAGAAGAAGAAGAAGCAGACACAAACTAATCAATAACTTTTTTTTAAAATTTTTTATTGATTAGTTTTTTTTCTTTTTTAAGATAAAGCTATTGGTTAGTTTTCAAGTTAAAATGATTTAGATTAAAAAAAAAATTAAATGGGTTTTGGGTTTTGGGTAGGGTATGGATATCCATGAATAATAAATCCAGGTAAGATTCGGGTATGGATTCTAATGGGTATTGATATTCCAGTATCCATAGGTAAACGTTTTGGGTAGGGTATGGATTGGGTATACCCATACCCTACCCATGACCATCCCTAATCTTGACTCTTCATTTCCTAATAAATGGTTAATAAGATGACACGTCATTAATCTAATAACAAAACCTTAAAATAATGATACCATGTCAACTAATTAAAAGAAACAAATATTATATATATATATATTTTATTTTTCAAAAACTTAAAAAACACAGATCTAAAACTGAATCTAACAACCGTGACTCTTGTTGGAGGAGAAGAAAATAGAAAGGAGAGTGCAAAGTGTTGCCTCATTTTGAGAGAGATAATTTGTATGTGTGAGAGTAAAGAAAAACAATAAAAATTTTTCTTTAGTCGTGAGACATATACAAAAATTATTATAATTGATTTGATAATAGTGAAATTATTTGGAGCTTATTCTGTGGTTCCTCGTTCGAATACAAATTGTAATGTATTATACCAATGAAGGTGTTCATCGTATCAAGTAAAAGGCAAGCACAAAATAAAGATATAGTTGGTTTGGATTTGGATTTTTCCAACTTAAAATTTGATGTGATAATTTTATTTTTTAATTGCTGATGTGTCACTCATATTTTAAGGATATTTTTAATAAATTAAAGATGTGATATAATTTGAGCATTCACTAAAAAATTAAAAGTCAAGGTTAAAAGAAATTTATATAGTAAAATACTATAAGAAATTTAGAGAATCATGATCTTGATCTATTTGAGTTCAATCGCGTATGTGTATATGTATATATTATGAATAGTTGAGAACTTCAATAATTGAGGTCATTTTCGATTTGATCAGCAGTACAAGTACTGTGTACAATTTCAATAATTGGTTGAAATTAGATTTGAAAAAAAAAACAACTTTGAATCATAACTATTAAATAAAAAAAGTTAAAAATGTAAAAAATTTTGTGAATGAAATGGGTTAATTGCATCAATTGCATTTGGATCTCAATCCAACACAATGTACAATGATCAGCGGTACTTATGTACCCTCCTAATTCGCTTGACAGTCAATCAGCCATGTGATTTCCTTGGATTTTTTTTTTTATTTTAGAAATAGAGCGAAAATATCATTTTGGTTCTTATATTTTGAGGTTACAATTAATTTAGTTTCTACATTTTGATAGCAGTCAATTTGGTCTTTGCTATTTTTAACTTGCAGTAAATTTATTTTCTACCATTAACTTACTAACGAAAAATACCTACGTGGTTAACAGATTGCATTGTTGGCATGTCTAATATTAAAAAAATTAAATTTAATGCTAACATGTTTATATTTTGTTGACCACATCAGCACTTAAATGACAAAAAAACCATGTTAGCGGTTAAAAAAAATATAAATAACCATTCAAATAAAATTTCAAAACTTTATAATAACAATTTAAATAACAAAATAATCAATTTCTTTTTTTTTTTTTTTTTGGGAAGATTTGAGTTCTGGGTCGTCCGTTGATGAATGCTGAGAGAGAGAGAGAAGTGAAATTTTGTAAGAAAATTAAAAGGAAAAAAACGAAGGAAAAAATTAGCAAACAAAAAGGAAAAAAATATTTTTGAATGTTGACATGGCTTTTTTGCCATCTAAGATCAAATTTAATTTTTTTAACGTTAGACATGCTAACAATGCAATCTATTAGCCATGTAGGAATTTTTCGTTAGTGTTATAATAGTAGGAACTAAATTAGTTGCAAGTTAAAAATAATAAAGACTAAATTGACTGTTACCCAAATATAAGAATTAAATTAACCGTGATTAAAAAATATAAAAACCAAAATGGTATATTTACTTAAAAGTAAACTAATTGCTAAACATATACACTTAATTAGAGTCTCACACCAAGGTCACGTACATTACTTAACTCAAATTACAATTCCAAAAGAAACAGTAGAGTGAGCTTCGAAAAAGAAGTTAATTAAAGATTGTGAGATCATTTCCAATTCGAGGGGTTTCGCCACACTGGAGCACAGAGCACAAAAGTGGCAGTACCTACTACTACTACTACTACTAGTAGCTAGCTAGTCTGAATTATTGACGGGTCCTAGTTAATAACAAGACTGAACATAACTCATGCCGATGCAAGCCCGACTTCTAAGAAAACTATCACAAGGAGTATGTGTGACGTGAGAGTATCATTATCTCACACGGTATAAGAAGTGTCATGAAACTTTTAGAATGAGATGTCCTCTCAACTTCTAAGACAGAACTTATCAATAAAACTATTAGGAAGACTCTTTTGGCTAAATAATTAAGGGAAAATTGAGTCTTTTCGGGAGGGCTTGGATCTGCACCTGTGGAGGAGAACTTATTTACTTTGTAGCCTTGAAGGGCGATTGGATCATTTTTGTTTTTTTTTATTCGGCAGAAATACCATTTTAGTTTCTAAGTTTTTGGTCTTATTTCCATTTTAGACCTTACTTTTTAATTACACTGCATTTAGTCCTTAAAATAAAAAAGGATGATATCATTTTTGTCCTGTCTCACTGATAAAAATTGCCTATGTAAAGGATGAAATGTAATGTTAGTACAATAAATACTGACGTGAATATTAAAATGATATTTTAAAATTTTATTTAACATTTAAAAATGTTACGTCAAATTCCCATCATATTCTAAATTTAAAAAATTTATTTATAAATTTGAACTAAATAAACATAATTAAAAATAAAACTCACATGATTTGAGATCTTAAGTTTATCCTGAACAAAAACACATAACAATACAAATCCAAATTTAAACACAAACACAAGTAGAGTATTTTCATTTATTTGAAAAATTTTATTTGCTTTTCTTAAAAAACAAACACAAAATTAGACCCACACAGACCCAAAAAATTAAACCCACCCAACACTCCTTCTCCTTCAAATTCTCTCTCTCCCTCTCTCTCTCAACTGGTGTTCAACCTCTCTCTTTTCCTCTCCTCTGTCATCGAGCCTGATCCCTTTCATGAGAGATGAGAGGAAAAGAAAGGAGGAACTGCAACTTATTGAGCTCAATCCTGACTTTAGTCAGACACGAGCAAGAAGAAAGAGCGGCGGAGGCAGAGGCGGCTTAAAGAGGAAGAACTACCACTTCAGATCTAGCGCTTTCGGATTTGAGAAACCTAGAAACCAAAACCAAACAACCACTGACACCTTTTCGAAAATCAACTAACAAACCAAGTCCACATAAACCTCAATCACAATGGCGGAGAACTGGAGGTGAAAGAACCAAGACCCGTTGCCGTTCATGGCATTGGTGGTCAACGATGAAGGATTGAAGCTAGAGGAGCTTTGGTGTGGGTTTCTCGTAGTGGAACGGAAGTTGAGATTAGTGGTGATGGATGTGGTGGTTGCAAATCAAAGGTTGGAGTAATGGTGGTGGTTAGTGGTTGCGGGAGAGAGGCAGATATTGTGGGTGTTGTGGTTGTGAATCAGTTTGGGTCTTTTGCGTTGTTAAAATCTGGGGATGTGCTGGGTTTACCAATGATATTTTGAGTTTGTTCAAATTTGGGTGAAAGTTGTGTTTGTTGTTGGTATGGTTGAGGGATTGAATTGAGTTTGTTTGTGTTTTTGGTTTGGTTGAGAAATTGAAGATCTAAGATGGGTTTGTTTATTGTTGGTTTGTTTTGTTCTGGGTTTGTATCATGTTTTTGTGTTTGATTTTCTAAGTTTGGATGAATTTTGTTAGGGACGTTTTGTGACGAGGCTCAAAAATGCAAGATTAGCTCAAATAAGCCAAAAATTCTAAATTTATAATAAACAAAAGGCTAACGGACAAACACGGTAATAATAAGTTTTCTCCTTAGGTCGTCTACGGATCCCTATGGGTGAAAAGTAGGGCTTGCCGCAAGGCAAACACGTCTCTCCGCTTTGACGGTAGAAATAAGTGTTTTCTAATATTTCTAGCCTACACACAGCGCTGGTTTCCATGGATGACATTGCAAATAAGTGTGCTGGGTTGCGTTTGTTTGATACAGAGGAAAATGAGGTGGACCTAACGCCACCAACGACTGAAACGAGGCATGTTTTGGTCGGAAAATTTTACACGAAGAGAAGGGTGAGATTAGAGTCAGTGGCGAGGGTGATGAGGTCCGAATGGCGAATTGGAAAAAACTTTGAAGTCACCGACATGGGCGATAACAAGGTCTTCATCCGCTTTGAGGATGCAAACGATCTCGATAGAGTTCTCTTGCTCAGCCCTTGGTCGTTCGACAAGTACCTGGTAGTTCTCCATAAATTGAGTGCAGGGGAAGCAGCGAACAAGCTGAAGTTTAACAGATCACCGTTTTGGGTCCAAATACACGGACTGCCTACCATGAACCAAACAAGGGAAGCGGGTTTGCAGATCGGGGGCATACTGGGAGATGTAGAGAAGGTTGACGTGGACGAGAATGGGTTTTGCCTGGGGAGTTACCTAAGACTACGTGTGTCGCTGGACATTACTCAACCGTTGTGCCGAGGACAACGTGTACGCATCGGAGATTCATCAGCGATGTGGGTTGATTTCAAATACGAGAGGTTGCCCATTTTCTGCTACTGGTGTGGGAAATTGAACCACGACGAACGAGACTGCCTTCAATGGATCCGTAGCAAAGAAACGCCTAGAACGGAGGAAAAACAATTTGGCCCATGGTTGCGCGCAACTCCGGACCGTCTTCAAAAGTCGCAGTGGGTCATTGCATTGAATAGGAGCACCGCTGGACTAAATCGTATGGGTGAAGATGGTGAGGACTCGGTTCCGATGAGCTTCAGATCGGAGAGTATAGAGGCGGACCAGGGACATGAGCACATGCCTACTGACGTGGACCCCACTAGGTTTGACACCGCAAGTCCAGAACAGATTCAGCCACATGGAGCGGCAAAAATCTCTCCCAATTTGACTGCCGTGAGTTTCGAGGAACAATTAAGAGAGATTGAAGCCGTAATCTCAGCTGATGCTCCAAATCTGGCACATCCTCCATTCTCGGATTTAATTTCAAATGCTGCGGATAATATGACGAAGAAGGAGGAGCATTTATTCTTATTTCAAAAGGCACAGAATTGAATAAAGAAATGGGCCTTACTGATGGGATTACATCCGAAGTGGGCTTAAGCGAAATGCGCTTGGCCTTAGAGCCATCCCTCCCAAAAATAAATAATGTGGGCCAAGATTTAAATCAAGCCCATAATTTATTTTCCATGGGTTCCTATCCCACAGAGCCATCAGGTGGGACCAAGACAAAAGAGGTGCTAGGCACTGTTCAGAAAAAGAAAAAGCAAGTACATAAGGGAATGGAGAAGGAAAATTTCATGCAAGAAGGACGTACCTACAACTGTGCGGGAGATGATGTGCATGATATGGTGAAGGTGTATAATGGCAATGATGCAGGGCCAAAAAGAAAACTCCGTTCACCATTGGAGGAATTAGTCTTGGAAGAGGATGGGGGGAAGAAACAGAAGATAGAAGGGGAAGTTCTAGTACTAAGTAAACAAATGGCACAACAACTGGGATTGGCGGTGGCTGCAGGTCAGCCCCGCCGAGAGCAATGAGTGCAGTGTGCTGGAACTGTTAGAGGGTTGGGAACCCTTGCACAGTTAAAGCTCTCTAGAAAGTGGTTTTGGAGGAAGATCCCATTTTGGTCTTTCTTATTGAGACCAAACTTATAGTATCGGAAATGGATGGAATAAAGAGCAAATTAGATCGGCAACAGGGTCTAGTAGTGCCTAGTGTGAGGCGGGGAGGGGTTCTGGTGCTATTGTGATGAAAATCTACAAAGGTGGATGTCCAAACTTTTTTTCCTCACCATATCGACGCTATAGTTACTGACGAGCATGGTAACAAGAAATGGAGGTTTACTGGTTTCTATGGACACCTAGAAACAAGTAAAAGGGAGGAATCATGGCAATTGCTGGAGGAGCTGGAGAAAAGGTATACTCTTCCGTGGATACGTATGGGGGACTTTAATGAAATACTGCACCTAGGGGAGAAGGTGGGTGGTAGGTTATGACCAGAATGGCAGATGAACAATTTCAGGGCAACGATAAACCGATGCAAACTTTGAGACCTGGGTTATATTGGATATTGAAGCAGATTATACTTGGAGTAGGAAACAGGGGGCACGAGGTTGGGTTAGGGAATGCTTGGACAGGACCTTGGTTTGCTCAGACTGGTTGGCCATGTTCCCAAATGTTCGATTATTTCACATGGCTACTTTGTGGTCAGATCATAATATGTTGGTCCTCAAAACACCCCGGACTGGTGGGAAAGCGCCTCGAAAAAAAAAATTATTCAGATTCGAAGATGTGGCTAAGAGACGAACAATGCAGGGATGTGGTTATGGAAGCATGGGAGAGGGGGAAATATATGGGTAATCAACACCAGTTCACACAGTGTTTAGAGGAATGCAAGAGGTCTCTCTCTACCTGGAACAAAACTACTTTTGGCCATGTGGGTCAAAAGATTGCAACACTACAGAAAAAACTTCAAGGGTTGGAAGGGCGACAGGATGGCATTACACAGATGGAGGAGATTCATGCCACGAAGATGGAATTGAACAAACTGATGGTGGTTAAGGAGGACATGTGGCACCAAAGATCGAGGAATTGCTAGCTGAGGTCCGGAGATCGTAATACTTCTTTCTTTCATGCCAAATCTTCCAACAGACACCAACGGAACACCATCTTACGGATCAAGGATGCTGAGGAAAATTGGCAGGAGGACGAAGAGGAGATTGGGAGGACTTTTGTGGAGTATTTTGAGCAACTCTTTGCATCCTCTCAACCAAATGTTAGCGCAGAACTGATTGATGCTATTCAATCCAAAGTGACTAACAGGATGAACTCTAGACTCGTGCAAGAATTCCAAGCTTATGAAGTAGAGCAAGCTTTAAAGCAAATGCACCCTACGAAGGCACCAGGACTTGACGGTATGCCCCCTTTATTTTACCAGCATTTTTGGCCTACTGTAAACTCTATTGTTATACAGATTGTTCTGGATTTTCTTAACCATGGTGTAGCTCCTCCTAAGTTTCATGAAACTCAAATAGTTCTTATTCCAAAAATTAAGAACCCTGAAAGAGTGACAGACTTCCGACCAATAAGTCTGTGCAACGTGGCTTACAAACTTGCATCTAAAGCTGTGGCGAACAGGTTGAAGACAGTTCTATAGGACATAGTGTGTGAAAATCAAAGTGCCTTTGTATCAAATAGGCTCATCATTGACTGCGTGCTAGTGGCTCATGAGCTAATGCACCATATCAACAGGAAGAAGAAGGGTAAATATGGGGAGATGGAGTTGAAGCTCGATATGAGCAAAGCTTATGACCGGGTGGAATGGGGATGTCTACAAGAAATAATGGGCAAACTGGGATTCCATGAGAATTGGATTCGGCTAGTAATGAGGTGTGTTTCATCGGTGTCTTATGCAGTACGCATCAATGGGAAGCCTTGTGGTAAGATCATTCCAACATGGGGTTTGCGCCAAGGGGACCCATTGTCGCCTTACCTATTCCTTAACTGTGCTGAAGGCTTATCTGCACTGTTACATAAGGCTATCCAAAGAAATGAGTTAAGGGGCGTAGCGGCGTCGGCGAGGGGGCCTAGAATTTCACACCTATTTTTTGCCGATGACAGTCTGATATTTGGGAGGTCCACAGTAAAGGATGTGAGAAAATTCAGCGGGTACTACAGGTGTACGAAACATCCTTAGGGCAGTAATTAAACAGGTATAAGACATCACTATTCTTCAGCCATAATACAGCCAACGGAGTAAGAGAGACGATCAAGACGATGTTCGGAGCACAGATCATAAAACCACATGAATCCTACTTAGGGCTTCCATCCTTAGTAGGTCGGTCGAAGAGGAATACATTTGCCCAGTTGAAGCAGCGGGTGGCGAATAAACTCTCAGGGTGGAAGGAAAAATTACTTTGAAGTGTTGGTAAGGAGATTTTGATAAAGGCGGTTGTCCAAGCAGTACCATTATACACAATGAGTTGCTTTAAGCTCCCTAGCACCCTTTGTGACGAATTGACCGGGATGGTAAGACAATTCTGGTGGGGACAACTGCAGGAGGAGAAGAAACTCGCATGGATGAGCTGGGAGAAAATGTGTTTGCCAAAAGAAAAAAGGGGGAATGGGCTTTAGGGACTTGAAGCTCTTCAACATGGCCCTATTGGCGAAGCAGGGGTGGCACTTGCAGACAAACTTTTCCTTATTGTTCTATAGAGTTTACAAAGCCAAATACTTCCCTAGATGCGACTTACTAGAGGCCACACTGGGCTGCCAGCCATCCTTTGCCTGGAGGAGCATAATGTCAGCTCAAATGGTGGTCAAATGAGGAGCAAGATGGCAAGTAGGTGATGGGGAACAGATTCAGGTATGGAGGGATAAGTGGTTGCATAGTCCGAGCACTTATAAGGTTGTCACACCTGAGAGGCCTGGACTGCAAGTGACGAGGGTTTGTGACCTCCTTGAGGGGGACCAGATGGAATGGAAGGAGCATCTGATACGACAGTGGTTCCTCCCCCAATATGTGGAGGCAATCTTAAGCATTCCCCTAAGTACACAGGGTGCTAGAGATCGTCTGGTATGGGCAGTAAATAAAAATGGGAAGTTTATGGTGCAGAGTGCCTATTGGTTGGCCCAAGAAATGTCCACAGGAGGCAATTTACCTGAGAGCTCGGACCACACTGCGGGGAAGAAGTTTTGGAAGGACCTTTGGAATATGCAAGTGCCAAATAAAGTTAAGCACTTTGCATGAAAGGCTTGCCGAGACATTTTAGCCAAGAGGGAGAATCTATGGAAGAGAAGCATCACGAAGGATAATCTTTGTGAATCCTGTGGGAAAGCGCCAGAGACTATATGCCATATCTTGTGGTTTTGTGACAGAGCAAAGGAGGTATGGGCGTCTAGCAAGTTGATATTGCCGTTTGAAATCAGCCCATCTTGGAAATTTATAGATGTAATGTGTAAATTACAGGAGTGGGTGGATAAGTGCCCTGGCCTAGTAGAGCGGACTACTATGATATGCTGGGGAATATGGAAGCAAAGAAATGAAGTCAGACATGGTGGGGTGCACAGAAATGTATTAGCTATTGTGAGGAGCTCTCTTAGGATTTTGGAAGAGTTTTATGTAGCAAATGAAAAAAGACAGCCCACGGGAGAGATAGCCACAAGGGAGATTAAATGGTCCCCTCCACAGCGGGGAAGTTTCAAGGTTAATGTAGATGGAGCAGTTTTCACAAAATAGAAGCAAGTTGGTATCGGGGTGGTAATACGCGACTCGGCAGGAGACGTGATAGCTGCTTTAAGCCAGAAGATTGCTTGCCCCTTAGGTGCGTTAGAGACAGAAGCAAAACCTATGGAAATGGGGATACAGTTTGCATGGGATGTAGGGGTCCGTGATGTAGTTTTTGAGGGTGATGCTCTAAGTATATGTAATGCACTTAGAGGAGTTGGTGAAGTATCCACATCAATGCAAAATATTGTGGCTGGCATGTCTCAACGTGTAAAGGCTTTTAGGAAATATGCCTTTTCCCATACCAAGAGGCAGGGAAATATCCCTGCACATATGTTGGCCCACCATGCTAGGGGTATAGATAGCTACGTTGCATGGCTTGAGGAGTGTCCAAGTTTTATTGAGCATGCATGTGCGCATGATATTGTACTTTCTTCTCATGCTGAATAAAGTTTATTACTTACTATCAAAAAAAAAAAAAAAGGCCAACAATGCTTTAACAAGAGAGAAATCAAAATGCCATAACTGAAATACAAGAAAATGCAAAAGAAAAGTGCACAGGTCTATAATTTTGACTCACAGTCAGCGAGAAGAGAAAATTGAGAGAGATTGTAGAGAAGAGAGGGAATGTTTCCTTGTACCCATATTTCCACCCCTAAGTTTTAGAATTGTGAAAGTGTTAGCTAGTTGAATGAGACTTTGCTCTAAAGTTTAAGCTTTAAGGGTAGAACATAGTTGGTTGGTTTTTGAGTTGAAGGGAGAGTTTTATATTAAGCTTGGGGTGCTGATATTGTTTGGCTTTTGGTTAATAGAAAAGGCTACCCCAAGGTGTTAAGCAAGTAGTAATTTTTAGGTTTGCTTTTGTTTGGATAAAAGGAAGGCTTACTTTTATCATCATTAAAGGAAATGCTTGACTAAACCCTCATTGACTCCCCTTTTTCAATTGTTTTAGACCATTAGGAGGCTTACCTAAGTGAGGGCTAGTAGTCAGCCAGTGCATGAAAGCTTTTTTGAGGTGGAAATTTTAAGTACAAGACCTCTTCTATGAGCCTGAGTTGCTACTAGTGTCCCTTGTTCACTTGGTAGCACGCATGAGCTAACTCATGTAAAAGGCTTGAAAGAAAACGACCCATATCCTCTAAACCACACTTTTTCAATTTCCCCCGTATGTCGCATGGGCTTGGGTCATGCTTAAAAAAATAAAAAAATATAATGCATGAATTGAGCCCATAATAAAGTCAGGCTCGATTAAGTCAGGCTTGTAGAAAATGTGTTGCAAAAATGGATATCAACATTAGCCCCTAAGCATGCGTGGTGCCTGTAGATGTTGTGGGGATGGGAATTAGCATATCCAAATGGTCCATTTTTTTGTTGAGAAAATATGGGTCAAAGAAGCCCATTTGTAGAAATATCGTGGGTCATGAAGTCCATTTGTAGATGCATCGTGGTCATGAAGCTCAATAAATTTGAGTTTTAACCAAATGATAGGTTCAATCTGGAATGCCCCTTTTCTTCCATGCCCATACGTAGCTTCAATTTCTTTGTAGTATGGTTTAAGTGCCTTTAATTTCATGATGCTTTCTCACTTCTTTTTGGCTTTCTGTTATTGTATTTTAGGAGTAACATTCCCAATATAAGTCTTGGATGAGTGGACCCAGGCCGTGTGTTTTCACTATCTTGAAGTTTTACTCCTTTAATTTGTGAAGGAGTGTACCTTTGAAATGTTTCAAAGCTTGAACATGGCATGGACCAAAATGGTTGCCGATTGTTAATCTTTGCATGAATTGGATGCCAAAGGAGATTATGTTGGCAATGTTTGTGTATAGGCGTGTGGGTTGATTTAGACCAAAGCCCATGAGAAATAATTAAGGCCTTGATTCTTGGCCCATGTGTTTGATGACCAATATAAGGTGGGTCCCCTAACTTGGCCTTCCTTTAGTTTCCTTTTAAACTTGCTTCTTTTCTTTTACCATTTGCATCAGGTTGTCCTTTCACTTTAAGCTTTAGCCAATACATCATATTACGCCACTTTGCTTTAGACCCATTTCATCACTTTGCTTTTCATTTCTCTCTCTCTTTATGTGTGATGCTATCACTCCTTCGGATGTAAGCTTTATTCATGCCACTTGCCCATTTCTTTCATTAGATGATTTAGTTGCCTTTCTCTTCTATTTCTCAAGACCACTTTCCATTTTGCTTCTTTCAAAATTCCACCTTCAAAATAATATTTTGAAGACCCATGAGAGTAGCGTGGGTGAGGTTTCAATGTCATTGAAAGAGGGGATCTTTGTTGGTGATAAGAAATAAAAAATAATCTGAAGATCAGCTTGGCATCATCCATCGTTCTAATAGTTGGGATTTAGGTAAGCTAATGTGCCTCTGTTGTAGAAGAGAGGAACCTGATGGTAAAAAGCAAGGAGCTTTGTCGGAGACGACTAAAGGAGGTTCATGGTAGCCCGTTGTCCATGCCCGTGGGTTTGTTGGTACCAATGATGGGGAAATGGTGTAGATAGTAAAGAGGTAAGACCTTTCATCACTAAGGAACATTTTTTTTTTTTGGTAAGAGAATGATGCCGAATGCGGTGACTAGGTGTTAAATCCATTCTTTGTGCAAGTTTGATAAAGTCGGATGCGATGCCCACCTCGATGAGCGAATCTTGTTTTTGCTAATCTTTTGCGTATACTTGGCAATGTGTTGAATAAATTGTGTTGTTAATTGTGTAGGATGGATCTTCTTTGGGAAATCACGGACCCACCGTGTGGTACCAACTTATGTGGTTGAGCCATCGTTCTCATTGAAGCCAAAGCTCATGTCAAAGTCAATTCTCATTGATTCTAATTGTCCTAAAGTATGGAAATTAGTTTGCAGTGTGGCTATTCTTGACTTTGAGTTGGCCATTGTGTTGGAAGTAAATTGTCCCCATTGTTTGCTGTAAATTTGAATGAGCCAATTGTGTCCATATGAGGAGATGATGATGAACGAGATATTGAGGATGCTTTAATTTTTTAGTTGGTTTATTGTTGGCCAATTTGGTGAGATTGTGTTTGCCAAGATTAGTTTCAATGAAGTCATAGCTGTGAGTGATATTGTTGACCACTTGGGATGGCATATGTGAGATAGAATTGAGTGAAGATATCACTTGGTGATGTAGTATAGGGGTGTGACATAGCTGCTATATGTGCTAAAACCACTAGTGTTGTGTTCTTGTGGCAAATGCAAATAAAAATGCAGTGCCACAATTTGTTGTTGCTTTATGGTTGTTGTTGCTTCATGCTTGTTGTAATAATGAGGAAAGAGTTGGTGAAGCCAAGATTGATGATTCCATAGAGTGTCTACTCTTTGATCATAGTGCTGCCCATTCATAATAGCCCTTGATTATGGGCTTTTCTAGGGCAAAACAGACCATGATGGCATGAGATGATGCCTTGTAAAATAGCCGTTGTGTACGCTAAAAGTGATGAATGATGCAACTTGTAAGAAAGGAGGAGGTTTTTCTTTGCTGTGTAGCTATAAAATATGTTGTTCAATGAAACATCGCTGTACTAAGATGCTTTTGCTTGTGGTGATGTCGCAGCCACTATTCCTTTTATATAATTGTCAACAGACTAACGATAGCACATAGACAGAAGCTTCGTTTGTCTGAGGACGAAGCCACAACTTCTTTGGCAACACAAAATCTGTCGTGGGTGGAACACTCGCTGCCACCCCTTCTTGTCATGCCAATAAGAGTTGTTGAGTGTGATGCTTCTCCGTTTTACATAGAATAAATGTACTTTGGGAGACTACGCCATTGTTGAGTGGGAACTTGTGACTCACTTAGTAAGTCATATATTTTCTTCATTTTCTGTTCTTGATTGCATATAATAGTGTACTAAGAGCATTGTATTGTGGTTTCTTGTAGGATTACTTTGGCTTAGGCAATTGTGGTGCCGTCATTGAGACTTTCATTCATGAGGCCAATTTCATTACCAATGCATCTTTTTCTAAGTTTGAAGCCGCTATGGACAGCAACATAAAGCTGTAATAGATGTACCATGGTTGCTGTTAGTAACTTTGAACCCTTTTTGGTTCGTCTCTTGCTTGTGGCTTTGAATTAAAGAAGAGAGTGATTGCAAGCCGATGTTCCGAAGATGGCGATATTGGGCAAGGACTACGACATCGCTTCAACTTTTTCCTTTACCTTTTTTTTTTAAAATTTTTTTATCTGATTGTTTTGTATTGAGCATCAAGCTTTGGATGTTTGAACTAGTTGTAATGCGTAATAGGGGCTGCCACCTTAGATACGCTTTCTCTTGTATTTTTCCTTTGTGAATAACCCACTTATCTATAGAGCAACTTTAATTTCATTTGATTGGTGCCACTTTGAGTTTATACTTTCATGGTTAGTAGAAATAATTCGTATTTTGTACAAAACAAACATATATGATATTTGGATGTATATATTGTATTTTGGAATAAAAATTGATTCGTACCTCAAGGATGTATATGGTCTGTAATTTGTACCTTGAGAATGACTTTGTATCTTTCTTTGATAGGCTATGAGCATGTTTTTGTTGTGAAACTAGCCCTTATACAATTATGACTGCTTTGATATGTTGAGGAAAGCATGCTTGAAAAGGTCATGCGCACCTTGTAGCTGAGTAGTATAGCTTTGATAGATTGTACACACTTAGTCTCTTGAGAATGACTCGCGCTTGTGGACAGAAGGGGGGGGGGAGTTGCCACCTAGTTTTTGCAATGGTCAAAGAACCATATATATAGCGTTCTCTCGAGGAAGGATATTTTGATCTTACTACTAGAGATCTGGGTTCAGAGCTAAGGTATGGTCTTAGGAAGGTGTTAGGCACCCAAAACCGTCCAAACCTAAGGTTGGCTTCCCATCATTGTATCTTATTTCTTAACCCTATTAAATGCATACTCAATATTGTTATCTAACTCACACGTACACACACACACACACACACACACACACACACACACTATCATTCATCTAACAATCAACACAGCATCAAACATCTCTAACCATACATCTATCATGGCATACCCTAGCTTTCATCTAGCATGGCATCTCACATCATCCTAGCATTCATCTATCATACGTCATCACATCACAAACCCTATCATCATACATTGAAACATGCTTCATCATAAACTCTATCATCATATCACATCACATCCATCCAAGGCAAAAACATGTGAGTATTATGATCAAAGGTAGAAGCAAAGCCAATCAAAACATGTCATCATCCAAGGCATTAAGATCATAATTATATCATCAAACCTAACCATGCATGTACATTGTGAATGCATGACTTACCTTTTACTTACCTTGCAGCAACTTAACTCCTATGGCATTATGCATGAGCATGTGAATGCATGTTTATAGCATTGAAATAATAAAACCCTAATTCTAACATGTGAAAGAAGACAAACAATTAAACATATGAAACAAAAGCTTTGAAAGCATAAAAATATGGAAAAAAGGCTAAATAAAACTATACATGTGAAAGCAGAAGCAAAAACAGATAAATAAAAATTAAGGTTTCTAGGCAAGTTCATGTGCATGCATGAACAATCCTGCGTGTGCATAATTAAGCCTGCGTGTGCAGGAAAGATTATGTGCACATGGATTTCTGTCCAAAACCCTAGAAACACAGAAAAGATTTAAAATGCTAAATCTAATATCCTAACATGCTCTTTAGACATATAAAAATGTAAACCTAGACTACATAAACATATTGAAACATAAAAACAAGCAAAGAAACAAACAAAAGCAGAATTAAACTAAAGAAAATAGATTAAAAAGGCCCTAATAAAAAGAAAATTGACTTGAAGATGTTTTGTGAAAAACCCCCTCTTTGATTCACTATTTCTAGTGAATCTTAGTGTTTTCCCCTGTGATTTCTATGTGTTTTCTAAATATACCATGCAAGGCTACTTACAGTGTGAAAGCAAAGGTTTGGAAGGACTCCCAAAAAATTAGGGATTTGTTCCAAACCTCAGTATAAATGCAGAAAACTTGCCTTGTTTAGTTTTTGTAATGCGTATGGAGGATCGGGCCTGCGTATGCTTGTAGAAAGCTGTGTGCACAAGCCGATTCTTGATATGCTTTTTGATGAGTTTGGCTACAGCCATTCCCATTGCTTTTCTTAAGTAGAATTGCTTCCACCCACTTAGTGAATTACTTAGTTGTGGCAAAAACCTGAATGTAAAAATTTAAGGGCAGATGGATAGGTCCAATGAGATCAAGCCCCTAAGTATAAAAGGCTATGGGGCACTCATGTCTTGAAGGGTTATAGGGTGTATATGTCCGAGGTTAGAGTGCGCTTGGAGGTGCAGCGACTTTTAGCAAATTTGGTTGTGTCAAACCAATGATATCCCATATCCAAGAGTTGTTAGTGGGATTTCTTCATCCCTTAGTATTCTCCATATTACTCAAAGATAATTCTTGAAAATGGGGGTTATCCCCTTTGCTATATAGAGGGCAGAACATGATTCCTTTTGTCGAAGATATGTTATGCCACAGACGGCAATACTAGACTTCGCTAACTTGGTTTCTAATTTTGGCATGATGATTGGCTAAGCATCGGAGATGTTGATATTGGGTTGTTTCATTCCTAGCACAACCGTTTTTCTCTCATGTTGTAATTAGCCTCTTTGTCAAAGATACATGGGACCATAGACAGTGGCATCATACTTTGCTTGCTTGGCTTCTAACTTTGGGTCAATGATGGGTTAAGCATTTAAGACATCGGTATAGGGTTGTTGCATTCCTAGCACAACAATTTCTGTTTTTAGCCTCTATGATGCTCCACATTATACTAAGATTCCACTCGAAAATATTTGGAATGGATTTTTAGCAACTAGCATGTGATTTTTGGCTGTTTGACATTAATGTTTAGAATGAGCTCTAGCGAAGCATTCTTCAAAGGTGCACGCTAAGAGCAATTTTCTTAAGGACGGTGATATTGACACTTCCTTCTGTAAGGGACATATTTGATGTAATTGGCTAATCATTTGATAAAATGCACTTTACTTGTAATTGGTATTAGATCTAGGATGAGTTTAGTACTTCAAGAAACAAATGTTTAGGTTTAGTATTGAAGCCGCGCAAGTCTGACCAAGAAACAAGTGAAGAAGTGCTGTTCATTAAAGCTCGATAGATGTCTTGACAGATTCCTATCTATCGAAATTTAATGTTGAAGCTTGACAGAAGCTCGATAGAAGCTGTATTTGTCGACAATTATGAAATTAGAATTTTCAGATCTGATTACACGCATATCCTTGAGTATTTGTGTAGGGTTTCTTTTCTCACAACCCTAGACATATATGAGGATTATTTTAAGGGCCATCTCAAGGTTGTTACACTTGTTGATACACGCACATTGTGACTGGAGATAGATATTTCTCTAGTTCATCTTTTTCTCTATAGAAGCTACTGCGTCTTTGTGCCAAGGGTTTTGTGACCAAGGAGCTTCTTGATCTTCATGTTGGTAAACTGAAGAACTTTGCAGTCAACATTTTCATCAAGTTGGTGTGTTATTCATGTACTAGGATCTGTGCATCATTGGTTAGTCACATACTGGGATTTGTGCATTAAACGGATAGATTGCTGCTACAATATAAGTCCAATTGGGCATTGGGTAAGGGTTCAACTGTAGGTTAGTATTAGGTATTGGGATTCCTTTTACTTGTAATTGCTTGTTTTGATAATAGTGAATTTTCGAGAGTGGTGACCTTAAATTCACCCGGTGGGGTTTTGCCTTGGAGGGTTTTCCCATTCGTAAACAAATCTCTGTGTCAAATTTATTTTCCGCTGCATTTAGTTTAATTGGTGATTTTGTTTGAGCTACCAGGCTACTGCATGTTAAATTGATTTAATTAATTAACTTGAATAATTAATTAATTAATTTTTCAAAAGGGTTAATACATTTTTGGCCTATCACCCTCTTCAAGCATAATCTTGAATTCAAGAATGATTGAGGCATTGGCATGACTTGGAATGCATGCATTTATCAAGACTTGAGGTATATGAACATGCCATGGCTTGGCATCTGCAAATCAACCATGATTTTGGGTGCGTGAGCTTGTCATGGTTTAGAGTGCATGAGTATGTCACGGCTTCGGTGAGAGGGAATTGATTCTGACTTTCCTTCTTTGTCAGATGCTCTGGGAAGGTTTCCGTTTTGTCCCCTAGTGTAATTATCATTTATATTAGTAAACGATAGTCATGTCTAAGCATTAGCACAAACGACTTCTAGGAAATATTTTGATTAAAAATTTGAAGGATTGATTTGGTTTATGCGATATATAAAAAAGATGAATTTGCAAAGAGAAAGCTTGAGAGTCTTAGCTTAAATGTACTTTGACAATAGTATATCGCTCGTATGACTTCATGAATTGGTTTATGAAATGTCACAACTTGAAGACTTGGTGTGTGGAATATCTAGTGACTTGCAATAGTCTTAGCTATGGCCTTTTTAGAATTTCGGTGAAGACTTTATTTAGCGGTGACGTAAAAAATATTCAGCTATGAAGAGTTGCACATAGTGTCAACTATACTTATCTTAAAATGAGTTAGTTAGCCGTGATTGCCCATACATGCTCAGTGCTAACCTTAGCAACAATAAACGAGACATATGCTGAGGAGATGTTGACAATGAGCTTTTAGTGTAGTTGTTAGGGGTTCTTGGGTTGAAATTGATGTTTAAAGCTTTGCTTTGTTGATTATTGGCTAGAGCCGTCATTCACTTTGCGGTTAGACTTACGGCTCACCATTTTTGCATTTTCAAGCCATAACACAAAATTTTACAAATATTATGTAAAGCAAGAGATATAGGATGATTCATCCATAAGTATAATAGCTAAAAGAGAATATAAGAAAAGTTTTCCCTTAAATAAGAAAGTGAATTCTCCTTCCATCTTCAAAATCCTTCTCTTATTAGATGGCTTCCAGAGGTTGGAGAGATTTTGTCACACATTTGGGGAGCAGAAGTATCCCAAATAAGGAAGTAGAAGATTCTTCCCCAATGAGTCCCACACACCAAAAATCTCAAACAAGGAAGTAGAAGATTCTTCCTCAAAGTTATCAGTGAACCAAGAAGGAAGCAGAAGAGTACTCCCTAGTGGATTACACATCTACACTACTCCCCAGTGAGTTTCTTATCTCCAAACAAGTCATGGGAGGCAGAAGATTCCTCCCTACACACATCCTTTCCTTAGCGAGTTTTTCACCATCTTTAGGGGGCCCTTCTTGTGGATATATCCCTTGGGAATTGAACATGTAGGCATAGTAGAAAAGGTAGAGATAGTGAGCTTCACTAGAAAAGGTAGAGAAAGAAGTGAAGAAGACGAGAGAAACAAGTTGCACAGAGAAGTTTAAGGCAAGAGCCCCGAATAGACACCATAGAGACTATATCCTTTTGTTGTTTATTGGGTTAGCTCGTTAGAGCACCGTTTATTTGTTTTCTTTTCTTTTTAGTGACTCTAGGATAGTGAGTTAGCCGCTACTTGCTTGCAAGTAGTAAAACAGTTTCTAGGATAGTGAACATGTCGTTGCTCGTTTCCCAAGCAACAAAGGTGGGACTTCGGAGATACGAATCCCACATAGCTCTTCGGAGTTGCACCCTGCCCCATGAATGTGTGATGTGTGCGTGGGTTAGGTTTGATCCGTACGTCGAAACAAAATGTTTTGTCTCATATTCTTTTGATTCTATTAGTGAGGCTCATGAATCAAAAGAGGGGCATCTATAGACACTACATTTTGTACCCTTAAAACTCGGGCCCCTGTTCCCCAGTGATGATCGAACTTTAAGGCCCAAGGCTAGTTTAGAGCAAAATCAGATATTTAATTGACTTAAGGAGTGTTAAAATGGAAAATATAACATTTTTAATAAGCAAAGATCTATTTTTGAAAATAAATTGACCAAAGTAGCCCTCTACCTACGTATATGGGTCGTGGCTTATGTACGTGAGCCATTGCATGTGTACGCAGGCATGATCCTGCGCATGGGTTTTAGAAGCAAAAGAAATGCAGTTTTTTTGCAATAATGGCTAAGGTTTGGAATGAATTCCACATCGTCTGAGAGTTGCTCCAAATTCCATTTTTTCTACTATATTTTCAAAACACATAGAAATCCCATAGGAAAAACCTAAAATTCACTAGGAAATAGTGAATCAAAAGGGAGTTTTTCATAAAACACCCTTAAGTCATTTTTATTTGATTGAGACCTTTTCTGGACCCAATCCTTTGAGTTTAAGATTACTAATCACTCTTTCATTGGATTGTGATAGATTTGACTAAGGGGAATGGTCAAAAATCAAGCATAGGAGCTTTTACTTCAAGGTGTGCTTTGAAACCTTTCTTTTTCTTTTCTGCATTAATCTTTATTTTAATCTGTTTCTTTTGCTTAGTTTATGTTTATATGTGTTTATTTAGGTTAGTTCTAGGGTTTCTTTAAGTTTTTAAGCATGATAGGTTGCTAGATTTTACTTTTTTGGTTGCTGCTTTATTTCTATGTTGATTAGGGTTTTTGGGTAAGGATCTGTGTACGCATGATCTAGTTTGTGCACACAAGTTGAAGTCATGCGTACGCAGACCTGTTCTAGCGTGTGTGATACTGTTAACTAGAAAACCTTAATTTTTGTTTGTTTTGATTTTGCCTTTACATGCTTGTCTCCGTGGCCTCCTTTTCATGTTATTAAGTCTTATAAAATGTTTGCTCACCTTTTAAAGTGCTTGTTTGTTATAACATATCTAGATTAGGGTTTAGTCTAGGGTTTCTTCATGGAATGCCATTCTTTCACATGTTCATGCATTGACGCCAGAGGTGCTGTGTTCTGGGAGGTAAGCAAAGGGTAAGTCATGCATTAGCAATGTTCATGCATTTATATTAGGTTTTCTTAGATGTTTGATAAGGGTTTCTAACATGTTAACATTTTGTGTTTGATTTGTTTTGTTTGATGATATATTTGCTGCCATGTTTTGTTTTAGATAGGGTTTTTCATATGTTAGATGTATGATTAGGGTTTCTTTTGTTTGACTCTCTTTTGTTTGGATAGATGGATTAGTATGTTTGTTTAGGGTTAAAGATGCCATGTTGTTTGTTAGATGCATCTGTGTGTGTGTGTCTAGAATACAAATATTTAGATAGTTTTTAATAGGGTTAAGATATAGGACACAATGATAGGAGCCAACCTTAGGTTGGGCCATCTTGGGGCCTAACACCTTTCGAAGAGTGTACCTAAACTCTGAACCACAACTCTGGTAATAAGATCAAATGTCCTTCCTCGAAATGATGCTATATTCATGGTTCGTAGACCATATAACTAGGTGGTGACTCCCTCTTTTGTGTCCATAACATGCAATACTAAAAAAAAGGAGAGAGAAAAAAGAAAATACAAGAACTCATTGTAAAAAGATTATACTTGATCAATATACGAACAATTTGTCTTCGGAGTTGACCGAGGAGGGATTTTATGTTGAATTTATGTCCCTTACCCTTTTAACTTGAGTCCAGTCATTCTTGAGCCTGAACTTATGTGGCTTTTTAGTTTGCTTGTAAAATCCACTCTTTAACAAATCTATTGTTTTGGACTTATTGGGCTGGCTCACATTGTTCTAGGTGGGCTTAAGCCACTACTTTAGTCCTTACAATTATTATTATGAAAAACTAACATGAAAAATACTATTGAAATTATATGTTGGTTTGGATGTGTTTTTTTTTTTTTTTTTTTTTTTTTTAATAACTAGCCTCCTCACATTTGGTTGCATTATAGATGAATAGAATTGACACTAAACAAAATGGGAAAAAAACCTTTGAGCTTAATGCTTAGAAAAAGACCCCTAATTAAGGGGAATTCAATTAATGACCTCTCCTATATTGGCAGTGTCAGTGATAATTGTTATATTCAGAGTTTTCAGACTAGGCAATAGGTAATGGCCACCTTTGTACTATCACTTCTCAGATCCTCTTCATTTCTCTTGAAATGGAGAGTGTCCATTTTATGAGCATGATTGTTTTGAAATAAATCAAAGGTGAGTATGCTACCTCATTTAAAGTTAACCCGACAACTTAACTCGAGCAACGTGAACGGTGAAAAGTAAACTAAAGTTTAAAAAAAAAAAAAAAAAGAAAAAACTTGTGTTTGTTTTGTTAGAATTAGTGCCTTAAAATCCTATTGTATGCCATGTATGACATCATGTATGACATTATATAATAAACTTGTTTACTTATTATCTAAAATAATAACAGCATGAATGTTTGGACATTATCATATAGTCCTTGAGATGCATAGTATGTGATTTAGTAACAGAAGATATAAATTACAAGTTCTTTGTAAACTCAAAATCTTAGCTAGTAGTCAGTGATAAAATTGGGTATTTCATCTGTAAAGACTATAACATATTAATTAAGATGACTTGTCTTGATCATGGAAGTGGAGACTTCTAGTTGATATATTAATATATTTTAAGTGTATAAAACATATTGAATTGGACCGCTGTGAGATTGATTATTCTATTAACTACTGTCAAATAAATAATAAATCTTATGACTTCTCATTTACATAAACTCTCAATCCTGAGGGAATAGTGAACACAATTATGAAATGTAGGTTGCTTTAATATATCAGGAGTGAGATCTGGACAAACGGTCAAAATCTTAGTATGTTTGGCAACTACACGTAATGTTGAAGGAACATATATTCTCAAGATGAAATTCATAGTCTCTTTATAGAGATATAAAATATTCCCTTAAGATAAGTTTAATGGGTTTGGTTATTCAGAGTGTTAGGCCTAACCACATTAGTAAAGAGTTACTAAAGTTTATATTTTATGAAATTAGTTTTCATAAAATATATATGAATAACTTAAAGGATTAAACTGGGCATTCAATGATCAAGATGTAGTAATCTTCAAAATGACAATTACACATTATGACTTTGTATTACTGCGAATTCCTAGTCTCTTTATAAAGATATAATATATTCTCTTGAGATAAGTTTAATGGGTTTGGTTATTCAGAGTGTTAGGCCTAATCACATTAGTAGAGCGTTACTAAAGGTTATATTTTATGAAATTAGATTTCATAAAATGTATTTGAATAACTTTAAGGATTAAACCGGACACTCAAGGATCAAGATGTAGTAATCTTCAAAGTGACAGTTACACATTATGACTTTATATTATTGCAAATATTTTCATGAAGGGATTTAATGTTTAATAAAGTCTTGGGATATATTTTATTAATAAGGCCTAAAGTGCAATTACATTTATATAGTGGTATTAAATATAATTAATGATAACTTTGAGCTTGTCAAGAGTTGACAGATAAGTCCAAAGCCAATTGGCACTAGAGCTTTATTTGCCCCTTTTAGTCCCACTCCAAGCCACACACTAAAGACCAATTGGGCTAGCCCAAAAGGCTAACCCAATTAGATAATCAATTATGTATTTAATAAGAGTTATTAAAAAAAATAACTGCCTAAGTGCAAATATATATGTGTGTGTGTGTGTGTGTGTGTGTGATTAAAAGGAGAAAATGATTATGAGTTTTTCTTAAGAGTTAAACACTTGGTTATTCCCTTGAAAAAATACATATAGAGAGACCACACATCTTGTGCACATTGTGGAATTGGAGTGAAGATTGAAAGGCTTCCCAACAAAGTCCAATCTACATTTGTTTTGAATTTTGTTGCATCAAGGTATGCTTTCTTATTTTTTGTTTCTAAAATTCAGATATTGCATGTTATATCACATGAATGAAGTAGATCCGTTATATTCCGCTACATGTTTTGTATGAGATACAAAACTGTGTTTTTCATGTGTTTTACCAACAAGTTTAAGTGTTGGAGCCTTGGAGGTGATGACTAATGAGTTCCTGCTTGTTCACCATAAATTTAAAGAAAAAATAGATTCCCATTTATTGTTTTTTTAATGAAACCATTGAGGGTGATTTTTAAAGAGCAAGTTCATCATAAGCCATTTTAGAGTTGGAGTCATTTATGTAACTGAAGCTCTACTTGATAGGAAAATGAAGGATTTAATTTTTACTATTGCTTTGGGCAATGCGTGTTGAAAGTTGTCACTATGAATAACAATGGATTGGGAAAAGGGCATTGAATTATTTTGCTAGTGCTACTATTATTAGATACCAACAATGACCCAAAGATCGTTCTTTTCCTAAAATGACTGGGAATTCTCTAATGGGTTCTCAATTCTAAGAGCAACCATGAAACCCCTAAGAATTCTAATTTTTTTTAATACTAAATTGTCGCTTCGCATCACATAGTGGTTTATTAGAACTAGAAAGCAGTTCTCTGTTTCTTGTAATTTCAAAAATAAAAAGATTCTAAACTTATAAGGGTAGAGGAACCAAAAAAAACAAGAAAAAGAAAAGAAGAAACCACCTTATATGTAATCAAACCCAGTTTTCCCCCTAAAACTCTAGATTTACCCATTTTCAGGGAAACAAACACATGCTAAGCTTCAAATGATGGGCACCGCCCGACCATCATCAACAGCCTACCACCGCGACCACTAGCCTCAACCAATCAGCATTCATGGCTTCCTCCCATTACGAGCTACACAATGGAAAGGAGCAAGGAGCTTGATGAGACATAGATACCAAATTTGATTGCAGAATAGTTAACACAGTTTATGGGTTTTTTTTTTTTTTTTTTTCAAAATTTTTTTTTTTAACGTTAGTTTACTTACCATTGTTAAAGTTAGCAAGAGTTAAGTTGTTGGGTTGAGACATATAATTTTAAATGAAGTGGCATAGCCTTCACCCTTTGATTTATTTCAATTTGATCTTGTTTGTAAAATGGATACTCTTCATTTCGAAGGGAAATGGAGAGGATCCAGATCCCCCTCCCATATCCCTCACAACAAAAAGATTAACTAGTGACTTTTCCCTAAAGTGCAAAACGGCCCTCTACTGTATTTTTTCCCCTAAAGTTTCAAAATTTTGATTCATTCTCCTTAATGTTAGGGGTTGTTCTTATTAGAATACCTCTCTTAATCTTTTGCTAATTGATCTAATTATATCTCGACACATGGATTTAAATATTCTATTCCACATCAAATGAAGAGCCTAAAAACATTCAAATACTTAAAATAAAAAATAAAAACAAAAATAAAATAACTCAATTTTTTTTGTCTTTACATTTTCTAGGTACCTAAAACAAAAAATTCTCAACCATTTTGGCCTAAATGATGTTTAATTTTTTATTTTAATTCTTAATTTTCTAAAAACAAATGTATTCACTAAATCCATTATGCAATTTTCACACAATTATCTTAGCAATTACATATAAAATGACTAAAGCCCCCACACATGGGCTACATTTTTGTGCATTGTAGGTCATGGTGCACTTGTTTGTCACCATATCATTGAGGTTGATTGTGTTCTTCACTGACAGTGGCTTGAATAAAGCTTGTATTGCTATCATTTTGTGAAGATATCATGCTCTTGCCTATAGCAACTTATAGAATGACAGGTTTGCTATTTTCTTGATGAGTTTTGTCCTTGGGTATAGTGAATTACCATATGGCAATGAGGTAGTGATTTGTTATGTCGACTTTCCCATATTCTTAAGGGATGGTTATGTCTTCACATGTAGTGAATCATCGAGCTTGAACTATAAGAAAATTTTGGCTTTTCCTACCTTGTTGAGGGCGTTATACCCTTTCAAGTAGGGGTTTTGCCATGTGTGAATAATATGACATCTTGTCGGCTTCCTGATCATCCGGTAGGGCTTACCTTTGAGGACGTATTGGCTTTCCTGCCTTGTTGAGGGCTAGTTGTGCCTTTGTAAGTAGGGGTATCGCCATAATGATACGTCTTACCGGCTTCCTAACCATTTGGAAGGGCTTATCATTGAGAAAGTATGTGATTGGCTTTCCCTACCTTATTGAGAGAATTTTCACCCTCACATGTAAAGGATTTACCATAAGAGTAATTTGTTGGCTTTCTTGCCAGTTCGCAAGGTTTTTCATTAGGAGAAAGCATTGGCTTTCCCTACCTTACTGAAGGCATTGCACTTTTGCGTGTAGGGGTCTTACCATGCTTGGATAATAAGATAGTTTGTCAGTTTTCTAATGTTTCATAAGGCTTGCCTTCGAAAATTGGTATAAGTGAGATGTATTGTTGTCGTTTATGAACAAGATGTCAATGCGACGAATGATATGCTTCTTGATGAGTTTGGCTAAAACCATTCCCATTGCTTTTCTTAAATGGAATTGCTTCCACCCACTTAGTGAATTACTTAGTCGTGGCAAAAACCTAAATGTACAAATTTAAGGGTGGATGGATAGGTCTAATGAGATCAAGCCCCCAAGTATAAAAGTCTATGGGGCACTCATGTCTTGAAGGCTTATAAGGTGTATGTATACAAGGCTGGAGTGCGCTTGGAGGTGCAGCGACTTTTAGCGAATTCGGTTGTCTCAAACCAATGGTATCCCATTGCCAAGAATTGTTAGTGGGATTTCTTCATCCCTTAGTATTCTCCATATTACTCAAAGAAAAGTCTTGAAAATGGGGGTTTTCCCTTTTGCTATATAGAGGGTAGAACATGATTCCTCTTTGTTGAAGATATGTTCTGCCGCAGATAGTGACTCCATACTAACTTGGCTTCTAATTTTGGTATGATGATAGGCTAAGCATCGAAGATGTCAATATAGGGTTGTTTCATTCCTAGTACAATAGTTTTATCCCACATTTCGATTAGCCTTTTTGTCAAAGATACAAAGGACCAAAGACATCAGCTCCATACTTGCTTGCTTGGCTTCTAACTTTGGGACAATGATGGGCTAAGCATTTGAGACATTGATATAGGGTTGTTGCATCCTTAGTACAACAATTTCTGTCTTTAGCCTCTATGACGCTTATTCCAAGATTTCACATTATATTAAGATTCCACTTGAAAATATTTGGAAAGGATTTTCAACAACTAGTGTGTGATTTTTGGTTGTTTGACATCAATGTTTAGAGTGAGCTCTAGCGAAGCATTCTTCAAAGTGCGTGCCAAGAGCAATTTCTTGAGGATGGCGACATTGACGCTTCCCTCTTCAAGCATAATCTTGAATTCAAGATTGATTAAGGCATTGGCATGGCTTGGAATGCATGCACTTGTCATGACTTGAGATATATGAACAGGCCATGGCTTGGCATGCGTGAATCGACCATGATTTTGGATGTGTAAGCTTGTCTAGGCTTAGAGTGCATGACCGTGTCATGGCTTTGGTGAGAGGGAATTGAGTCCGACTTTTCTTCTTTGTCGGATGCTCTGAGAAGGTTTCCATTTTGTCCCCTTATTGTAATTATCATTTATTTTAGTAAATGATAGTCATGTCTACGCATTAGCAAAAATGTTTTATGGAAAATATTTTGATTAAAAATTTGAAGTATTGAAATGATTTAAGTGATATATAAAAAAGATGACTTAGCAAAGAGAAAGCTTGAGAGTCTTACCTTAAGCGTGCTTTGACAATAGTATATCGCTTGTACGACTTCAAGACTTGGTTTATGAAATGTCGCTACTTAAAGACTTGGTGTGTGGAATATCTAGTGACTTGCGGTGGGCTTAACTATGGCCCTTAAAAATTTGGCGAAGACTTTATTTAGCGGTGACTTAAAAAATATTCAGCTACGAAGGTTGCACACAGTGTCAACTATACTCATCCCAAAATGAATCAATCACATGCAATAGCCCCTATATGCTTAACGCTATCCTTGGCAACAATAAAGGCGACATATGTTGAGGAGATGTTGACAATGGACTTTTAGCATAGTTGTTGGGTGTTCTTGGGTTGAAATTAATGTATAGAGTCTTGATTTGTTGATTATTGGTAGGAGCCATCATTCCCTTTGCGGTTAGACTTGCGGCTCATCATTTTTGCATTTTTGAAGGCACCATTTTTGCCTTTTTGAAGGCACCGCTTTTGCATTTTAAACTTGCGGCTCACCATTTTTGCATTTATGAAGGCACCATTTTAGCATTTCGCTTCTTCTAGTTGCTTGACTCCCTAGTGGAGTCACCAAAAATGTCGGGGATGTTTTGCGATAGGGGTCGAAAATGCAAGATTTGCCCAAATCTCCTCTTGGGTTCTTTAGAAGTGTTTACTTGTGGATAATCAAGTCCAAAATTCCAATATTTAGTAAATAAAGGATAATGGTGCTTTAACAAGAGAGAAATCAAAATGCCAATAACAAAAATGCTGAAAAATGTTTAGAAACATAACAAGTTCGAAACTTTGTCCCACAATAAGCAAGAAAAGAAAATTGAGAGAGATTGTGAGGAAGAGAGGGGAGGTTTCCTTGTGGTATATTTCCACCCCCAAGTTTTAGAATTGTGATAATGTTAGTTAGCTAAATGGGCTTTTGTTCTAAAGTTTCAACTCTATGTGTAGAACGTAGTTCGTATGAAGGGAGAGTTTTATATTGAGTTTGGGGTGCTACTAATGACTGGCTTTTGGTTAATAGAAAAGGCTACCCAAAGGTGCTAAGCAAGTAGTAATTTTCAGGTTTGCTTTTGTTAAAATAAAAAGGAAGGCTTACTTTTATCATGATTAAGGGAAATTCTTGACTAAACCCTCATTGGCTCCCCCTTTTCAGTTGTTTTAAACAATTTGGAGGCTCACCTAAGTGAGGGCTAGCAGTTGGAGTTGGCCAATGGGAGCTAACTATGTTTAATGGCAAAAATGGGTTTGAGTAGAAATTTTGGGCCCCAGTCAGCTAGAGCACAAAAGCTCTTTTGTGCTAGAAATTTTAGGTACAAGTCCTCCTTTATGAGCCTGAGGTGCTACCAGTGTCCCTTATCCACTTGGTAGCATGCATGGGTTGGCTCACATAAAAGGTCTGAAAAAAACCGATTCATACCCTCCAAACCGTACTTCCTCTATTTCCCCCATATGTCATATGAGCTTGGGTCATGCTTAAAAGAATAAAAGTATAATATGATATAATACATGAATTGATCCCATAATGAGGTTGGGCTTGATTGAGTCGAGCTTGTAGAAAATGTGTCATGAAAATGGGTATCAACAAATTTTTTGGGTTTGTGTTCTTATGTGTTCTCGATAAAGAGCTTGGGTTCTTGTGTTCTCTTGATAAAGAGGAACTCAAATTTGATTAATGTGTTTTTAGTTTTTAATTCTATTTTTTGTTAATTGAGAAATTAAAATTTTGAACTATATGTTGACATGGATGTTTAAATAAAAATTTTAAAATATTATTTTAATGGCTACGTCCGTATTTATTGTGCTAATAGTGCACTCTATCTGTCACGTAGACAATTTCCATTAGTGTGTAACGCTAGTGATAAAATCGAGATCTTTTTTTTTTTAATATTTTTATTTTAGGGACTAAATGTGGTAAAATTAAAAAATAGGAATCAAGATAGGAACAAGGTCAAAATGTAGGAACCAAAATAGTATTTCCTCATTTTTTTCTCTTACTATTAATAGGAACCTTAAGTTTTCCTCCATGGGAGAACTAGATAATATAATTGAATGGCTAGCTCGAGATATCTTTGGGCAGAAGGCAATAATGATAGAGTGGCATATTCTATTATTTAGATTTTTATTAAATATTATTAACTTTATATATATTTTAATCTATTTTTCTTGTTTTTGAGATGCAAAAACATTAATTAAGTTTTTATATTCAAATTTCTCTAATATCTCTTTTTCAATTGACAATTTAGGTCATCTGCTTTATCTTTCTTATAACAGATGCATATAAGATTTTATGAATTTTAACTTTATAATAATTTCCGTTGTTATCTTCCAACTCATTTCTATTAATATTTTATTTTATTTACCATTATCAGATTTTCACCTAAATTTTTTGTTATATATTGGTTATAAAGAGACCTGTTTTTATTTTCAACTAATTCTTCTAATCTTTTTTTCATTTTTAAATTTTTCATATTCATATACATATTTTATTGCAAACATTTGTATGACAAATAAAAGAAACACTATCTATAGTCTCTACTATAAAATTATAATATAATTAGAATGAAACAATATTTAAAGTGTAGAATAATAAAACTTGTTTAATAAAAAGAAACTATTGGAACTTCTTTTTTTTAAACATGTTCATAATATTAATTAGAAACAACCAACTTAATACAAAAAAAAAAAAAAACAAAAAAAAAAAACTTGGCTTTATCAAAAGCAAGCAAACTTTCTATCATAGGCATTGCGTCATTCAAAATAAGGAGGTCAGTTCTTCGGACAATGCTCATTTTAGCTAGATTGTCAATACATCTAGTTTTCCTATAAGCATGTGACTTCGTGCAATTAAAGAATATCCTCATCAAGTTTCCGCAATCAAATAATCTTAGAACACTAGCAATTGGAGGTATAAAAACACTTTAGTGGCTACTTTAGCCACCAAAATCATAAAAACATGCTCTAATCGGGTTGCTATATCTAAAAAAATTTGAAACCCAGCTACAGTAAGTTGCTACATTTGCAACCTCATTGTTGCTGGTTGCAAACTTGATTTAAATTATTTTATTACTCTCTGGACCCACTTCTCTTTCCCCTGACTCTCTTCTCATATCTTACCCTCCCATTCTCTCTGTCTCTCTCTTTGTTTTGTTCTCCCTCCTTTCTCTGTCTCGATCCATCTCTCTCAGATCAGCGTGGAGGGGGTGGAGCAATGGGGATCAGCATAGAGAGTGCGGGATTGTGGAGATCGGCGTGGAGAGTGCGGTGGTGCTGATGGTGGGTGGGTTTAATGGGTCATGATGGTGGTGGTGCCGATTGTGGTGGTTTTTGTGATGAGTAGGTTTGTTGTGAAGGGGTGTTTTGGTGATGGTGGTGCCGATGGTGGGTGGGTTTAATGGGTTTGATGGGCGTGACTTTAATTGGCCTTGGGTGGGCATGGGTTTGATGGGTTTTGCTTTGCAGGTTCATGGTGGTGGGGATGGGTTCGTCTTCTCCTCCGCTTCTGATCTCTTTGGGATTTGGATTGAGGTTTGGTGGGTGGGTTTAACGGATTTTCATCAAGATTGAATTTTGAATCTACGATGGTGGTGCCGGTGGTGGGTTTTGGTTGATTTTGTTGGTTGATTTGTGCGTTTGGTGGTTTCTTGTGATAGTTGGAGGTGGTTGATCATGGTTTTGGATGGCCGGTTTTGGTTGATTTTGTGGTGGTGGTTCGGTGGGTTTGGTACAGGCTTTTTGGGTGGATCTTAGTGGTTTGCTGTGTGAATGGTGGTGGGTCATGGTGTTTTGTTGAGTCTTTGGTGGTTGGTCTTGGTGTTTTGCTGGGTTTGTAGCGGTGGTTCAGTTGTTTTTTATTTTTATTTTTTTATGGGTTGTGGGTGATGTTGGTAGGTAGCAGTGGGGAAGAGTTGTTGGGTCGAATAGAGAGATGTGAGAGAAGAGAGAAAAATAGAATTTTTTTTTAATATTATTTGATTGTATAATTTATATTATTTTATTGTGATGTACTTAAAAATAGAAACTGAGGCAAAATTTCTCTCCAAACTCTACAAATTTATCATATAGATTTATATTGATAATGAATTTTGAAAATCTAACCATTGAATTATATATTTTTTATGTTCTTAACATGCATATTAAATTTCATTTAAATCGGATATTATTTATTATTTGATCAATTAACTTATTTTTTATATACAACTTTAGATTATAAAAACTTGAAATTTTAGTATTTATTTGATGATATCTCAATTGATCTTTGATTTTCTTGAAATTTTATAAGCATTAAGGATGTATTAAGAACATATAATCTAACGGTTAGATTTTTAAAATTCACACTCAATATAAATATATATAATAAGTTTGTAAGATTTCTCTTCAAACTAGTTTGAAAAAAAACTTTATTCGTTTTAAAATAGAATAGCAAAATAGATAAAATAGTATTTAAAAATGTAAATTATGCGGTTTTTTACCTTCAGTTGCCAGTGCGTTTATTGATCACCAAATAGTCTCAACTTACAAAAAGAAAGAAAACAAAACTCATAATAAACCCGATTATTTGAACCAGCCAAACAAATAAAATGAGCCTACTTTAGAAAAACCAAAAACAATTAACAATTAATTTTTCTTCTTTTTTGTGAATAACGTGGTGCAATGATATGGCAACAAGATAACGGTGAAATATTTGCTACGTTCCATCAAGTACTGTGTGTAATAAGCCTAGCACGTAATGATCAATTGCCAAACGTTTTCATGGTTAGAAAATTAAGAAGGGTTAGTCGGCAAAGCTTTTGTATTCTACGTATTAAAAACTCATAAATAGACGATCTTAGTCTCTTAGGCCTTGTTTGGATTAAAAATAATGCTCATTCAATTTTCATCACTCATCACTTAAAAATTCTATACTCGTTTGGCACTATCACTCAGTTACCATCACTCATATTTTACACACTATTTGTGGGTCCCATGTTTGTCCATTTGTGCAGCTTTTTTTTTTTTTTTTTTTTTTTTCCAGTCAGTACCCAGATCGCCCAAACCCAATGATGTGAAGACTGAACCCAAAAAAAAAAAAAAAAAAAAACTGATGTGAAGAAAACCCAAAAAAAAAAAAAAAAAAACCAACGTTAAGACCGAACCCAGAAAAAAAAAAAACGTTAAGACCAAACCCAAAAAAAAAAAAAAAAAATCAACTGGTCAAAAGTTGCGGCTGTGGGTCCCCCAATGTGTGTTTAATTACAAAAATGCCATTGAGTTATGAGTTATGGAAACTGAAAACAGCCAAAATGTGTTTTCAGTTTCCATAACTCATAACTCAAAATTTAGAGAATTGAGTGATGGAAACAGAGTTATGGAATTTGAGTTATCTTGCTCCCAAACAAAGTTCCTGCTATGAGTCCCACCATTTTTGAGTTATGAGTTATGGAAATTGGCAATCCAAATAACCGCTTAGTCTCTACTTTAAGAACCAAAAAATGTTTCCAATTTCAAACTTCTAAATTCTAAGAAAGACCTTTGAAAGTATTGGTGATTTCTTTTGTTTATGATTCAATAGTTGCAATAGAGAAGAGAGAATTTAAACCCTAAATATTTTCTTTAAAAATCTCAAAAGGTTACAAAACTACAATATTCTTGGCATTACGGTTATAATAAATGTTCGTTGTTTATTATAATTATCAAATTTCTTATTTAGATAAAAGGGATTATGTCTATCTTTCTTGTGCATTGTATGGGTTATTGGCTAGTATATAATACTTGACAAAGATTTGTGAACTAATTATAGTAATAATGATAAATATAATAATTGAAAAGGTGAGTTTAGCTTCTCTAATATAGTATTTTCTTTAGTTCCTATTTTAAACTGTAGACGGCCATGCTGCCTATACTAAATTTGGATAGTTTTTGTAGGTGGTTATTTTTCTAGACTTTTTCCCCTCGCTCTAATGACAAGTATTCAATTCGCATCAAGGAGAAAATGAACAGATTTCAGGTAGCTAAGAGCTTGCCATTTAAGGCTAAGAAGTTAGGGTGATAGATTGTAGTAATAATCTTATCTTATAGAATAATGGACCAAAAAAAAGATATGTTATAATCCTTTGGAGTTATTAGCATAATTCAATCATAGAGTTAAAAATTTATCCTTCCATGGTCAATGAAATTGATTAAATCTTAGTTGGTCATCAACTGTTTGATTATAACGATAAACTATTAATAAATTAGTGAAGGAGGAAGCACGAAAGCTAATAATAGTATAAAAGTTGAATTGTAAATAGGAGAGTTCTTCTCAACCATGCATAAAATTAGTTAATATCAGTTGGACGGCTTTAATGGTGACAAGCTCAGGTACTACAGTATAAATAGCTTCAAACCATATAGGGAAATCATCATACCATACAACAAATCGACAATAGTAGAGAAATAATATGGGAAAGAATTTGAGCATTGTACCAATTTCCTTGCTATTTTTGTTGGCATCCACCAGTGCCGTGCAAGTCTTTGACGTTAAATCATATGGAGGACAACCTAATGCCGATATCACCCAGGTATAAATATGTGTAGCACAATTAACTATACCTAATTAACATGAAAAGTGGGTTCTAGTTAACTTAACTAGTAAAGTCTTTTAATGTCAAATAAAAGAACTCGGGTTCAATCTTTGCTTACACTAAAAGCTATTCGGTGTCTTGACCAGATGATACAACATTAACATGAAAAATGATTGTAATATACTGATTTTGATTTATCATAATGTGTTTATTAGGCTTTGACAAAAGCTTGGACAGCTGCGTGCGCAGTAGCAGGAAGTAAAGTTATGATTTCAGCAGGGACATACAAACTAGGTGTAGTGACTTTGTTAGGTCCATGCAAAGGTGCTATTGAGTTTAACCTTCAAGGCACCCTAGAGGCCCCATCAGATGATGCCTCCTTCAATGGTAAAGACTTTTGGGTTTCTTTTCAACGTATCGACAGTCTCACTGTGTCAGGTGGTGGAGTTTTTGATGGCAAAGGACAAATAGCATGGCAAAAAAATAATTGTGACAAAGAGTACAACTGCAAAACACTTCCTATCGTAAGATTTCATCAATCTTAATAATTAGCATTTAAATTTCCATTATTTTTATGTAGATATATACAGACACTACAACTTTAAGAACTTTAACCATCACGAAATACTAATTCAAGCACTAATTCCTTTAATGATGTTAAGGACATTATCATATTATTAGTAATTTGATGTAAGCTTTATCTAGTGAGGTGTCACAACTCACCAAAAAAGAAAATTCAAAATTTGTATATGAGAAAGTCCATTTACAGAATATGGACACAACTTTTGTGCCATGACCCTAACTTGTGCAACTGTGTAATGGAGAAAAAGTGGTGGTTAAAAGTGAAAGTGATGGTTCACCAATCATACTCACATATAACATCAAATTGTGACAAATTGTTTGGTCTAGAAAGAATTTTTCATATTATATTGTTGAAGTAGTACCAACAACATTCATTGATATAAATTTGTAATTTTTATAATATAGTAATTCAAAGAAGCGTTAGCATTTTGCTATAATATATTTAAATGAAAATATTTTTAGGAGAATATTTAAATGAAACTATGGAATTCATATTTGGTGTTTGTTTATCTAACTTGTAAACATGAACAGAATATAAGGTTCGATTTCATTACAAATTCAATAGTCCGTGACATTCAATCGAAGGACAGCAAATTTTTCCACATAAACCTTTTGGGATGCAAGAGCTTGCAATTCCAACATGTTACCATAACTGCACCCGAAAATAGCCCTAACACTGATGGAATCCACATCGGACATTCATCTAGCATCACCATCACCGATGCCAATATTGGAACAGGTGACGATTGCATCTCCATTGGTGATGGAAGCCAAGATGTTACTATTAACCAAGTAACTTGTGGACCTGGTCATGGTATTAGTGTTGGAAGTCTTGGAAGGTACTCAAATGAACAACCAGTTTCAGGAATTAGAGTAATCGGTGGCACCATTAGCAATACAATGAATGGTGTTAGAATTAAAACATGGCCTGCTTCGCCCCCTGGAAGTGCTTCTGATATGCATTTTGAGAATATTATCATGAACAATGTTGCAAATCCTATCCTCATTGATCAAGGCTACTGCCCAAATGGTCAATGCTCAAACAAGGTTATTATAAACATCACAAATATATAAACTCATTTTGATGTTAAAAGTTAAAAAAAGAAAAAAAAATTATAGATACTAATATCAAATTCTTGGGTGGGTTTTTGTTTGTTTGTTTTGCTTTCAGTCTCCCTCGAAAGTTAAGATCAGCAATGTTAGCTTCAAGAACATTAGAGGCACTTCTTCAACAAAGGAAGCTGTGCAGCTTATTTGCAGTAAAGGTGTACCATGCCAACAAGTGGTGGTTTCTGACATTGATCTCGTATTCAAAGGTACTGGAGGATCTGCTACTTCCACTTGTATTAATGTCATGCCCACCGTTTCAGGAAAGCAAAATCCTCCTGCTTGCACCATCAAATAATAATAAAGTATCTCCCAAGCTGTTGTAACTAATGCGGAATAAGGAAATACTATTTGCAAAAAGGTTATAGGAGTTCTATTTTAAGTAGAATTTCATTTACTATAGTCTATCATGTTCCCTTTTTCTTTATTTAAATGAAATTGTGGAATATTGGATAGTTATTTTTAGATTTGTTTGAGTTCAAGCTTTTACTAAAAGCTACTATGGTCTAGAGTGCTATTGTAGATAGTATTTGTTCTGTTACTATAGCTGGGATATTTCAGAATAAAACTAAAATTGTTATTAGACTTGTTGTAATTTTTTTTTATTCTTCACCAAATAAATGCTTCTGTTCATGATATGGTAACATTCAATTGATTTGCATGCATGTTTTTAATGCCAAATTAACTTGCTCTCATAGTCTTCGATGACGATAAGATGTAAAACTTATAAAACAGATGTCATCTATTCAAAGTTATTTCTCTAAATATTGTATATTTTTAATATAGATTTCTATAACAACTAAATTTTAACCACTTTTATTTCTAAAAATATAACACATATTATTGAAGTTGATTATACCACCAACGCAAAAATTAAGGTAGAAAATTAAAAACCAATTACATAAATATTTTAGTAAACTTACTTAATTTTCTTACTGAAACGAAGCAATTTTGGATGATTAATTAGCATATTCTAGCAAATGATTAACAATGAAATTAAAAGATTTCAAGTACCTAAATGGTTTGTTGCATTAACTGTTGTATTTTATCAATATTTTTGTGGCTCAATGACATAACATGCTGTCATCTATTAAGAGAATCACGGTTCATTCAAAACAACAAATATTTACATTTATGGGATTTTTTTTTTTTTTTTTTTTTTTTTTTTTTTTTTTTTTTTTTTTTTGCGTTGGTAAAAGATAATTGAGTACGAATTAATCATAACTATTCAATCTAGGCTTGTGCATATGCATAAAGTTCACATAAATAAAATTGATAAATAAGAAAAATATTTTAAATATAATGGTATCCCCGTTGATACAATCTCTTGTACACCCTTTACATTTTAAATAATATTATTTTGATATCCCAAAAAAAAAAAAAAAAAACAGTACTACTTATGTACTATTTACATATTATTGAAGTCTATTATTATTATATCATGTATTGTAAATATGAATGTTACGTCATTCCAAAGCAAACATAACTATTTACTTAGCTACTACTAAGGATTGTGATTGAAAATAACAAAGCTTCAATTTGTAAAATCCAATAGCAACCAATGGGCCACTAATATTAAGAAACAAGGCTAGATCCTTACAATAGCTTAATAATAATTTTAATCAATTTAATCAAATATTAACTGAATAATTAAGCAATCAAGATTCAAGTTTGACATTGTTCATGGACAAACATTTTCAATGTAGTGAAGAATATACACACCCACACAAAGACTTTATAGGGCAAAAACCCAAACTGTAAAAAACACTATGAGACTAAGCCCAACTCAATAAGTCTACTATTAAAGGAAGCTACAATACATTATACACTCATACGATGTTCCCGTACTCGTAGCCGGTTTAGGAACCTTATCTCCTCGCTTCGGCTAGCTATTGTAGATGTTGTTATAGACATCAAAATTTTATGATGTACTCTCATTTGTTTGATCGATCATGATGAAATATTTGTGATCCAGTTAATTTCCATTTGATGATGTATCAACAACGAACAATCAACAAATGAAATCAAGCCACATGGCAAGCCCATGAGTTTGTACAACACACATAGAAATGACATGTGTCCAAGCCATGTCATTTCCCACATGAGCAAAGTACCACATCTTAGCCACGTCATTTCCCACATGTACATCATCCCAAATAACCCGGTCGAACCGGACGGTCCGGATCGGATTTAAAAAAAAATGCCTATTATGTGGTGCTCTAAGCTTCTATTTAGTCTTTTTAACCTTATTTCATTAAATTTTTTAACTGTTACCTCATTTATTAGAGTAACTTGGAAAGTTGTAATTTACAACTATTTTGTGTTGGCTTTAATTTCATGCCAAATTTGATTGTAGTTTAGTTCAACCATGTTTAACCTATATTTTACGTGGGATTTCTTTGTATGGGTTGTGTATGAGAGAAAGTGTGAAGACTTAAGCTTGCATTGAAGAAGGTGTGGTTTTCATAGGTATCTTGCGAGTAAACTTCCCGCGAAGTAAGCCACGTGAAGAGCACATGACTAGAATATGAAGAGTCATGACAATCTGGTGATAGCTAGTTTTTGAGTGTAGCTCGCGGGTAAGGCCTTCCTGCGAGATACCCACGAAACATTCTATTTTGCTATTTTGGCATATTTGCTCCACCATGTCTTCACCCACACTATATATACCTACATATTTTAAAGAGTGAGCACGTGACTAGAATATGAAGAGTCATGACAATCTGGTGACAGCTAGTTTTTGAGTGTAGTTCGCGGGTAAGGCCTTCCTGTGAGATACCCGCAAAACATTCTATTTTGCTATTGTGGCTTATTTGCTCCACGTCTTCACCCACACTATATATACCCACATATGGTAAAGAGTGCTTTTAGAGAAAATACCTTAGCAAACACACTTGAGAGTTAGAGATTGTATACCCACAATCATCTATACAATCCTTTGTGGTTTTCCTCATACTCCTACCTCTCCATCTCCATATCCATATCCATATCCATATCCTTGAGAGGTTGATAGCCCAAACACTTACCACACCCATTCTGAGTGTCAAGTGAGGTTTTGGTGCTGCTGGGAAGCATTGGAAGAAGCCAAGCTTTGGCGGATGCAATCGGGCGCATTATGAGATCCGAAAAGCTAGACAAGACATGGTTTTGAGTAGCCTTGTTGGAGTAGTAGCTTGGAGGGCTTAGGTGCACTGAGTAGATTAGGCTCGGAGGGTCTCTTGCTATTCGTATATCCCAATTTATTGTCTAGTGGATCGATTTACTGCTTGGAGGGCAGCAGAGAGGTTATTCATCGAGTTTTTCGATTTCCTTTTTGATAACACATCGACGTGTTATCTTGGGTTTGTATTTCTCTTACCTACTCTTTTAGCTTTCATTTTACTGCTGTGATATGATGAATATGGCTTAGAGTAGTTTTATTGTTTGTTCGCTCGCATTTACTCTATTCTGCACTGAGTTTAAGTTAGAGTAAAATCAATTGAGCTGTAATCTTTTAATTTGGAGTCTGAATAGCTTTTGAGTTTTTAACACAAATCCGAGCTTTCAATTGGTATCAGAGCGGGTGCACTTGCTGTGGTTTCATTACCTTAGTGCGATCCTAGAACCCTTTTATGATGGATCGATCACAATCACTTAATGCTCCACCATTCTTTGATGGGAGCAACTATGCATTTTGGAAAGTCCGCATGAGGACATTCCTTTGTACTATAGATGAGTCTGTGTGGGATTCCGTTGAGAATGGGTATGTTAAACCCACGACAACTAAGTCTGAATGGGACAAAGCAGCTCTTACTTTGGCAAATGCCAATAGTAAAACTATTAATGCTATCTTTTGTGGTGTGTCTACTGATGAATTTCACAGGATATCTCATGTGAAGATCGCCAAGGAAGCGTGGAAGATTCTTGAGACTACTTATGAAGTTACCAAGAAAGTCAAGGACATAAAACTCCAAATGCTTACCACTCGATTTGAAGAGCTCAAGATGAGTGACGATAAGTCATTTGATTCATTCTATGGGAAGCTTAATGAAATCGTGATTGCCAAGCTCAATCTCGAAGAAAAGATTGAGGGTACTAAGGTGGTGAGAAAAATTTTGATGTCCTTACCGGAGAGCTACAGTGCAAAGGTCACAACTATTGAAGAAAGCAGAGATTTGAATGAGATCAAGATTTAAGAACTCATTGGATCTCTCCAAACGTATGAGCTTGGACTGCCTTCCCATAAGCCAATCAAATCACTTGCTCTTAAAACCATCAACGAGAGAGTGGATGACTCCTACAAAGAAGATGATGTGGAGAAGGAGGTAGCATTCCTTGCAAAGAACTTTCGAAAATTTTTGAAGATGAAAAACCGTAGGAAGTTTTTCAGCAAAGGAAAGTTTTCATCTTCCAAAAATGGTTGGAAGGAGTTCAAGAAGAAAGATGGTAAGGACTCTTAACCCCCTTAAGGAATTGTGTGCTACGAATGTAATGGTCATAGACACCTTAAGAAGGAATGTCCTAACTATTTGAGAGGAAAGGGTAAGGTGTTTGCCATTACTCTTAGTGACTCCAAAAGCTCAAATTCAGACATGGAAGGAGACTGTGACAGTGGCAGAAATTATAGGTCTTCGTGGCAATTACCTCCGTTGACTTTAAGGATGATTTGAGCAATTTGGTTGATGAACTTGGTGAGTATTCTGAGGGTAAGGAAGTTGAAGAATCGGAAGATGAAAATGTATGCCAAAATGAAGGTGAGAATAACCTTCAAGAAGCATATGATTCTTTGCTAGACAATTGTGGCAAATACGCCAAGGTTGCGACCCGTGCTATTAGAAAAATGAAGAAGATTGAAGAAGAGTATAGGTGTACCCTTGTGCAATTTAAGGAAGCAAAATTTGAAGTAGAGGGACTCAAGGGAGAGTTGATTGAAGCTTATTCTAAGATCGAGTTTCTTAAACTTAAAATTATCCAAGCCAATGTCAAGATTAAGTGTATCTCCACCAAGAAACTTGACAATGTATTGTCCTTGCAAAAATCTTCACATGATAAGACCGGTTTGGGCTATACCGGAGAAGGAAGCTCCAATAGTGAACCCAAGAACGAAGTGAGGTTCGTATCAGTCAAGAATGTTGAGAAACTTAAAGAAATGAAGCTTGAGACTGAGTCCCCTGGTGCTCTAAAGAGAACCGTTGGCGCAAAACCAAAGGATAAAAGAAAGTCATTACCCAAAAACCAAAGGGGGCCTCAAGTGAAGCATGTGTGTCATCATTATGGCGTTCAAGGGCACAAAAGACCTAATTGTAGCAAGCTTCATGCACTCAAGAAGGCTGACTCTATGCGTAGTCAAGAAAGTTCAAAGAAAAGACCAAAGGGAGCACAACTTAAGGGAGAAAATGAGGGATTTCTCATTGGAGATGTGATGGAAATGTTGAAGAACATCTCTCTATGCCTTGCTAGCTTCACTCTGAGGTTGGAAAGTTATGTTGGTCGTACCCCTTCATCTAAGTGTCTCACCCAAAACACTCGTAAAGTGTGGGTGAAAAAGGGTACTCATGCATGATCACTCTCTATGCCCATGCATTAATATTTCCAATGTGTAGGGTCATAGGTTCATGCATCGTGACTTGCATAATCATCTTGTGTCATTGCTTTCGATTTATAGCATGTTTCTTTTACAAGTTTTGTTTTGTACTTGTTTTTATTGATCTTACTTTACTTGTTCTATTTTTGAGTATGTTGAAAAATTCAAAAAACCATAAAAAAAGAGAAAAATCTCCTAAAATTTTGATTGCTTGTGTTGTGTTTATCACATGTGAGATTGGCCTAGTACCTTTGTACTAATGGCATAGTACATTTACGAACTTAACTTATTTTGTATGCACATCTATCTGTGTGGAAAAAATCTTGAAATCTATGTGTGATTATTGTAAATCGATCTTCAAGCTTGTCATGAATGATGAGTCAATAGTCTTGTTGATCTAGATACTTGCATAGACTTGTGCCTATATATCTTCCCACATTTTTATTTAGTTATTTATTTTTTTATATTTTTGCTCTATAGCTCATCAAATGTCAAATCTCGAGAAGAGATAATGAACTGCAAAAGCCGTCACACATACAAGTATTTGACTAGAAAAAAAGGAAAGCGACTTGTATTGAAATGTATGGTGCCTCAAAAAGCCAAAGGCTTACTCACAAAATTGAAATATCAAAAATTTTAGGCATCGATCTCAAAATGAGATGTAATGTTTTTATATGATCAAATGTTATAAGTTGTAAGAAGCCAAAAAGTAAAGCTTCAAAGTTTTATGATCATTTTCTCGTGGGAGGTCATATATGCTCATTTCTGTGATTGAGATAGACCACTTGACTTAGTACTAGTTGTGTATGACTTAATTGAATTGATCATTGAAGTTTCAACCTAGACTAAGGACTATTCCACATTTGATACACATACACAACACACAAGTCTATTGTTCAACGAATGCTTATTTGATCATTTTGATAAAAAAAGGGGAGTAGTTTGAGGGGTAGCTGCTGAGTTGGAGGGGGAGCATAGCCATAGATATTGGTTTATTTTTGGTGGTTTAGGAGTTTATTTTGGTGGTTTATAGTTTTTATAACTCTTAGTTATTTACATTGCTTTCTTTTAAAGCTTTAAAGTACTCTAGCTTAAAATTTCAGTTTATATTTAGTACTTTATTTTATGTATATTTGCTTTTGTAGCTTTTTAAAGTACTTCTAGATTAATGCATACATTATTTTAAGTACTTCACACTTATGCCCTTGTTGGATCTTGTATCCTTAATGCAAATGCTTTGGTGTTTTACATTGGTTGTGTGTTTAGGCATGCAATTGATTATTACATTACTCTTAATTGCATTGTGTGTCTGGATGATCTTTTACTAGTTAAATGATTATTGTAGTCGTTCTTTAATGACTGTTCCTATATGATCAAGTTATGCTTCATAGTTTATATCTTGCTTATTACCTTGATCGCATTTTACTTGTTCCTATACATACCTTGTATTCAACTTGTCATAAGCTTAATGAAAGTTTTGTTTGTGTGCGAGTGTTTCAGGATACAGGTGTATACGTGCAAGTGCTTCACAGCTTCTAGATTAGGTGTGAGTGAGTTTTGCCACCGTTCCCAAACTTGTATCTAAGTCTAGAGTCTGTTTTAGGGATTTTATCACGAAATAGCCAAATGGGAAGATTGTAAAGTTGTTATTTACAACTATTTTGTGTTGACTTTAATTCCGTACAAAATTTGACTGTAATTTTGTTCAATCATGTCTACCTTGTATTTTATGTGCGATTTTATTGTATGAGTTGTGTGTGAGAGAGAGTATGAGTACTCAAGCTTGCATTGAAGGAGTGGTTTTCGTGGGTATCTCGCGAGTAAATTTCCCACGAAGTAAGCCACATGAAGAGCACATGACTGGAATATGAAGAGTCGTGATAATCTGGTGATAGCTGGTTTTTGCGAGTAGCTTGCGAGTAAGGCTTTCCCGTGAGATACTTGCAAAAAATTCTGTTTTGCTATTTTGGTTTATCTGCTTCACCATGTCTTCACCTATATAATATATACCCACATATTGTAAAGAGTGATTTTAGAGAGAAAACCCTACCAAACACACTTGAGAGTTAGAGATTGTATACCCACAATCATCTATACAATCATCTACACAATCCTTTGTAGTTTTCCTCAAACTCCTACCTCTCCATATCCATATCCATATCCATATCCATATCCTTGAGAGGTTGATAGCCCAAACACTTACCACACTCATTCTGAGTATCACGTGAGGTTTTGGCACTGTCGGGAAGCATTGGAAGAAGCCAAGCTTTGGCGGATGCAATCGGGCGCATTGCGGGATCCGGAAAGCTAGACAAGACACGGTTCCGAGAAGCCTTGTTGGAGTAGGAGCTTGGAGGGCTTGGGTGCACTAGGTGGTAGATTAGGCTTGAAGGGTCTCTTGTTATTCGTGTATCCCAATTTATTGTCTAGTGGATTGATCTACCGCTTGGAGGGCGGCGGAGAGGTTTTTCGACGAGTTCTTCAGTTTCCTCTTCGATAACACATCGGTGTGTTATCTTGTGTTTGCATTTCTTTTCCCTACTCTTTTAGCTTTCATTTTACTGCTATGATATGATGAATATGACTTAAATTAGTTTTCTTGTTTGTTCGCTCACATTTACTCTATTCCAAACTTAGTTTAAGTTAGAATAAAATCAATCGAATCGTAATTTTTTAATTTGGGGTCTGAATAGCTCTTGTGTTTTTAACATAAATCTGGGCTTTCATAACTTATTTTTACAGTTATATCCAATATGAGCTGAGCTTCACAATTAGACCAAATATAATTCTCTAAAATAAAATCACCATCTTTTAAAAATAGACCAAATTTACAAAGGGCCCAAGCCCAAACCTTAACCTTATGATCCAGGTTTGAACTCTCCACCCACATGTAGATTAAAGGCTAAAGGGTTTGACCTTCCCCCCACACGTGTATATCAAAGCTTAAAGGCAGATCAAAGCTTAAAGGTCTGACCCTCCCCACCACATGTGGATCAAAGGCTAAAAGGTCTAACCCTCCCCACCATGTGTGTATAAAGGCTAGATCAAAGCCTAGTTTACCCACAAACTCTCTTTTCCTCTTCGCGTGTAGATGAAACCTAGCCATTTATAAACTATCTTCTTCCTTCCCACATGTAGATGCACACTATAATGACACGTGTCCCTTTACTTTTTTTTTTTTAATTTAATTTTTTTTATAAGATAGAATTTCTACTCTAGCTTAATCTAAGTGTATATGTGTGTGAAGTTTCCTTCTAGATTTTTGAACCTTGGCCCTTGCCTTCCATACCCCACAAGCACTTATACCTGAGGAGCGACCATTGTACCAAGGGTGTGCAGTGGGTGTCCCTTTACTCAAGTACAAAACATTGACATATAGAAAAATCCTCAATAAAGCTAGGATGACATGGACTAATAATGCTCTGTGGCACATTTCAATTTGTTTATAGTTTTTTATTTTTACTTTTTATTTTATAGAAAGTTATATAATGGTATGATGAAAGTATAATACCATAATTAAATCACTATTAGTAGAAACATATGCTTATGGTAAAATATAGAAGAGAGATTTGAACAGACAAATCATGGGCCGGTTATATAATACCATAATTAATTAAATCACTTATTCTTAAAAAAAAATAATTTTAATTCCTCATTATGACCTATTACTATCAATGAACATATATATTTATGGCAAAACATAGAAGAGATATTCAAATAGACAGTTGTATGGATACTCAAAGAAGTCCAAAAGACAGTCTGTATATCAACTGGATGGTGAAATAAAAATGGTAAGTGGTCAATTAATTGTCTACCAATATTTAAGTTACAATACCATAGAAGCATAAACGGATTTTTTTTTTTGAGGGAAAACAAGTATACACAGCTGATATAGTTTTCCTCCTAAAAAAATTATTTAAAAAACACCCCCCGTATGTGTTAGCACAATAAACACATGACTCATTGAGTTATATATCCCATTTTCCATTTGTTATTTTCCGCTTTCTAATATACTTCCTTAATCTCTTAATCTTCTTCAACTTTTGGGTTTCTCTATGTTCTTTATCCCTCCATTAAGGCCTCCGTGGGTTACTGCTTGAAAAATTATAAAGCCAATATAAGTTTCTCACATTGGCAGTAGCCTTGTGTTCCATAGTTGATTGTTCTTTGTCCATTGCCAAGGTAAGTTTTCATGAACCAAGAATAAGGAAAAGTTGTGTGTTACTTCAGTCATTTGTATTCCAAAAATTTTGTAACTATTCAATGAATATAATATTATTCTCAATTTTATAGTTATCATGCTACCTTGAAATTGAAATTGAAGGTTAGTAATAGTGTGATTAAAAAAAAAAAAAAAAAAAACTCAAGAAAGGGTGGGGATGGGGGGGGGGGGGGGGGAACAAAATATGGTGAGCAATCGACTAATAGATATTAACATCTGGAAAAGAGTAAAGTGTTTAAAATTTCAAGTGAAATTACATTTGTTTTTAGTTTTTTTTTTTTTTTTTTGAAACACATTTGCTTTTATTTGAATATATATAAAAACAATATTATAGAAATGACTAATGACATTGCTCTCTATTTTTCCAGTATTATGAAGGAAGCTGAAGCCAAGAAGTTAAGACAGTTTGATTGAGATTGATTGATGTAGACTTTTTTCCTTGAAGTTTAAATATATCACTTCATTATACATGTAATTAACTTTCTAATTTCATATTTAACTTTGCAATTGTTCTATTTGTGATTACTATCACCCTAGATTTCCTATGTTCATGGTTCTTTATTTAGATTTATTGTAAATAACTTAAATTAAATTTGCTGAAGTTATTTATTGTCTAAAACCACTATTAGTCATTTCTAGCACTTATTATATCCTTTCTAGAAGTGCATCCTAGAAGGCTTTGTTTATGTCTTTGTATTTGTTATTCGTCTATGTATGACTCTATGTATTAATTGGTGTAGGTATTACTTCGGTCAAGAATGAGTTGTGGACAACTGAGGATCTTTTAATTTTCAAAAAATTATTGGGTTTGGTTTTTTCGTTTTTTTCATTCTTAATCAAATTGGAACTTGCCACATAAATTTATTAGTCCATATCACCCTAAATTTATTGAGGATTTTACTATATGTTAATTTTTTATGCTTTAGTAATGGGACATGTTGCACGGTTTTGTGCATTGACTAATTTGTGATCCAAATTTTATAATATGGACAATAGATAAATAATGAGATATTATCAATTCGCAACAACCATGAATTGATTTGTACAATTTTCAATATTAAATAGTTTATAATTGAGATTAAACGAGAAGCATAAATTAATCCAACATTATATATATATATATATATATTTATAATATATATATATTTTTGTTATTTTTTGTGGATGAGTTAATATATAATATTATTATATTTTTTTGTCATTGCTTATTTATTTTATTAGTCTAAATAACTTAAACCAAATACATAACATATAAATTGACATTAATAAAATCTCGTGCATTGCACGGGCTAAAAACTAATACTATATATAATAGCAGAAACATTTTTTTTTTCTATAATTAAGGTGGTTTTGAGATGTAGGAAAAATACCCATCTGAATTTCTACCACGTTTACGGTTATATATATATATATATATATATATATATAAGCAAATACCTCTTGTAAGAGTGCATAAGGTCCTTCCGTATAGCACTCTAATTTTGCATTTAGATTTTTTTTACCTCTTTTTATTAAGTTATTTTTACTATTACCAAAATGTTCACGTAAATTATTTTTACTAATATCTCATTAATTGTCTAAGCTTACACTACACATTTCTCTATTTTTCATGTCTTTTAGTATACCCACCATTTAATATTAAAAACAAAAGCAAAAATAACAATAATTAATGACTAGTAGAAATAACAAACTAGATAAGACTCTAGGGAGAAAGATAGAGAGACATGAAATGTTGCAGTTTGTTAAATAAAACATGCTGTTTCACTATTACCAAAATAAAAAACCTGAGATTGATAAAAAATTTTTAAGAGAAAGAAATAAGAATCTGAGGGGCCACTGCCTCCGTCATACTAGCCTCCCACCATCATCAAGTTGCTATGGGTAATTTTTTTTATTTTTTATTATTTATTTATTTTTTTCAATTAGGGGCTTAAATATGATTTTGGTTTGGGTAATTTGGTTGGATAGTTTTTGTTTTGTGCATAAAAGTAGAGAGAATATTTTTCAAAGCTTACACCACACATTTCCCTCTTTTTCATGTCTTTTAGCATGCCCACCGTTTAAATATTAAAAAAAAAAGCTAAAATAATAATTATTAAGGACTAATAGTATAACTAACTAGATAAGGCCCTAGGGAGAGATAGAGAGACATGAAAATGTTGTGGATTGTTAAATGAAACATACTAAATCACTATTACCAAAATAAAAAGCATGAGATTGAGAAAGCTTTTCTAAATCATATTTAGGGGCTTAAGTATGATTTTGGTTTGGGTAATTTGGTTGGATAGTTTTTGTGTTAGGTATATAAGTAGAGAGAATATTTGGTGCACAATGTAAAGCAATATTCTACCACGTTTTTAAATCATCATAAGGCATATGCATACGCACTCGCCCACATCATGTCTTAATGTTGCACTATCAATGAGTAGATGACGCTGAGAGAGTTGGACATTCATTCATTTCATGGTATGCAATATGTGAATACAACACAAATTAGTGGCTTTTCATGGTCATGAGATCTTTTCTTATACATACATACATACATACATACATACATACATACATACATACATACATACATACATACATACATACATATATATATATATATATATATATATATATCAGTAGAGACCTTATGTTAGATTGCATGAGGTCGACACTCTCAGTCAAGTCACCTTGCGGCAGCTTGTGGAGCCTTGGAAGCTCCTTGAGGCCAGTTCTCTTTTCACTCTTAGCCCATCGTCTTGCAAATTGTATTGCCTTGAAAACTGTCATCTTGCATCCTGTCATCTTGTATCTAGTCATCTTGCAAACTGTTATCTTGTACCCAACCTGTGGTTTATGGTTTGTGCTTCTTTCTTTTTGTAGCGGTGGGTGATTAGGCATGGCCATATAACTTCAAGCACTAACATAGCCTTAAAGGACTTTCACCAAGTGAGGGTTCATCTTGCTGGGTTGACTTTTGATGAGGTAAGTTTAGTAGCTCTAGTTTCTCACCCTTCTTCATGAATTCTTCTTTAGGATATCCTTCTTCTAACCTCATGTCATTATAGGTCAACTGGACTCCATGGGCCGGCCAACCCCTTCCAACTTCTCGAGACTTGGAGCCGGTTGCTATCATTGCTTCAGAGATCACCCGACCTTCTAAAAGGAGCAGGCTTAAAGGTGATATACCTGGTAAAGAGGGTAACGTGCCAGTTGGTGGGTATGGCTGACCCACAGATTCTGAGGGACCTTCCTGAGTTCATGCTTTCCCCACACTTCGTGACTGATGTTGAGTACAACATATGGGGGAGTAATATTTCCTATGCCGAGCGGCTCCTTGTGGGGTTGGATTACGAGGAGTTCAACCTTACTTGCCTCACGCCTTCGCTCACTATTCAGGTACATGTTCAAACTCTTGTTCTTCGTTTCCTTCTTCTCTCTTGGCTTGTCATGACTACTAATATGGGGAATTGTAATTAGGGGACTTGCTTCTAGTGTGCCCATAGATCCTCCACATATCCCTTGGACAGTTTATGCCTATGGAACTGACGGCTTTGCTCGGGAGCGTGTTGTGCCCCATAACCCAATGTCATGGGCTATCCTTTCTCTCCCAACACTCGAGTGATGAGTTCTTTCTTCCTTCTTTAGCATTTCTTTCCTTGTTCTAGTCACAAACCCTTCTTCTTCCAATTACAGCCCACTATGCAAGAGCATGAGGAGCTGGTGTGGTTGATTAGAAATCTTAAGTTGGAGGTGGCCGACTATTCAAGGGAGTTGTATGGTCTTGGAGGAGTGGCCCACCCAAGTGAGGGTGATGCTGATGATAATGATGGTGATGGTGGGAAGAGGAGGACTCGGAGGCGACTTCTAGCTACCAACCAAGGAAGAGGCAGCATCATTGATTACATGTAGTCATGGCATACACACACACACACACACACACACACACACACACACACACACAACACACAAATATATATATATATATATATATAAATATATATATTTTTCATTTTCTTTTGCTTTTAGTGTTTCTCAATTCCCTTAGCAGACATTTGGATTAAGTTTGAGACAAAGGAATTTTATTAAGAACATCTTTTTAAGTTTATGCTTTGGATTGGAACTTAGCACTTAATTTACAAGTACAATGATAAATTGTGTGTTTCTATACAATCTTTGCTTCTTTGATACTTGCAATCTTGCTTGGGATGTGTCTTGAATGATTCTTTAGGTCACAGGAACGTTAGGAATGCTTTGAAGTAGAAAAAATCTACTTAAAATAGGGGAACATGGGCTTCTGCCAAGTGCTTTGCATACGTGAAGATGAGCCTACGTACTCAGCTTTGACTTTGTGTACGTAGGGTTGACTTTGCACACGTGGGCCGTAAGTCAAAAAAACCCTAGTTGACTTACTTAGGTATAAAAGTAGCCGTTTGGGTCCAAAACCCTCACCAATGTATTTTCAAACTAGAGGATGCTTTTTTGAGGTATTCCCATGGTAGAAAACTCTTATCTTGATGTCTCCACTTGGATTAGGAAGCCAGGTCCCAATTTCAAGGATTTTGTTGCTCCCTATTGCCTTTCTTGCATCCTTTACCATCAAATTGGGGTGGATGAGCCTTTTCTTCGCATTGCTACCAACTTTTGGGTTCCTTCCCAACATGTATTTTGCTTCAATGGAATAGAACTAAGCCACACTATTGAGGAATTTGCTGCTATTATAGGTGAACTGGAGATTGATGACCTTATCTTTCCTACCATGGGTGGAGATCTTTCTTCCTTGCTGCGAGTGGTGTTGGGTGTCCTTAAAAGCACAGCCAATAGGCAGTGTGTCTTTGGCAAACTCAACCTTAGGATGGTCTTTAATTACTTTTCCAATTTAGGACTTCTTGAGGGTGAAAGGCCACGATCATACTACCTTCGCGCCTTTTGCTTATGTGCCCTTGCAAGGTATTTCTTGGTTCAACAATCATATTGTGTGGACCTTCGAATGTGCTCGGTGGCTTATGAGCTAAAGAAGGGCAATTTGGTGGGCTTGATCTTGGCGGAAACCCTCAATGGTTTGGATTCCTTTCAAAGGAAGGAAGCAAACTTCTTTGCGGGAAGTCCTTTTCTCTTTCAGGTATGATCCCTAACTTTTGCCTAGGTTCTTAACCTAGTGGGATTCATCTAATTTTGTATGGATTGCCTTTTGGTTTTCAAACCTTCGAGGCACCTTATATCGTCTTTCATTTTTTTTTTCTCACTCATGCTCTCCACTTTTTCTTTTTTTCTTCTTTTTTTCTCTCTCTCTCTTCTCTTCTCTCTCTCTCTCATTTTTTTATTTTTATTTTTTTAGATATGGCTACAAGAGAGGCTTCGGTTGTTTTTTACTCCTAATATGCCCCTTAGCACCTACCTGCCTAGGCATCTTAGAGATTGCTGGCTTCAAGATGTCTTGGGCTTTGAAGCATACATGGAGCTCATAGGTCGTCTCAAGGAAATTGACATTCAGTGGGTCGTGGAATGGTGGCACATCTTAAGCATGGTCCATAGTTGCTGCAAGGACCATTGTGTGACACTAGTTGGGCTTCGTTGCTGCTCTTACTACTCCACTTGTCTTATCTCGAGGCAATTTGGAGAGCGTCAAGGAGCACCTGCTGATGAGGGTGCCTTCCACACTACAGTGTTCACTAATGGGATCTTAGGAAGGATTACTGAGGCTTGGCCATGTCGTAGGGTGATGAAAGACATTGTCCCTCCCAAATATATCTACCCTACTACAAGCTACAAGCAATGGTTGAAGGATGACATGAAGTGGATTCTGAATAATGAGAAGGCTCATATGAAGACTAGCAAGAAGATAAGGAGGACTCAGTGACCACCTTGATGTGCCCCATATTTTAATTTTCTGCACTTTTTTGATTCTTATGTTTTTGTTTTTGAATTTAATAAAGGATTGGAATGGAATGTTCCAAATCCCCTATGAGAACAAGCTTCTTATCTTTTAATTTGAGCAATGAAAGAATTTTCCTTTTTATTATCTTTGTTTATTGTCATCTCATTTATCCTTTTTCTTTTCTTTTCTTTTCTTTTCTTTTTCCTTTACCATGTAATTTTTGCCCATGACGTCCTCTGAGGAATTTTCGCCATGCCCATGGTCTTTTCCTCTAACTTTTATCTAGACCACCCTTTCAAGTTTTCAATCTAACAGGGTTCTTTTGCCTTAACTTATGCCTAGGCTGCCCTTTCGAGTTTTCAAATTAGCAGGCCTTTTTTTTTTTTTTTCTTTAAAATGTTGTATTTCCAGAGTTTATCCATGTTAATGGGGGTGAAGTATTTCTTCCCCACTAAATCTGTGATTCTTGCAGCACCTCCAGACATGATCTTCTTAATGATAAAAGGCTCAAACCACCTAGGCTTCGTTTTTCCTCTCAGATCAAAAGTTTCATCTCTAAGCACCTTTAAGACCAAGTTCCATTCTTTAAGGTTTCTTAGTTTCACTTTCTTGTTGAAATGCTTTAGCAACCCTTTTTTGGTATCCTTGTGCGTAGTATTGTGCCCTAGCCCTCTTCTCATCTAATTATTCATATCTCACCTTGTCTCAGTCCTCTTCTAGGACCTTAGTTTCTACTAACACCCTCAACAATTGTATTTCCACCACAATAGGAAGTACTGCCTCACTACCTTAGACCAAAGAGTAAGGTGTTGCCCTAGTCGGCTTGGATAGAAGGTAAGGCCTTTTATGGTTGAAAAAAAATAGGGTTTGGAGCGGCTCCCAAATGATGTGGGATTCATTCCAAATCTCAGCCATTATTGTAGAAAACTTGCATTTCTTATATTTCTGAAACCCTAGCTGCGTTCGTAGGATCATGCCTGCATATGCATGCGGTAGCTCACATATGCAGGCCGCGACCCACGTACGCAGGCCAAGGGCTATTTTGGTCAATTTCTTTTCAAAAATAGATTTTTGCTCATTAAAAAGGTTATATTTTCTATTTTAACACTCCTCAAGTCAAGTTAATATCTGATTGGGTTCTAAACTGGCCTTGGGCCTTAAAGTTTGAGCATCATTAGAGAACAGGGGCTCGAGTCGTAAGGGGTACAAAATGTGGTGTCTATAGGATTGATGCTTGTTGAGCGTAATATATTAGATTCCATACAACCTCCAATTCTTTGCAGCTCCATACCACATACAAGACATCCTTAGGTGCACCATTGCATATCTCACAAGTGTCAGAGGTAGTAATTTTTCTTCAGAAGAGATTACTTTTTGTTTGTAAGGCATTATTACAAACCCTCCAAATGAAATGTTTAATCTTGTTAGGGACATGCAACTGCCATACCCCCTTCCAAAAGTGTTTTTGAGCAACCCCTAAAGAACTTCCTGCATTGTTGACTGAGGCCGAAGCAACCAAAAGCTTATAAGCACTGCTGGTTGGAAATTCACCGGATGGAGTATGAGCCCAAACCACTCGATCAGGGGGTTTCCTCAAGCTAAGAGGAATTCCCAAAATCATAGATGCTTCATGGGGAAGGAAAATTTGTTTAACTCTCTCTATTTTCCATGTAATCAAATTTGGATCAATTAATTCACTCACTTTAGTCTTGAGCAGAATAGAAGGCAAGGGAGAAATAATAGCACTACTAGTTCTCACAGGGAGCCATCTGTCCTCCTTTATTCAGATCAACTGTCCATCACCCACTTGCCAAACCATTCCTTTTTGGATAAAATCTCTAGCACTAATTATGCTCTTCCAAGCATAAGACCCGATGACTGAATCTTTTGCCTCAAGAATAGAGCAGTTAGGGAAACATCTAGCCTTAAAAACTCTATAGCACAATGAATCCGGATTATTGATCATTCTCCAAACTTGTTTAGCTAAAAGGGCTTATTGAATTTTTCAATTTCTTTAAAACCCAACCCGCCCACTTCTTTAGCCTTGCAAAGCCTCTCCTATTTGACCTAATGCACTTTCCTCAAGTCTCCATTATACCCCCACCAAAGCTTGCGGATCATCACTTCCAATTCTTTAATTAGACCTTTGGGAAGTTTAAAACAACTCATGGTGTACATCGAAACGGCTTGGATGACAGATTTGATATGGACCTCCCTACCGGCTTGAAAAAGTAACTTTTCTTTCCATCCTTGCAACTTCTTCCACACCCTCTCCTTTAAAAAGATGAAGCTTTGTTTCTTACCCCTGCCCACCAAAGCTGGTAACCCTAAGTATTTTTCATACTGACGAATTGCTAGGACACCTAGTAGCTGTTGGATTCGGGATTGGAGTGGTTGAGATGTATTTGAGCTAAAGAAAATATTAGTCTTTTCCCTATTTATATTTTGGTGTGAACCTCTCTCATAGAAAATCTCTCGGGTCTTCTAACATTATACTTCTATTGCACAACAAAATAATACACTGTCATCTGCAAAAATTTGATCGGAAACCCGTAGACCATTTTTGCAAATAGCAACCCTACTAATCTCCTCATTCACCTCAGCTTTTTGCAATAAACTTTGTAAACCCATTGCACACATCAGAAACAAGTATGAAGATAATGGATCACCTTGACAAAGACCCCTAGATGGCTCATGTTACCTGCTGGTTAACCATTAAGCAAAATAGAGTAAGACACAGATCTCAAACATGACATAATAAGCCTTACCATTCTCTCCTCAAGCCCAAGATGGATCATTATTCTCTCCAGAAATTCCCATTCAACATGATCATACACTTTTCTCATATCCAATTTAAGAGCCATATGCCCATCCTTCCTTGTGTATTCCCTTTAAGGTAGTGGAGAGTTTCCCTTTAAGGTAGTGGAGAGTTTCAAATGCCATTAGGATGTTATCAGTAATAAGTCTTCCCAAAAGGAAAGCACTTTGTGAATCAGGAATAGATTTGGTTAAAAACATTTTCAATCAATTAGCTATCACTTTTGTAATTAATTTTTAAATCACATTACACAAACTAATAGGCCTACAATCTGAAACTTTCTTTGGATTTTTAATTTTTGGAATGAGAGAGATAAAAGTGGTGTTAATGGATTTCAGAAGAATACCTGAGTTTAAAGCCCGAAGAACCACAATAGTGACATCCACTCCCACTATATGCCAGAATGATTTATAAAAAATCGGAGACATACCATCAGGCCTTGGTGCTGTGAGCGTAGCCATTTGACTACAAGCTTGTTGGACCTCAATAGCTAGGAAATCTTCACCCATGTTAGGATTAAGATCATCAACCACAGTATGTTGGATGCCACCTAAGATAGTGATGAAACCTAATGGATTAGAACTAGTGAATATATCCTAAAAATACCTCTCCATCACATAGCTCATTTTAGTCTCATTCTTCACCCAAGAACCGGCTTCATCCTTTAGACCCAAAATCAGATTTCGATGATTCCTTTGATTAGCTCTGCAGTGAAAGTACTTAGTATTTTTATCTCCTTCTTTGAGACAAGAATTTCTAGACCTCTGCTTCCACATACACTCCTCTTTAGATTGCAACTTTGAACTTTCTCCCTCAAATGGTGAACTCGAGCTAGACCCGCAACCTTCCCCGGCTGACTTCAACTCTGCCAATTTTTTCTTAAGTGTATTACGGACTTGGCCAAATGAGTGCTTGTTCCAAGTTTAAGATTTTCCTAACATGCAAAAATCTTCCTATTAAACTCCCAACCCGTCCCTGCTTATTGCCCCTCACCCCACGACTCACATATCACCTCCTCACAAGAATTATCCTTTAACGACATTGCCTCAAACCGGAAGGGTTGCCCTTTTTTATAAAACCGTTTGAATTCAAAATCTGCACAAAGAAGCAATGGCTTGTTATTGGAGTGGAAGGCATCTAGGTGATGAATATAGGCAATAGGGAATCTCAACATCTAGTCAACTGAAGCTACACCTCTATCCAAATAAATCCACACATTCTGATCACCGAGTACTCTATTACACCATGTAAATGGAAAACCATTGAACCCCATGTCCTTTAATCTGCAATAATCTAGAGCCTCACTAAACCCTTGCATTTGTCTCTCTGGTCTAGCCAACCACCTTTGCTTCTCATCTGCAAACAAAATCTCATTAAAATCACCAATACACGCCCAAGGAGGATTGAACTGGTGACTAAAAATTTTGAGGAGCGACCAAGAGTTTTCCAGGCTAGCGGTTTTAGGATACTCATAAAAACCTGTAAACTACCAATCGTCATCAACTCCATAGTCAATAATAACACCAATATGGATATCAAAATAAGACTGTACATATATCTACACATATCTGATTGCCAGAGCAAAGCTAAGCCTCCCCCTAAATTATGGCGTGGAACAACAAAATGATTAGAAAACTGTGTCTTCCTCCCCACTCTTTCCAAGACAACTTTTTCAACCTTAGTTTCCATAAAATAAAATTAAAAAAAAAAAAAAAAAACAACTCGGGATCTTTGTTACAAATTAACAAGTAGTTCATCCTCTGTTTGTGCATTCCCAAGCCCACAACAGTTCTAGTTAAGACAACTCATGATGATCGGTGATGCTAGACCCCAGCAACCACCTAAAAGTTTTCTCTATCATACAAGCTACAAAATTCTAAACACTGTTTTTTACCTCCCAGTTGATCGATCATCTCAATAGCAGGGCGCCTGTCATTGGACATAAGGGCTGCATTCATGGAAGGCTGCCCAGAATCTTGGGCACGTTTCTTCCGATTTTTGGTGGAATTAGCAGAGGCCACGAGGATAGTGAAAGTCATCAGATTAGTGTAGCCCTGTAATGGAATAGATCTATACTTCGAAGCATCTAAGTCTGTCAGTTTGGAATTAAATAAACCCGAATCAACCATACCGCTGTCTTCACCTTATCACTGATTGAAAGCCCATCCACTACCTCCTCCAGTCGGACAAAATGATACACCATCTTCCTAGTGGTATTCGGATCCCAAACAAAATCCCCCGTGGCATTATGGGACACCTGTAGATTACCACGAGGTGAGGTTGGCTTGGAAGCCGCGGAATCACCCATTGAGTTTTCTGCATCCATTGCAGAATCATTATCCTTTTTAGATTCATCTCTGTTTGAACCTGAACCACTGTTACCAGATTGTGTGTTCTGCGGACCCCTATAATTCTTATTTTTCCGCCACATGGAGCCTGTGTGCGTGAAGCACCTGAGATCACAGCCACCGTCTTCCGAGTATATCGTGCTGGATCTGCTCGCCGCCACTTCCCATACTGCTGGTCATCTTTTCGCAAATTCTCCTTACCCCAAAGCCATTTTTCGCAGTCCCGTTCACCATGAGTAAGGTGACCACACCAATAACAAAAATTAGGTAGGCTTTCATACTTGATACCTACCCACCCCAGTTGTCTCCCTTCTGACTCGAGCTTGGAGCAACGTGGTAGGGGTGTTGATATATTTAAGGTAACTTTGACTCTCAAAAACTCACCCCCAGCACCGTCGTCCTCCGAATCAGCAACCTTCACCACCACACCGATCGACTTCCCAATCAACTCCCCCGTTTCGCACGTCAAACTTCTCTCGAGTACATTATGAAGTTGCACCCAGAAAGTAGCATAAGAATAACTCAGATAGGGAACCGATTCCACATCCTCAACTCGTTGTAATGACACTAGGTTTTTATCGTAAGACCAGGGTTCAAACTCAAGCACGCGTTCAAGATCCAGGACCTCCTCAAATTCAAACAACAAAATATTTTCCCCCACATCTCTAATCTTTAATTCACCGATAGGCTTTCATAGAGGTTTGAAAGTTCGCGCAACAGCATCCACATTCACCACCCTCTTTGTAAAGAATCTAAAAGCAAGCCTATGAATCACGTCAGCCTCCTGTCGTGGAACTTTCGCCCCTCCTTCCTCTTCTTCAGTGAGAGAGAACCGAGACCACAGATCATTCAAACCAGCCATGAGAGGATGCAAAACACCGACAGATGAAAGCAGAAAACCAACAAACTACACCACAACAAACACCACTATCCTTAGACCGAACTAAAGCCTGAAGGGAACGAAACCTAGACTAGGCAAGGGACACAATTCTACAGGCGGCTGGGAAAGGCATAACCTTGACCCTAGCAACAAGAGAAACTTTTAGACGGGGGACAAAACAACAATTAATGTTTAAATTAGACTAAAAGTAAAATTTTTACTTTATAAAAAAAATTGATACAATACTTATTGTTACTATATCCAAATAAGTTGATAAGAACAAATAGAATTAGAGTCTTACTTAAACTTAAACTTGTTTGTTAAATGGATTAGATGAAGAATTTGGATTGTAATTAAATAAATTAAAATTAAATAAGAATTAGATGGATTAGATGAAGAATTAGGATTGTAATCAAATTGAAATTTTTATCAACTTAGAAATTATAGGAGAAGAAAAATTATATATATATATATATATCTTTTTTTTTTTTGAAATCTAAAAATCTAAAAAAATTCCTGCAATTAAAGATGTATTAGAACATGTAGTGTAGTAATTAAAAAAAAATAAGAAAGTTGTTGCGTTTTTTATAATACACTGTATGTAAAAAATAAGAATTAGATGAAGAATTTGGATTATAATCAAATTAAGATTAAATAAGGATTAGATGGATTATATGAAGAATTTGGATTGTAATAAAATTAAGATTTCTATCAACTTAGAGATTATAGAAGAAGAAAAATTATATATATAATTTTTAAATTTAAAAATCTTTAAAAAAATTCTACAATTTGGTGAAGTCACGTGGCGCAACCACAACATCTAAGCCCAACTTTTATTAAATTCTATTTTTTTTTTATAGAAGACCCACATTTGTGTTCAGTAAAAAAAAAAAGAAAAGAAAGGAGATTTAATTTGTAATTATTCCGTAGCTTTCCTCTTTAATTATCAAGGCATCGAAAATTATCCTTTTTCCTTCTTATATTTTGAATCACAACAAATTGCAAGCCTAGAAGTTTATGCTTTCTAACTTTCAATTCAAATCAACAAAGCAATTTGGCTTGGTTTGGTAGACAAAGTTGTAGATCGATCTAGAGGAAACTGTGAGGTGGGCTTCTTTTTAAGGCAAGCTAACGACAATGTTCACACAGAATAGAGAGAGGGGTTAACAGCGGTCTGGGGATGTGTTGATTTTTTTTTATTTATTATTTATTTTAGGTATCTAAAATAAGAAAAAAAGAATTTAATTAAATATATGTATATGTGTCAAGTTTTTAGTTGTGAATATAGAGTAGAGCAGGAAAAGCGAGATAGAATATTTGAACTTGATAATAAAGTGCATATCATGCAACAAACATCATATGTGTGTGTGTGTGTGTGTGTGTGACTTTGGATTAAAAAATAGAAGCTGATTAATAGTTAATATAATATTTAAGAATTTGGATTGTAATAAAATTAAGATTTCTATCAACTTAGAGATTATAAAAGAAGAAAAATTATATATATATATTTAAAATTTAAAAATTTAAAAAAAATTATGCAATTTAGTGAAGCCACGTGGCACAACCACAACGTCTAAGCCCAACTTTTATTATATAACTAGTGTTTAATCCGCGCAATACGCAGGATCATTTTATAAATTAGAAAACAATCAACTTAATATATTATACTTAATGAGATGATAAAATAGGGAAGGCGGTCAATGGTTAGTTGTTCATTTTCGTGGTTTTTTTTTTTTTTTTTTTTTTTTTCTTTTTTTGCGCGTTCTTTACTGGAAGCTTCACAGGTTTTGAAGTGTATTTTTGGGTTTTCCAAAAAAAAAAAAAAACTATTTTTAATAAAATAAAAAATAATTATAATAATGACCATGGGTGATTCATCGACTTTGGGCTTGATCAATTTATCCCGAAGAGCCCAATTATGGTTCTCATCCGAGACCTATCATTATAATAATTCTTGATAAAAACATAATTTTATTTTTTTATATTTTTTTATATTATGATAGCATTATACCCTCCTTATCAAGGGTTAATAAATTAATAACTCTTAAACTATCGAAATCTTGCAAATGTCCACAAAGTAATTGGTTTTACGGAAGATATGCTCAATCTATTTGTTGGGAAAGGTCCTTAAAAGATATTCCTTCAATAATTTTAAAATATAAATATATAATAAAAAAATGAAAAGGTTTCAATGTCTGGTTGCTAAGAGAATTAATCATGAATTCCAGAATTTTGTTGCTAATTTGCCAAATTCTTGACACATTAGTGTCTAGATTAGCATGGCAATCAAAATGGTTCATTTTGCAAATTTTAAAAATTACTATTACTAATAAAGTACTACTAATTAAGACTACGTTTATGTCCCTTCTTCAACTTGGATTTTTGCCCAAAATATGGAGCTTGGTCCATTCATTCAACACACTATTATTTTAATCTTTTGAACCTATGTGAGAAACTACAAAGTTGAAGTGCAGGTAGAAGCATGAACACAATTTTCTGCAAGCCATATATATATATAGACACACACACACGGACATACAAAATATCATATTCTCTCTACTAGTACCCACATTTACCGTTCCACACCATCCAACTGATTGCTTGCACATGTTAAAAACATGGTGAAAATAGCACTGAGTTGAAAATTCCATATGATCATTGATAGACAGATTTTAAAATGGTCTTTAACCATGATTAGATGTCCATATTTTATTGGTGCAGTAGACTTTTTAGCAAATTTTTAAGCATTATTTCATTCTCATAATGACTAATAAAGTATCTATATATAAATCACTTTCTCAATGAAAAGAAGTAATGTAAATCAATTAAATCTTTGATACCCCTTTGCAACTTCCGCTTTGTGGTCATGCCACATTGGCTACTGCACACACAATGTACATTACACTTTTAGATTTCAAATTCTACAATTTCAATTACTCTTCAAAAACTGCGGAACGGGTAGGATGGAAAACAAAATTGAAAATTAAATTGAATTTTGTAGCTGCTATTTTTTCTTTTGATCTTAGCGTGCTAGCTACTGCTTCATTTTGAATAGTGATAACGCTTTCTCTTTCTTAGTACTCCGCCCACCTTTGAATAGTAAACGAAACTCTGGTTGCACTGGTTCAAATCCAATAATAGATAAAACCGGCTAAAACCCCTGTTTTTGCTAGCATGACAACAAGTACAAACTGCCAGCAAGGAGAGAGAGATTTTATTTTTCCTTTTTTTCATCTAATGACTTAGATTGTCTCTAATGACATTATCTACCTTTTTTTAGTATTATTTGTAAATTTCTTTTTGAAAGAAGGCAGAAAATAATCAAAGAATATAATAATTCCAATTTGGAAAAGATAATAATGTTAGTAAAGCAGGAAAAACAAATATTACAATCTGAGGCCAAAACATTGAAAGAGAGAGAACAAACATCCGGATTTTAATTCAAATTTGAATAACAAAAAGTGTGAGACCAACCACAGCAGATTAATAGCTTTCCTGATATTTAGTTTTCTAAAAGTTGGTGATATCCTGCAAAGGTCAACAATAATGGTCATTACTTAAAAATTAGGACTCAAATTCATTAACTGAAAATTAGAAGCTTTTTAATGCAGCACCTACCAAAATGAATACTCATGGCAATCTCAATTTACAATCAATCTTGTCTTCCCAAAATAAGGCTACATTGAACAGAGTGACAATCTAACAAAGAGGCAAATGAAAAGATGGAAAAAAGTATGACATCAACAAAGAGAGATGTAAGCAAGAATCTACCTAAAAAACCCTATCTCTATAACTGAATTTTAGCAACGAACAATAGGAAAGAATTATAGCTGGATTCAAAATTGGAATCACATATATTATAGCACTTGCAATTCATGTTGATATAAGAGTCTTAGGATGCTTGAACTATCCTATGATAAAAATTAAAATTGAATGAAAAGATGGCATAAAGAAACTGAAACAAATTCTCCAAAAATGACAAAACCACAACCTAAATAAAGAAAATTTAAACTCTCACAATCTAAAATAAAACAGAAAATTAAGTAAATAAGAAAAGGGTAAGAAGAAACGAACTTGATGCATAATTTTGAAGCATTTTTTATGTTAGAATTAAATGAATTCAAATTTAAGGTGCAAACGAAAAGAAATCAAAATCATACAAAAATCTACCAAATAGGGAAAAACATTCGAACCAAATTACAATAGTCGACAAAACAGAACCCAAAAAATTGGAAAAATAAAATGGGAAATCAGGTTACCTTTAACCTTGATTCAATAATTTTTTTGGCATAATGACATCTAGAAATGTATTACAAAATTTAAAAGATAAGTGACTGATGTGAAGCCAAAACTTTTTTTCTAATCAAAACATAGTCACTAACCAAATTGAGTCTTAAGAATTGAAGGTGGTCTCTACCATATTTAGATGTACCAAAATCAAGACTTCAAAATATGGCAATCCAATAACAATAATTAAATCCAAGCTCGTAATTATAGCATTTGAAAATCATAAGATCATAAAGTATTGTCTTTTTTAATTTTAATTGTAATGTAAACTTCTAGACATATAAAATTTACGTATAAACAACACTTCATGTGTGGGAATCACTAATTTTTTTTCGTAAAGCATAAATCATGCATTTTCAACACTTACAAAATATCACTAATAGAACTAAAAAAAAATCAAAAGCAAGACAATATAATCATTGAGTTAGACTGAATTGGAAAACCTCACAAACACAAATAAGCCAACTTGATTACAAAACATAGCAAACAAAAAAAAAAAAAAAAAAAAATCAAAGAGAACTTCATCTATTTGGCTATTGGAAGAAGATTGAAAAAGATTAATGGAATCATAATAGGGTTATAGATCAATTGAATCCAGAACAAAAACCAATTCAAACCCAAATACATCAATTGGAAAAATTTAACCGAAATATGAGATAAACAAAGCAAAAATCAGACTGTCCTAATCTTTCAGTTTGATTTAGTAACTCTTCTTAAAAAACACCCAACTGTCTAATTTGAAAGAGAACTCCGTAAATTTGTGCTTCAACAAAAGGATGGGAAAAGGAGGTGTCTTAAATTATAGAAAATAAATTGAAGTTGTAATCTAGCTTGAATTGAAAAATGTGCAAGATTTATCCCGTAGTACCATTGACTGCTCATGGGAAACCAAGACTGAACTAGTTCATAACATATTTCTAAATTTATCCATTTAAAAAATATTAAATTTCTTAATACTCTGCATATCAAGAAAAAGGATAAATATACACAGATATAGGAGTAAGCATTGTTCTAAAAAAATTACTTAGAAACAGATGGACTATGGGTAAGAGTTCTAAAGAATTTTCCAAAAGACACCATCTCTAGATAAATGGTCAAATTTATAATATTTGACCAAGTAGAATAACATCCCAAAACAATAACTAAATATATCCTTCTTTGTCACTCTTGTAAACAACGTCCATCCCATATAGCATCTTGCCAAAGACAACATGGCATTCCATCCAACCTTTTAAAGGAAACAAAAAGCAAGCATGTAAGAATGGAAAAAAAAAATCTAGGCTATAAAAACTGTGCACTAAACAGAAGGTACAAATTATCATTGTTCAAATACATTTTAAAAATAATATGAAAAGTCCTCCACACCATTAATACAGCTAGCAAATGTCACCAAGTCTTAGTGTTCTTCTCCTATGTTATCTCATGTAAAGATATTGCCTTAAGGTGCACACATGTTGCTATTTAGCACATGGACACTCAAATTCATGTAATGAGTCTACCCACACCTAAATATGAAAAACGATCTTGATCTACCTTAATCGATAAAATCTTCAAATTAGCACTTGAATCAAACCATTCACTTACAAACCAACAACTTTGAGAACAACACTATTTATTTAATAGGAAAAACAACAGCCTGAGCCTATATGCAAAAATTAGTGAAATTAAGATGGATGCACGGTTTTCCAAAATAACTCAACAAAACAAAGTATTCAATAGTATGAAAGATAGAGGCTAACAATTAAATAGATACTAATATAAGATACCCAAACTTGTAATAAATAATCTACTACTATCGCAACTCAAATCTTACAAACATAGGTGGGGAAAAATGCTAGAGATCACAAACCATATATAAGAGCTCTATTTGAAATTGAAAGTTTTATTCACAAAATCATCACAAATAGCAACTAAAATCCCTCAGATTCATGAAAATTTAATCTTTGAGGTAGACTAAAATGTAAAGCCTAAAAAAAAGGTTTTTTATTTTCAAAAAATAAACCAAAGAGAACTCTAACAATCTAATTTTGCTTAGATCTATCCCAAATACATCAATCAACAAAATGTAATCCACATATCAGGTAAATAGAGAGATAGTAAGGACGTCCTAAGGTGAAACAAAGTCTACAAAAAGAAACTGAAGTAATCATTATAAGGAAGTTGATCACAAAGCATGACACCCAAAAAAAAAAAAATAATAATAAAATAACAATTTTACAGGTTAGTTGAAAAAGAATCATGGAATGCATTTTTTTCTTTTAGAAAAGCTGTCTAAAATATGCAAAAACAAAGGAAATTCAAACAACAAATACATAATGGACAGAATTATTAGATAAACAAAGGGAAAATTAGGCTATCCTAACCCATCAGTTTGTTCCAGCAACTCTGCTTGCAAATTACTCAAATTTTGTACTTGACAGAGAACTATAGCAAATCTGAATTTCAACAAAATGACAAGTGTGGTACCCATGGGCCCAAATCGCGTATCTGGCCGGCCCAAAGGCCCTCACAATAAAAGAAGCCCAACACTACATCTTGAGATAATCCGAGGACATAATCAGTCCGACCTACAAGATCACGAGAGAGAAAGAAGTATCATGCATGTCCAGATACTAAGAAACATAACGTCCGAGGACAAACCAGTCCTCGGCAAGGCGTCGCCGAGGACTATGTGAATGTTCTTATAGTTGAATAACGCCCATGATGAAGGTTTTTTCTTTTTGATGCTGGAGTTAAGAAAACGAGAATAAAGAATAAAGGGAAAGAATTGACTGTGGCCAAAGGAAAAGCAGCCATCACCGCATTTAATGCTCTACACCTGCTTCTCTGGCCGCATTAATGAAGAAGTGACGCCTGAACGTTAGGTTTCGACCTTATCTTCACCACCAGAGACCTGAGCCAAAAGGGGTGATGGGACAAGTATCTAAAAAGGAAACACCTGGATTGCACCTGGGAAGGAAAGGGGAGGCCTATAAAAGGAAAAGGAAGAATTTGGAAGAGGGGGGGAGAGAAAAAAGAAAGAAAAACGATCGTTCTTAGTATCAATGTATTCAACTCCAAGTTACATACTCATACAAGTGTAGTGCCTGAATAAAAAGCCGAACAAAACTTTTGTATTATCTATCATCTCAAAAAACCTAGATTAAACACCCACTCTCTACAAATTCATTGTTGAGTGCTCATTGAGCTGGTCCACTGTCCAAACTTGGACTAGTTTGATTTGGGCCCCTACAACAAGGTAAGAAGGTTTTTTATAATTTCAATAACACAATGTCTAAAAATCTTTTGGAAGGTGTATAGTAATCAGTTGGTTATTAATTTATTTATTTATTTTTCAAAAACGTAGTAATTTATCCAAAAAACCATAATTTCACTTAGAAAAAAAATTATAAATTACTATACACTCCAACTTCCAGATTTTAAACCATCCAAATATTAAAATCAAGGGCGAAATCGCAAATATTACCAAAACTTAAAACCAAAAATAATAATTTCAGACCAAATCATCCATAGAGAGAGAATAAACCCATCACTACACACACTAAACTTTTAAACTTATAACCATCCAAGTTGAAATTTGGCTATTAAAATCAAGGGCAAAATCCCTTATGTTACCAGTACTTAAAATTGGAAACTATAATTTTTCCATAGAAAGAGAAATAAACCCATCTGTATATAGAAAACAACTTTAACATTGATAGTGTAAAGAAGTAGAGTCACTAAAACATTTACCATTTGAAAGAAATAAATATTGGTGAACAAAGAATAGATGAAAAAAATATCTTCAGAAACTAAGTAGGATTAAAAAATGAAAATTATTACTAAATTGCTCCAAACATACGAAGTTCTTAAACAATTTAAGCCATATAGGTCCCAAGTTCATGTGAAACAGTTATTTTTGGCATTTCTAAGAACTAACAATAGGGAAAGAAATACCCTTTCTTTATCTCAGATTTAGGCTTCTTATAAACTTCATTTTCCTCTTTTTCTAACAAAGACAACACCACCTTAACAAAAAACAGTTCCCATGAATCAAAATTCCTAAGCAAATATAAATATCCCCATAAGCAGAGCACTAAACAATAGGAGTATAGGACTACTATATTAATAGGAAATATTTTCCTCAAAGTAAAAACTTATTTGTAAAAATTCAGTGAACCCTTCACATTGAAGTTAAGATTCAAAATAACTTTCAATAAGGATGGAAAGTTTTCTATTAGATTTTTTACTTTGTACTTCCTAAGTGATGGAAAGTTTGGTTTGGGCATTTTTACAAACACTTTGGGGAGCAAATAACACAGTCACCAGCCAAAATCTTCAACTGGTAGTACAACTTTAAACAAAATACAAATGTATAAATAGTTACTAAGTATTTAACATCTAACCATTGTAATTTATCACACACACACAATGACATATACAAAAAATTTCCAATACCAAGAGCAATAGAAACAAAGAGAAAGTAAGAAAAACATAGAAAGGACACTCACAATGTGGTTCATGTGGGCGTGAGAGATGCAAAGGAAGTCTTGCTATATCGCCTGCTAGGGACAATGACCAATATTGAAAGCCAAATTGAGAGTATGCAAACTTATGCAAGTTTTGTGGCTTGCGATTGACAGATCCTTCACTAGTAACTTTGTTTTATATTCATAACACTCTCAGCTTTGTGACTTAATCGAGGAGAACAAATCACCATCTGAAAAATACACATAATTTAGTAAAGGCGAAAACCACATTTTCGTCCCTACATTTTCACACGATTCTCATTTTGGTCCCTATATTTTATTTCACCACTTTTAGTCCCTGTTTAGAAAAACACTTTCTTTTTTCGTCCTTTCTGTCAGTGCCCTAACGGCACTGACCTACGTGGCAAACGAAATCATTAAAATAATAATAAAAAATTTTAATTTGTCATTAAAAAATGCCATGTCAAATTTAAATTTAAAAAAATAATTTATTAATTTAAAAAAAATCAAAAATAGAAATAAAAATAAAAAACCACATTTATTGAAATCAAAATGTGTCTGAAACAAGAACAATAAGAACACAATATTAAACTCCAAAAAACACAAACCCAGATTTAAGAACACAGAATTAAAATCTAAAAATCTCAAACCCAAAAACACATACACAAACACAAACACAAGCCCAGCGTCGGATTTTTCTTGTCAACCAAACACAAAAACAACAAACACAAACCCAAAGAAAAAGAAGTACTTCAAGCACAACAACTTCTCTTGCTTCGTTCGCCAACTCAACACCTACGTAAGCCTATATAAAATTTTACTATTTCATTTTCATACGCTTTCTCGGAAACCAAACGGTGTTGAATGTTTTAGTATTTTTTTTTTAGGGGTTTCGGAAAGTTGTGCTGGATCGATGGGAGTTCGCGAACGACTATTTCAAGAGAGGAGAGAAAACTCTCCTCCGAGAGATACAACGCCGTAAAATATCGCCGGCGACTGGGGTAGTAGCGGTTCCGCTAGTAGCAGGGGTGATAGCTGCGGCGGCGAGTCCAGCGAGGGTTCGAACTGTGTTGCCGTCGAACTCGGAAGACGAGCGGGTGATATTGTCGAACTCGTCGCCGGCGGCGGCGGTTCACCGGAGCACGAGCTGCATGACGACACCGGAGCTCTTGGAGGAGAACAAGCGGTTGAGGAAGGAGAACACGCAGCTGAGCCACGAGTTGACTCAGCTGAGGGGACTCTGCAATAACATATTCGGTGGAAAGTTTGGGAAAAAGAAAAAAGAGTGAATTTTTCTTGGGGGTGAAAATGAAATGCTTGATGTTTTGTTTGGATTTGTGGAGGAATATTTTTTTTTTGCTCCAAAAATCACAAACCCAAAGGGACGAGAGCATCAATTTCTGGGTTTGTGTTTGTTGTTTTTGTGTTTGGTTGACAAGAAAAATCTAACGCTGGGCTTGTGTTTGTGTATGTGTTTTTGGGTTTGAGATTTTTAGATTTTAATTCTGTGCTCTTAAATTTGGGTTTGTGTTTTTTGGAGTTTAATATTGTGTTCTTATTGTTCTTGTTTCAGACACATTTTGATCTCAATAAATGTGGTTTTTGATTTTTATTTCTGTTATTGATTTTTTTAAAATTAATAAATTATTTTTTTAAATTTAAATCTGACGTGGCATTTTTTAATGACAAATTAAAATTTTTTATTATTATTTTAATGATTCCGTTTGCCACGTAGGTTAGTGCTGTTAGGGCACTGACGGAAAGGACGAAAATAGAAGGCGTTTTTTTAAACAGGGACTAAAAGTGGTGAAAATAAAATATAGGGACCAAAATGAGAATTTCGTGAAAATGTAGGGACGAAAATGTGGTTTTCGCCTACTTTTTTTTTTCTTCTCATCTTATGTTATTCAACATTTAAATTCAGTCACATCTTCTACATCATTAAATTATTTATATTTTCTCTCTTTTTTTATTTTTAATAATTAAACATGGAATATTTTATTTAAATTAAAATCAATAAAATTTTCCTTAAAAAATTGTACTTTTTTTTTTTTTTAACATTTACACTTTGTCCAAGCTTTTTCCTTACCTTTATCTTTTTATCTCCCCACTACCTTCTACCTTAATATCACTATTCATCTCCCCCCATCTTCCATATCATTAAATTATTTATATTTTTCTCTACTTTTTATTTTTAAAAAATTAAAATTTTAAAAGTTTACTTAAATTCAATAAATAAAAGTATCCTCATAAAGTCGAGCAATACTAGGAACGTATAGATTTAATGTTGTGGTTAATAAAGTTGTTTTTATTATTATCTAAAAATAATGGCAACATGAATATTGGGATATTATCATATAATCCATGAGATGCATAGTATGTAATTTATGTGATTTAGTTACAGAATATATAAATCATAAGTTCTTTGTAAACTCACAATTTTAGTTCATAGTTGGTGATAAAATTGGGCATTTCATCTACAAAGACTATAACATATCAACTAAGATGATTTGTTTTGATCATGGAAATGGAGATTTCTAGTTGGTATGTTGATATATTTTAAGAATTAAAACATATTGAACTAGACCGTTGTGAGATTTATTATTCTTCTAATGACTGTCAAATGAATAATAAACTCACGACTTCTATTTACATGAACTCTTAATCCTGAGAAGATAATGGACCTGATCATGAAATGTAGGTTGCTTTGATATATCAGGAGTGAAGTCTAAAGGATCGATCAAAACCTCAGTATGTTGGGCAATCACATTTAGTGTTAATGGAACGTATATTCTCAAGATGGAATTCACAGTCTCTTAATAGAGATATAAAATATTCTCTTGAGATAAGTTTAATAGGTTTAGTTATTCAGAGAGTTAGGCCAAACCACTTTGGTAAGTAGTTACTAAAGTATATATTTATGAAATTGGATTTCATAAATATATGATGAATAACTTTAAAGGATTAAACCTGGTACTCAAGGAATTAAGATGTAGTAATCTTCAAAGTGGTAGTCTATATTTATGACTTTGTATTACAATGAATATTTAATGAAAGGGTTGCATGTACAATAAAGTCTTGAGATATAATTTATAAATAAGGCCTAGAGTGCAGTTATATTTATATAGTGGTATTAAATATAGTTAATAGTAACTTTGGACTTGTCAAGAGTTGATAGAGAAGCCCAAGGTCCATTGGAACTAGTGTCTTATTAGTCCCACTCCAAGCTACACACTTAAGCCTAATTGGAAAGGCCCAAAAGGCCAGCCTAATTAAATAATCAGTTAGATACAAAGGCAGAAACATACATAATTTTTTGTGTGTGAAAATAATAACATCATTGTGAAAAGGTGTGTAAGAAGTGTTAGACACTTTGACATTCTCTCTTGAAAAACTGATTGAGTGACCACACTTTTTGGACGTTAGTAGAATTAGAGTGAGGATTAAAAGTGTTCCCAAGTGATTTTGATCTCTGTTTTTTAAATTCACCGCACCAAGGTACACTCTCTTGTTCTAAATTCTGAAACTTACATAGTACATGTTAACATTTGTGAATGAAATAGATCCGTTATTTTTTCGCTACGTATATTTTGTATGCGATACAAACATGTATTTATCCAAAACAAGGCACTGGGAGAAGATCTAGCATTTAAAAGATATGAGGAGACTTTAATGTGCAAAATAACATACAAAATAATAAAGAAATTACATTTTACCAGTTTAAAATTTTAAAATGCATGTTTATTTTCTTAAACTATAACTCATATTCAACTTTGCACACTACTGTTTATATAACTAATATTGGTATTTTCGTATGTATTCTAGTAAGTATTACTGTTTATTAAAAAAATGGATGTTTATCCCACATTAGTTGTGTATGTCTAGTATCCGCTGTTTATAATCCCAGTTTACAACCACAAAGGTTAGACCCTTTTGTAGTTGTACTTTGATTAAATAATGTATTATAAACCCGGTCTAAAGCACTAATATTACTATTTTTGTGTGTGTTCTAATAAGTATTATTGTTTACTCTAAAAAAAACTTTTCACACTGCTGTCAATTGGGCTTTGTTTTGTTTTGTTTTTATTTTTATTTTATTTTTATTTTTTTTGGCTAAATAGGAAATTCCATTTAACTAAAAACCAGCAACATTTGAGTAGTAATGCTCATACATAGTCCTAGTGGTATCCAAGTTAGCCAAAAGCAATAAATTTGGGGGGTAAGAAAAAATAACAAAATCATTGGTGAGAAGAGCACCCAAACTAGCAAGTGCATCCACATACTTGTTAGCTTCCCTAAAACAATGCCAGATTTTAACTCTAGGGATTTGCTTGAGTCTTTCTTTACAGTCTCTAACCAGTACATCATTGCCATTTAACCGAGTTCTCTTTTCCAAGAAGATCCATAACAAGCTTTGCATCAAGCTCCTTTTCCACAGCAGCCAGATTTAAGTTAATACAGATGTTCAATCCATCTCTTAAGGCCCACAACTCCGCTACTACATTGGTAGTACACCCAATGGCTCTAGCATAACCTACGACCCATTCCCCATTGGAATTTCTTATGATACCTCCAACTCCAGCGCATCCAAGATTGCACAATGAAGATCCATCATAATTTAATTTATACCAATTGGCTAGGGATCGATTCCACTTGACGTTAATAATTGTCCTAGTTCTTCTCAATTTTCTACCGGGACCAAGGAAGACAAACTCTGTTGCTTTAGCGAGAGTATCAAAAGCAGTGAGTCTGATATTATTGTGTTGTCAAACTCCATTAACAGCTCAATTTATGTCATTATTGTGTTGTCACATCATTGCACTAATTTTATTTGTAATAAAACACTAACTCGGTAACTCCTATTTGTTATTCACAAAAAAAAAAAAAAGCTTTTGTTAATTTTTTTTTTTTGGTTTTTTTAAAGAGATTTATTTTATTTGTTTGGGTAGTACTAATTATCAAATTAATTATATAATGAGTTTTTTTTTCTTTTTTTCCCTGATATTATTGTGTTGTCAAACTCTATTAACAGCTCAATTTATGTCATTATTGTGTTTTCACATCATTGCACTAATTTTATTTGTAATAAAACACTAACTCGGTAACTCCTATTTGTTATTCACGAAAAAAAAAAAAAGCTTTTGTTAATTATTTTTGTTTTTTTTTTTTTGTTTTTTTAAAGAGATTTATTTTATTTGTTTGGGTAGTACTAATTATCAAATCAATTATATAATGAGTTTTTTTTTTTCTTTTTTTCCCCCTTCTTTTTGTAGGTTGAGCCTATTAGGTGATCTTATTGTTAGGTAAATTTTCAATGGTGTCTTTTTATAAATCAAGTTTTATTATTCTACACTTTAATATCATTTTATTCTAGTTATATTATAATTTTTTTTAGTATAGATAGTGTTTCCTTTATTTGTAATTTTTTTCATTCAAATATTTGCTATACAATATGTATCTTAATATGAAAAAATTTAAAAGAAAAAAAATAAAATTAGAATAATTAGTTGAAAATCAAAAAGGATCTCTTGATAAAAGTTTTACTAACAATAAACAAAATATAATAGAAAATTTAGGTGAAAACCTCAAAATGGTAAAAAAAAAAAAACAAAATTTAGATAAGAATTGGTAGATAGCAATGGAAATAATTATAAAATTAAAATTCAAAAAATCTTATCTAAGATCAACTACTTCACAAGAAAAATTAAGTGGGCTAGCTAAATTATCATTAGAAAAAGAGAAGTTAGGAGAACTTGCATACAAAAATTAATTAATAATTTTGAACCTCAAAAACAAGAAAAATAAATTTAAAATAAAATACCACTTTTAATAGTGTCGCATTAACAAGAAAAATAATAGAAAATAAATGGAAGAAAGCCCCAAAATTTATAAAGTTAATAATATTTAATAGAGATATAAATAATAGAAAATACCACTTTTAATAGTGTCGCCTTAAGCCCCAAAATACCTTGAGTCAATGCTTTCAATCATATTACCTAGTTCTAAAATGGAAGAAAGCTTGAGGTTCCTTATTTATAGTAAGCAAAAAAAAAAAAAAAATGTGTTGGATATATTTCAACAATTTATTTTTGTGATTAAGCAAACTAAAACAACATACAAATCTAATTATAAATAATACAATAAGATGTGATAGACAAAAATAATAAATAGATATTGTATATATAAGATAAAATCTGTAAGATAATTAAAAACTCATAGACTAAATGTGTAAAGAATGAATAATACAGATTAAGTCTTGTGTTTGACACAATCTCCTTAAAATAGATTTCGTCCATCGCACAATCTGTGGTGCATAAAGACTCATGGACATTTGCCTCCTAGGATAAAATGATCTACAACACAAAGTAGAAGTAATACAAGATTTGTGCTCTGCGAACTGAACTATGTCTCTTTCTTTTTCTTTGACTCAAATGCGTATGCACAAAATATTCTCTCTAGGAGAGTTTTTCTAAAAATTTATTTTTATGAATAAGAGAATATGAATATATACGTTAGTGAACAGATACACTATCTAAGAATAAACAAAAAAAAAAAAAAAAGAGTAAATGTTGTGCACAAACTTACTGACTCAAAAAATAAATAAAAAATATTATTATTTGGATAAGAGGGCCCAGTACACACATGCCAAAGCCCAACCCAATATCAAGCCAATGAGCATATAAACTCATATATTATTTCTTTCATTTCCTATGTGAGACTCAAAGATTTTTATCACTTCAATACAATATTTAAGTAGATATATTCGAATCCATTTCTTATTTACTCTATACTATATTTTTTGCAAAAGGTCCAACTGCATTACAAGTAAATAAGTTCTCCTCATAGGTGTAGATCCTAACATTTCCGAAAAGACTCAAAATCTCTTTAATTAGCCAAAAAAATTTCCCCTAATGGGCTTGGCCTCATATCACCAAGGGTAGAGTTTAATGTTAGTTTTGTGAGTACCTAATGTACTTTGAGACAGAGAGAGAAATTCTATATGACACATCACACATACCCCGCCTTTTTGCTACAGTGTCTTTATTGGGATTCTATTGGCACTACAAAAAATAAGGGCTATAGCTGCATTTGGAAAACGCAGCTATAGACCCTAAAAATGCAGCTATAGGCCCTAGCCATGTTTTCCATAGCCGTGTTTCCAAACGCGGCCTATGCTGCGCGACAATAGCCCCTGCGGGGACCTATAGCCGCGTTTTTGTAAACGCGGCTCCAAGTCCCCCTATAGCTGCGCTTTTCCACCCCTATAGCTGCGTTTTTTTACCCTCCATAGACTGAGACTTATAGCTACGTTTTGTAAAAAACACAACTATAGACCCGCTTTGGGTTGCGTTGAAAATGCGGTTATAGCTTGGACCTAAAGCTACATTTTTTAAAACACGGCTGTAGATAAAGACCTGTAACTGCATTTTTTAAAACGCGGTTATAGACCATCTTTGGGCTGCCTTTGGAAATGCAGCTAAAGCCCCCTACATTGGGTTTTCCTATAGCCGCGTTTTTAAAAACGCGGCTATAGGTTTTTTTTTTTTTTTTTTTTTTTTTTGCTAAATCTGTAATTCCTGCTCAAAACAATTGCCAACACTCAACAAATGCAACCAATTGCAACCAACAAAACAATTGCCAGTGAACAAAACGAGTTCATTGCCCAAATAATTTACATAAACAAAACAAGTTCCCAACAAAAGATTTTTACATCACAAAATGCATATCTTTCAAGGATTTTTTACATCACAAAAAATTGTCAGCAAGCATCATGGTACTTGATCAGCTAGTTTCCATCAAGCATCATGATTCTAGATGACATAAACATGCAAAAGAACATGGAAAAAAATAGCAAAGCATACTTGTCACACTCACACTAAAACCAACTGGCTGTCTAGAAATCCAACAAAACCTCACAATAATTGCATCAGCCATTCAGTTTGCACATACTAAACTTTCGCAATTATGGGATCCAAAATTACCTTGTCCAACTATGGCAACAAAAAAACGAACTTTGCCTTGTCCAATTTGCACATTCTATTCTTTCACTAGTACTTAGTGTGTCCCTCTCTCTCTCTCTCTCACACACACACACACACACACACACACACACATAAAATTCAGAGTCTTACCATGAAACTCTCCTAGGGGACATGAAATCATGAAAGGCCATTAGTTACTTTTCTTTTCCGGGACAAGAGTATTAGGAGCTGACATATAAATAGATTAGTACTAGTAGGTCATGACAACTTTGCAAAAATGACTTCATAATCATTGTGCTAACACATATTGCTTTTATGTAAATAAAATGATTAACAACTTTTAATTGCTAAACTCGATGAAATGATTCACAAATTTTAGAACCCTCAGAGTAAAAAAAGAGAAACAAAATAAAGTAGTAAAGACAAAGTGAAGAGCAATATAGGGAAAGAAAAAAAGAAAGAAAGAAAAGTAGTAATAATGAGGCGTCAACTTAAATTAATCAGCCATCAGTCTGATTTCCCAACTTAAACTATTGCCAACCAAGACCACGCAACCATGTCATAATTAAATTAGCAAATTTAAGTAACACACACTAAGATGTCAAGATCTTATTTAGGCTTTACAAGAAGCATCAAGGGGCTTTTCCCTCTATGAAACTCTTATTTAGGCTTTACAAGAAGCATCAAGGGGTTTTTCCCTCTACGAAACTCCTATTATCAAAAGTTTTTACATTGCTATTATAACTTAATTATATATCAATTCATAATTTAGTTTTCAATTCAAGTTAAGGGGGGCAAAATTCTTCTAAGATTGAATCTCAAAAAATGACTAATTATTATTACTCAATAAAGACAAATATAAGAATTTGTGCAGTATGCATAAAAAATTAATTATAAATTAATTATAAATCAATTCATAATTTAGTTTTCAATTTATAAATTTATTAGCTTGTTACAACTAATGCATTTCCCTCAACAACCAATTAGCCAACCCAATATTTTTATTAATTGTACACATTTTTTTTTTCTGTAACTTTACTTCTTTTTTTATAAGTTTCTTTATGTTGTTATTGGGTTAAAGCTAATTGAATTGTAGCTGTAGCTATGTTCTTAGTTATAGATGTATTTTTTTTACTTGCATCCACAACTGTAGACTAATATGCCTTTGGACTATGACTTCTGTACGTAACTGAGTTTGATACTATGTTCTAATAAAAGTTCCTACTTGCTTTCAAAAGATAAAAAACCCTTAATCATACCATTTATGCCTGAAATTTTGAAGAAACTAGAAAAGAAACCGAAAAGGAAAAAGGAATTATTTAAGGTTTTGTCATATAGTTTGGTTTAATTAGTATAAAGCACAATAGAATTAAGGCGAAAACCACATTTTCGTCCCTATATTTTCACCCGATTCTCATTTTGGTCCTTAAGTTTTATTTCCACCACTTTTAGTCCCTATTCTGGAAAACGCGTCTCGTTTTCGTCCCTACCATTACATCAGAAACGGAAAATGCACACGTGGCAAATGGAGTGTACTGTTGAGCTGATGTGGCCATTAAAATAATAATAAAAAATATTATTTGACATTTTTTAATGCCACGTCAGCATTTAAATTAAAAAAAATTAATTTTAACTAAATAAAAAATTAAAAATCAAAATTCACATAAATTTAGATCTAAAACTATTTTAAACAAGAACACCAAGAACATCAACCAGATTTAAGAACTCAACACAGATTTAACATCAACCCAGATTTAACATGAACACCAACACAGATTTAACATCAACCCAGAACATCAAAACTAAAAACTAAAAACCAAAAATCACCAAGAACATCAACCCAGATTTAACATGAACACCAACATAGATCTAAGAACTCAAAACTAAAAACCAAAAATCACAGATTGCACCTAAACTTCTGCCAAACTCCATAGATTGCACAATTTCTCCAACCCACTCAAATTCTTCACATGAATTCAACCCTCATCAAAATTAAATTCCAAAAATCCATTAAACCCCATTCAATGAGAAACCCATAAATTCATTACCAAAAAAAAAAAAAGAGGAACACAGATCCGAACAAAACCCATAATCCCAATGACATCGGCGAAGATCACTAAGAGACGAGGGTGGCCAGCGAGCGAGCGATCTTCTTCTCCATCTCCATCTCCATCTTCTTCCTCGTCTTCCACACCGTACAAGCGAGCGACCCTTGTGACACCAACACCAACCTTCTTCGCCTTTTCGACACAAACCCAATCTCCTCCGCCGAACCCAGTGAGTCCACGTCCACCACTGAAGCAACAGCGGCGGCACCCTTCTTCCCCGGCAACGGCAACCTCAACGCCCTAGCTAGATCGGCACGGTTGAGATTAACACGAGAGAAGATGTGGGGGCGTTCTTCTAGTTTCGCTTTGGGGCTTGGCGAGAGAAGACGTGGTAGTGGGGCTGTTTGGGACGTGGTAGCTCGGCGAGAGAAGAGCTTTAAATTTCTGGGTTTGTAAGAGGTTGGGGGTGTTTGTGATGGTGAAGAAGAGGGCTGTTTGGGTTTTTTTTTTTTTTTTTTTTTTTTTTTTTCTCTAATTTCTGGGTTTGTAAGAAGGTTAAAGCTCTTTTAGATGTTGTTGTTGTTGTTGTTGTTACCGATTTCTTTTGATTTTGATTTTGATGGATTTTTTTTTTTAAAATTTCTGGGTTTGGGATCCTTATTTGGGTTTGTGTTCTTGTTTTGTGTTCTTGTTTTTCTTGTTTTGGTGTGCCTTTTTTCTTGTTTATTAGATCTTCATTCATGTGGTTTTTAGTTTTTAATTCTGTTTTTAATTTTTTTTATTTAGTTAAAATTAATAAATTAATTTTTTTAATTTAGATGCTGACGTGGCATTTTTTATTATTATTTTAATGACCACGTCAGCTCAACAGTGCACTCCGTTTGCCATGTGTGCATTTTCCGTTTCTGATGTAACGGTAGGGACGAAAACGAGACGCGTTTTCCAGAATAGGGACTAAAAGTGGTGAAAATAAAACTTAGGGACCAAAATGAGAATCGGGTGAAAATGTAGGGACGAAAATGTGGTTTTCGCCTAGAATTAATTTCCACAAAAATATACCAGTGACATTGACCATATAATCCATATGCATATAACAATTTTATTTTTATTTTTAATGCTTAGTTGCTTCATCCTATTTTGGTTCCCAAAAAATTTATTAAAAAAAAAGGTCTAATATATAGCTGACAATTCAATACTTACCATGAAATTTCTCCATCCGCTGTAAACTGACTAGTAAAAACCTCTTCTACCGCCTCTTTCAGTTCCGCTATTGTTGCCTTCCTCCCAACTTGAACCCTTGCTTGACATTAATTAAAATTTTCCGATTTGCAATTGAAGAGGAAAATATGTGATGTTTTGCCAAGGTGTCCTGTGCACCACGTGTAGGGCCCCAAAGGCTTCCGTACAGGCCTGGCCATGGCCCATTTCGGGCTACTGTTGCCTTCGCACGACCTACCCGCCTAGGCCCAAAGGACAGGTAGGGTACCCCTACGTGCCAAAAAGGTTCACTAGGCCTACATGACTATAAATACTCCAAGAACCCTCATAAATCAAGGTACGCACAATCACTTGAACTCAAACGCTCTCCAGTTATTACGGAGGTCCCTAACTTGACCGTCGGAGGGTTCTTGGCCGGCACCACACCGGTGCCCCCCATCCCCTTTCAGGTTTTCTCTTGTGGTTTTTTCAGGTCTCTGTATCGTATCGTTCAGGACCGTGCAGCTCACTGGTGAACTTCGGCATCATCAGTTGGCGCCGTCTGTGGGAAACGATAGGACGATTAAACGTTGCCCGATTCCTAAGACAAAGAGTTGCATGGTATTCACAAGGTCGATGGCCACAGCTAACGATCGAGGTGACGAGCCTCGTCCAACCGCGCTGGAGAGACAAGTCCAAACGCTAGCAGCGGCGGTCGAACGCTTGACCAAACGGAACTATGACTTGGAGGAGCAGTTACGTCGGAGGGATGAACACCCTGGAGGGCAAGAGGAAGGGACCAGCTTAGAAAGGAGGGATGACGAGGCCCCAGAGGGAAGTAACGCACCAAGCGGACAGCAAAGGAGGGATACCAATCTGACGACCCCTTCTGAAACCTTACCACCCCACGTCGCCGCAGAAATGCAGGAGATGCGGGAACAAATGGCCGTGATGATGAACGCCTTCAGAGGACGGGTGTCTAGCGACCTCGACGACCTGGTCCAGCGAACCGATTCGCCCTTCACGGCACAGGTCACTTCATGCCCTCTGCCCCCGAAGTTCCGGATGCCTCAGGTGGAGAGCTATGACGGGACCAAGGACCCCTTGGACCATTTGGAATCCTTCAAGACTATGATGCATCTGCAAGGAGTGCCAGACGAGATCATGTGTAGGGCTTTTCCTACCACGCTGAAGGGATCTGCGAGGGTCTGGTATAGCAGGTTGCCGCCGAACTCAATTAGAACTTTTAAAGAGTTAGGTGCCCAGTTTGTATCGCATTTCATAGGAGGCCACCGGTATAAGAAGTCCACAGCATGCTTGATGAGCATCAGGCAAAGGGAAGACGAGACCCTGAGATCCTACATAATGCGGTTCAACAAAGAGTCTCTATCGATAGACGAGGCAGACGATAAGATACAAGTAGCGGCCTTTACCCACAGGCTGCGAAAGGGCAAGTTCCTTTTCTCTTTGTATAAGAATGATCCGAAAACTATGCCCGAGGTATTATACCGGGCGACGAAGTATATGAACGCAGAAGATGCACTGATAGCAAGAGACGATAAGCCGAGGAAGAGGGAGAGACAGGAGGATGCCCGATCAGAGCGAGGGCGGAAGAGGCCAAGGACGGATGGAAGAAGGGAGGACAGACGTCCGAAACCGCCCATGCAGAGATTTGCCAGCTTCACTCCTCTGACGGCCTTGATCGACCAAGTATTAATGCAAATAAGAGACGAGGAAGCCTTAACGTACCTCGGGAAGTTGAAGGGGAACCCCGACAGAAGATCGAAAAGCAAGTACTGCCGCTTCCATCGTGACCACGGCCACGACACATCCGAATGCTATGATTTGAAGCAACAGATTGAGGCGCTTATCAGGCAAGGGAAGCTACAGAGGTTCGTCAGTAAGGAGGGGATGAACCCACCACAGGGCCAACTCCCCCCGAAGGGGAACGAGCGCCCAAGACCGCCCATTGGGGACATAAGGATGATCGTGGGAGGTACCCCCGGACCATCCAAAAGGGCTCACAGGGCCTACCTACGGATGGTGCAGAACGTGCAAACGACGGGCGTCACCCCGAAGTTCGCACGAGTAGAGGTACCGACCTTTGGTTTTTCTGACGAAGACGCCCGACGGCTTCACCATCCACATGACGATGCCCTCGTGGTCACCATACGAGCCGGGGAATACAACCTACATCGGGTGCTCATTGATAACGGAAGTTCAGCGGACATTCTTTACTACCCCGCGTTCCAGCAAATGGGGATGGATAAAGATCAGCTAGTCCCGACTAATTACCCCCTCATCGGATTCGGGGGGACGAGAGTCTATCCCCTTGGGACCGTCACATTACCCGTAACTGTGGGAGATCACCCACAGCAAATCGCCAAGGACGTGGTCTTCTTGGTGGTAGACTGTTCGTCCGCCTACAACGCGATCCTTGGGCGACCTACCCTCAACGCCTGGAAAGCCGCGACATCAACTTACCACTTGATGGTTAAATTCCCCACCGAGTACGGGGTCGGAGAGCTCCGCAGAAATCAGGCCGTGGCAAGAGAATGCTATGTCGCGACGACAGGGATGGATGACCATTTGCAAGCGCTAAATGTTGAGGGACAGCGAGTCGCAGCCGAAGCCGTCGAAGAACTGGAGGAAGTAGTGTTGGACGACACAAGACCCGGACGGACCACTAGGATCGGCACAATGACTGACCCCTTGTCACGGCAAACCTTAACCACCTTCCTGAAGGAGAACCAGGACGTATTTGCCTGGAGTCATGAGGACATGCCGGGGATCGACCCGATGGTCATAGTACACAAGCTGAGCGTATCGCCATCATTCTCCCCTATCCGACAGAAGAAGCGTGTATTTGCACCGGAGAGGGACCGAGCTATCGCTGAAGAAGTCCAAAAATTGAAGGAAGCGGGCTTTATACGAGAGGTGCAGTACCCTGACTGGCTCGCCAATGTAGTCATGGTCAAGAAGGCAAATGGGAAGTGGCGAATGTGTGTTGACTTCACGGATCTGAATAAGGCCTGCCCAAAGGATAGCTACCCATTGCCGCGCATCGACATGCTAGTGGATTCGACGGCAAGGCATGAGTTATTGAGTTTCATGGATGCTTTCTCCGGTTACAATCAGATAAAGCTTGATGAAAGGGACCAAGAAAAAACGTCGTTCGTTACCAGTCAAGGGCTCTTTTGCTACAGGGTGATGCCTTTCGGGCTCAAGAACGCAGGGGCCACATACCAGAGGTTGATGAACAAGATGTTCGCCCACCAGATCAGAAGGAATGTGCAGGTCTACGTGGACTACATGCTGGTAAAAAGTGCTCGGGTATGCAACCACCTGAGTGACCTACAAGAAACTTTTACCACCCTTCAGTCCTACAACATGAAGTTGAACCCCAGCAAATGCGCGTTCGGAGTGACGGCCGGGAAGTTCTTGGGCTTTGTTGTATCTCAACGGGGCATCGAGATCAACCCGGAAAAGGTCAAAGCAATTATGGACTTGACTCCTCCAAAGACTTTGAAGGAGGTCCAAAGCTTAAACGGCAAGATAGCGGCCTTGAACAGGTTTGTTTCAAGGGCAACGGATAAGTGCCTACCATTCTTTCGTACACTGAAAAGATCGTTTGAATGGACGGACGACTGCCAGAAGGCCTTCGAAGACCTGAAAGCATACCTCTCCTCTCCACCACAACTTAGCCCATCCAAGCAGGGTGAAGAGCTGCTATTATACATTGCCGTCTCTCCCGCGGCCGTCAGTGCAGCTCTTATTAGAGAAGAAGACAGGATACAGAAGCCCGTCTACTTCGCAAGCAAGGCGCTCAGAGGGGCAGAAGAGAGGTACCCCCCGATGGAGAAATTGGCTTTCGCATTGGTGACCGCGGCCCGAAAGCTAAAGCCTTACTTTCAAGCGCACGTAATAAACGTGTTGACCGACCAGCCCCTGAGAAGGGCTATGAGTAGTCCAAATGCCGCGGGGCGAATGGCACTATGGACGGTTGAACTGAGTGAGTACGACATTCAGTATAAACCTCGAAACGCAGTGAAGGGACAAATCCTGGCGGACTTCATTGCAGAGTTCACCGACACAGCAGACCAAGGGACAAGCGAGCTTCCCACATGGAGAGTTCAGACAGACGGGTCCTCCAATAAGCACGCAGGAGGAGTCGGTATGGTAGTCCGCACACCAGAAGGGGATCAGATCAAATGCATGATCCGTTTGTGCTTTTCGGCCACGAACAATGAAGCCGAATATGAAGCCGTGATAGCAGGGTTGGACATCGCCGTTGCAGCTGGAGCAGAAAAGGTGGATATCTACTCTGACTCCCAAGTCATCACCAGCCAGATTAACGGCAGTTACGAATGCAGAAGTGAGAGAATGAAGAAGTACCTCGCTGAGGTGAGAAGACGGATGAGCAACCTCCAGGTCAGGGTAATTCAAGTGCCAAGGGAAGAAAATCAAGAAGCTGACCAACTTGCCAGGACAGCTTCCGCAGAGCCAATGATTGTCCCAGACCAAGTACTATCCTTCGCCCAAACGTCACCGATAATCGACGGTATGAGTCTGCAGGAGGTAAACGACGAACGATGTTGGATGGCCCCGATTGCCGCGTACTTGAAGGACGGCCTATTACCAGACGGTAAGGAGGCTGCGCGAAAGTTGAGAGTTCAAGCATCCCGATTCGTCATGATAAAAGGTGTGCTGTACAAAAGGGCTTTCTCCCGACCCTATCGAGATGCCTCGCCCCCGAAGAGGCGGACTATGTCATGAGGGAAGTCCACGAGGGAGTCTGCGGGAACCACTCTGGCTCAAGGTCCTTAGTGCACAAACTTCTCAGAGCGGGATATTACTGGCCGACGATGCAGAAGGACGCCAACATGTACGTCAGATCTTGTGATAGGTGCCAATGCTTTGGCAACCTCATTAGGCAGCCAACGGAGGAGCTCACGCCCATAACTGCCCCATGGCCCTTCGCGCAATGGGGACTCGACATCATGGGCCCCTTCCCCATGGCCGCGAAGCAGTTAAAGTTTCTAGTAGTCGGAATCGACTACTTCACCAAGTGGGTGGAAGCAGAGGCTTTGGCAACCATTACAGAGAAAAACGTCAGAAACTTCGTATGGAGAAACATCATTTGCAGGTACGGCATACCTCGAGTCCTAGTGTCGGATAATGGCAAACAGTTCGACAATGAGGCATTCAAGGATTTCTGCTCCCAGTTAGGGATAAAAAATCACTACTCGTCACCCGCACACCCACAAGCCAACGGGCAGGTCGAGGTTACAAACCGATCCTTACTCAAAATCATCAAGACCCGGCTTGAGGGGGCAAAGGGTATATGGCCGGAAGAACTGCCAAGTATCTTATGGGCGTATAGGACAACGGTAAGAACACCGACTGGAGAGACGCCGTTCCGTTTGGCATATGGTGCCGAGGCCGTCATACCGGCTGAAGTTGGTCTAACAACCTATCGCGTTGCAAACCACGACGAACATGGAAATGAGGAAGCCATGCGTAACCAGCTCGACCTAGTGGACGAAGTAAGGGCAGCTGCAGAACAAAGGATGGCACGGTACCAGGACCTAATGGCGAAGCATTACAACGCCAAAGTTAGGCACAGAGACTTCCAAATCGGAGACCTTGTCCTAAAGAAAGTAATCGGTGCCGCGAGGGATGCCACCCAAGGGAAGCTTGGACCGAACTGGGAAGGACCATACCGGGTCGCAGCCTGGCACAGGAAGGGAACGTACCACCTGGAGACCCTGAGCGGAAAGAGGCTAAGCCACCCGTGGAATACAGAGCACCTAAAGAAGTACTACCAATAGGAGGCGACGAAAAACAACACCCCTTCTACCCACACTGCCGGTTTTTCTTTATGTAATGATTGTAATTTTTATTTCCTATGGTACTACCGTATCTCCAAAAGGCGGCCCTTCATGTTTTTGATTGAAGCTCTATGTATCTATCGCAATGGCAGAAGTTTTTGGAACGTCTTGACACTTGCTCACATGACACTTAAATCCACAATTAAAAGCGTTCAACCAAGTCTACACAGTGGACGTACCTTCCTAAAGAGCAAAATAATCTACAAGTGGACGGTTCATCTTAAAGATGAACATAATCTACTAAGTCCAAGTGGACGGACCACCCAAGAGGTGAATATAACCGTAAAGTCCACAAGTGGACGGTTCGTCTAAAAGATGAACATAATCTACTAAGTCCAAGTGGACGGACCACCCAAGAGGTGAATATAACCGTAAAGTCCACAAGTGGACGGTTCGTCTAAAAGATGAAAATAATCTACTAAGTCCAAGAGGACGGACCACCCAAGAGGTGAACCACGAAGTCCACAAGTGGACGGTTCGTCTAAAAGATGAAAATAATCTACTAAGTCCAAGAGGACGGACCACCCAAGAGGTGAACCACGAAGCCCACAAGTGGATGGTTCATCTTAAAGACGAAAATAAACTACTAAGTCCAAGAGGACGGACCATCCCAAAGATGGAAAAAACAACAATGTCCACAGAATGGACGGTTCATCTAAAAGATGAAAATAATTTACTAAGTCCAAGTGGACGGATCACCCAAGAGGTGAATATAACCATAAAGTCCACAAGTGGACGGTTCATCTTAAAGATGAAAATAATTTACTAAGTCCAAGTGGACGGATCACCCAAGAGGTGAATATAACCATAAAGTCCACAAGTGGACGGTTCATCTTAAAGATGAACATAATCTACTAAGTCCAAGTGGACGGATCACCCAAGAGGTGAATATAACCGTAAAATCCACAAGTGGACGGTTCATCTAAAAGATGAAAATAGTCTACTAAGTCCAAGTGGACGGACCACCCAAGAGGTGAATATAACCATAAAGTCCACAAGTGGACGGTTCATCTTAAAGATGAACATAATCTACTAAGTCCAAGTGGACGAATCACCCAAGAGGTGAATATAACCGTAAAGTCCACAAGTGGACGGTTCATCTAAAAGATGAAAATAGTCTACTAAGTCCAAGTGGACGGACCACCCAAGAGGTGAATATAACCATAAAGTCCACAAGTGGACGGTTCATCTTAAAGATGAACATAATCTACTAAGTCCAAGTGGACGGATCACCCAAGAGGTGAATATAACCGTAAAATCCACAAGTGGACGGTTCATCTAAAAGATAAAAATAGTCTACTAAGTCCAAGTGGACGGACCACCCAAGAGGTGATCACCCAAGAGGTGAATATAACCATAAAGTCCACAAGTGGACGGTTCATCTTAAAGATGAACATAATCTACTAAGTCCAAGTGGACGGATCACCCAAGAGGTGAATATAACCGTAAAGTCCACAAGTGGACGGTTCATCTAAAAGATGAAAATAGTCTACTAAGTCCAAGTGGACGGACCACCCAAGAGGTGATCACCCAAGAGGTGAATATAACCATAAAGTCCACAAGTGGACGGTTCATCTTAAAGACGAAAATAAACTACCAAGTCCAAGAGGACGGACCATCCCAAAGATGGAAAAAACAACAATGTCCACAGAATGGACGGTTCATCTAAAAGATGAAAATAATTTACTAAGTCCAAGTGGACGGACTACCCAAGAAGTGGATATGACCACCAGGTCCCCAAGAGGACGGACCAACCACGGGATGAAAAAAAAATACTAAGCCCACAAGTGGACGGACCATCCACGGGTGGGAATGAATCTACAAAGTCCACAAGTGGACGGACCCCCTAAAAAGGTCAAAATCGCGAAGTCCACAAGTAGACGGTCCGTCTCAGGAAAAGTGTACGAAAGAATAAAAAGCATTCAAGACATTCACGAATGACATATGCAACGAGTAAATATCAAATTTGAATATATTGCAAATAAAGGGTACACAACGGTTATAAATTACACCAATAAGTTGTTCAATTATAAATTGCAGCTGAAAACAAAAAGACAACGGAGCTATCATTCGGCTTGGACTTGGGGGGCGTCGGCCTGCTCTGCGGCACCGTCAGTCTCTGGAGGACGGATGGAGTCGTGACCGCCTTGAGGGGCTCCGTTGGGAACTTCGCCAAAGAGTTCGGCTGTTCCTTCGGAGTCGACGGTATGAGCGGGAGTCTGGCCTCCCGCATCGATGTGGATATGTTCAACTCCAAGGTCCGGGTACGATGCCTTCACTTGACGGAGACAATCGTCGAATCCGTCAGCGAAGGAAGTACCGAGCTCCGTCAGCAATGCCTCAGAGTCCCGATACTCCTGGACGGCCTCAACCCTAGCTCGTCGGATCTCTCCGTCCTTGGCCTCCAGCACCTCCCTCAAAGCTTCCAGCTCTTTTCCGACGCCTCACGCGCCTGCTCCGAAGCCTTCAGTTTTTTCTCATGACGGAGTTTCCAGAGCTTCAAATCATCTAGCTCCTCCGTCATTGCCTTAGACTTGGAACGTGCGCGCTCCAGAGACTTTTCATATCTTAGGCAACGGTCCATAAGCCCCTTTGCCATAAGCACCGTCTGCACACAATAAGAACAGAAAGTTAGCTTACAAGTACAAGACGGACCAAATAAAAATTGTATGTGGACTGACACATTACCTGGGTAAGGCTGAACAAGGCCGTCTCCCCCATGGCCTCCGTCGCATTGTTGCCCAGATCCTCATAGTCTTCCTCTTTTATGATCGAGGTGACCTGGGCTAGGGCGTACTGCGAGTCCTCCCGAAGGAGGACGGGAGCTTTCTCCGGGACGTTGGCAGGTTTGGTCATGAGACCCTTACCCCTGCCGACGCCCAGCTTTGCGACGGGCCTATCGCCCTCCTGGACGGCCGGATCACCCGTCACTATCCTCGGCTTCTTAGTAGGACGGTCGGTTTTCTCCGGCCCCCTTTTAGCGGACGGAGTGGGCCCCTTGGGCAGAGCGTCACCACCTAACTTCTTCTTGGCAGCAGCCTGCTGCTTGATAAGAGCCCGTCGCTTAGCATCATCCATCTCTGCACAAAAGTGGACGGTTAGGACATATGACGGATAGATAAAGCAAGAAGATCAGATTCAATAGTCATGAACTTACGCTTGCGAACTCCTTCGTCGTATTTGATGGCTGCGGCAGAGGGTTCCGGACCGTCACAATACCAATGGATGGTGTTGAGGGTGACGAGCTTCGCCCAGGTCCTCTCCGACAGTTGGGTCTTCTGAAAAATGGACTCCAAAAAACCAAACTGCTCGACGGTCACGTCCGTGCGTCTCCGCGCTGCAAAAGATAGACGGTAGGGTTAAACAGAGCAAAAGAGAAAAATAATATGGGTGACGGACACAAAGTGGTGAACATACCAGACGGAGACACAATGCCCCATGTCTTATCAACGGGCATAAAGTCCGGGTCGTCATGACGACCCATCCACCCGTCCCCCTGTAAGAAGAAAAATCTACTCTTCCAGTTCCGGTTGGAGTCGGGGGTCTCGGATACCAACCTAAGCAACTGGCTCCTCGCCACGAAGCTGTATATCCCCTTGGACTTGGTGATTTCATCCGGACGGTAACAATTGAAGAACTCCTCCATTGTTAACCGTCTAGTCCCGTTCGACATGACGCCGTACAGAACTTCCACGCTCAAGAACACCCTCCAGGCGTTCGGAGAGATTTGGGTGACGGACACACCCAAGTACTGAAGAAGTTGACGGTGCAGGGCGCTTAGAGGAAAACGAAGGCCGGCCTTGAGCATTTGCTCGTACACGCCGACGTCCTCCAGCCCCTTGTGGTAGCACCTCTCGTTCTCAAGGGGTAGACGGATCGTTATTGTGTCTGGGATCTGATACTTTTCCCTTAGGGTATTGAAGTGTGACGGACTGATGGTGGAGGTGAAGTAATTCACCGTCCACTCGGGGGGCAGGATGAACTTTCTCAAGCCGTCCTCGCCAATGACGGACTGAACGGAAGGTTCTATCACTTCTAGTTCCTCATCTGAGTCATACTTTGACCCGTCCTCTCCTCGCCCTTCATCTTCCGTTGAGGAAGAAGAGCTGGGTGACGGTTCTATGTCCTCGACGGGGGCACCCCGGTCTCCCTGACCTGACGGGTACACCTCGTCGTATCCTGCTCCCTCACGGACAAAAGATTGACCGCTGGAAGCTTCACTAGACATCTGACACCTACAAATGACGGAGAAAGGAACCCTAAGACTCTAGATCTACACCGACAACGGACCAGCGTGCAAAAAGAAAAGAAAAAGGGGAGTGCAAGAGATAAGGAGTGAACTTACGTGTATGATGACGACGGTAGGTAGTTGACGGGTTGTTGAACGGTAGAACGGAGTAATGCTGTTCACAGGGTCGACGGATGCTTTTTTGTCGGTAAAAATTTCTCCAAAATGAGAAAATGACTTGATCGAGGGATGAATATACAGGGGTAGCGGCGCGATCTACGAAGAGACGCCTCGGTCCTGATAAGCCGTCAATCAGAGTCCACCACGTGTCCTCGGGCATTTATGACTACTCCTACCTGATGACCTGCCCGCATCAATTGCCTGACGGGTTAAGGAGGACGGGCCAACGTGTCCCTTGGGTCCGTCGTGTACAGAGACAAGACGGGTAGAGAAGAGCAACTCATTCCATGGACCCGTCATAATGGGTGACGGATGCATGGAATGGGGGGCAGTTGAAGAGGAAAATATGTGATGTTTTGCCAAGGTGTCATGTGCACCACGTGTAGGGCCCCAAAGGCTTCCGTACAGGCCTGGCCATGGCCCATTTCGGGCTACTGTTGCCTTCGCACGACCTACCCGCCTAGGCCCAAAGGACAGGTAGGGTACCCCTACGTGCCAAAAAGGTTCACTAGGCCTACACGACTATAAATACTCCAAGAACCCTCATAAATCAAGGTACGCACAATCACTTGAACTCAAACGCTCTCCAGTTATTACGGAGGTCCCTAACTTGACCGTCGGAGGGTTCTTGGCCGGCACCACACCGGTGCCCCCCATCCCCTTTCAGGTTTTCTCTTGTGGTTTTTTCAGGTCTCTGTATCGTATCGTTCAGGACCGTGCAGCTCACTGGTGAACTTCGGCATCATCAGCAATCACATTCAAATTAACAAACTTATGCATATATATATTTTGTACATTAACAACAATTTATATATACGCATGCATTTCTATATACATGTACGTACCTGCCTACATGCATGCAATATTACACAATTCATGCATCATACATGAACAAGACAAGACCAACAATTAATGTTCTCCTGCAAAAAGTGGCATGCATGGGCAAGGGAGATGGGGGTAGACGTCCAATAGAAACAAGGAACTTATAAGACGAGCTTGTGCTATGATATATAAATCTTAAACTTTTTATATATTAAAGAATGATTTGACCACCATGCCTCTCTTGACCGGCAGTGTCTCATATTTCAAACTTAACTGTTGTAGAGTCTTGTAAAGCTATTGTCTATGATAAGAATGAAGCTCCAACAGTAACCTGAAATTATTTAAACCACCAATTGTAAGTGTATCATGAATTAACTTCTAGGAGATCCCTGTAAAGATATACACCCATATCCATTCACATAGAACATTATTATAAATAAATAAAGCTAACTTTTTTTCTATGTAGTTTACTCCAATACAAATTGCTTACCTTGGAAGTTGGGTCAAACTGACAACAAAGCGAAGAACAATACAGCTTTTACGAACACCAGAATCACCTAACAAGACCAACTGCACACATTGACAAATGCAAAGGTGAGTTGCATTTACTCATAACAGGATTAAAACAATAAAATCATTATCAATTTCACAAAGACCAGTAGCTAGGAACTTCTTGTAAAACAATTATTTCGACGTCACAAGAAAAAAGTTGTAAATAGCTAGGTACTTCATAACTTTATGTATCCATCTCATAGCTTACCCTTTATTTGGATGAGTAAAGATAAAGGGCAACCCTTAAATTATTAATCTATAAGATACTCAAATAGTCAATGACATGACTCTGGTGGATGCAAGGGATTAATTAAATAATTAAATAGAATTCAATCACTTTTTTTTTTTTTAATTACTTTTAATGCTAGACTTATAATAAGTGATTTAATTTTTCACTGAAACTGACTGTGTTTTGTCTCATCTCGTGGAGTTGTCTACAAAAAAAGCCTTAGCTACCGTGTTTAGTTACGTGTGTTTGTAGTTCAAGTGTTGGTGTCTTTTAATTTACCATTTGTAGTCCTGGTGGTGTTGTTTTTTAAGTCTATTTTTGTAAGTTACTGCTGTCTCGGTGAACAGTGTAAACTTTGTTGTGTTTGTCTCTTTTAGTTCAATAAATCTTTTGTTTATCCAACAAATATTATATATATATATATATATATATATTTATATATATTGCTTTTTGTGTGGGTTTGAGACTCTCACATATTTTCTAATTTGCTCTAAAAAAAAAAAAAAAAGACTTTCACATATAAGACTTTCATTTAATCTACTCTTCTTCTTCTGTTTTACAATCATTAAATTTTGAGAAATGCTAAATAGGTAATAAATTTAACAATTTTTTTCCATAACCTATTGAGATGATAAATTATTACAAAATTAAAAATGACATCATTGGAAAACACCGAATTTTAAATCATTGTAGAAAAAATTTTAAAATTTGTTAGTGTTAACGGTTATGGTGTCAGTTAAGAAATAGCTTTATGCCACATCATTTTATTTTATGTCAAAATTTTGACCAATTTTATAGGGTGTATAGTCAATAAAACTAACTTTTTGAATTTCACTTGTCACTTCAGTAATATTTTCAATCACCTCATCAATTTATACCAATTTTTATTAAACGGACCTTACAATAAGTCGTCTTAATTGGCACCATAACATTTCCCTAGAGTTTTACTTTTTAGTCTTACTTTTACCATTTTACTTCATTTTATCCCCCCATGTCAATGTGAATCTCTATGCGAATTTGAAATGTTTGATGGGATCGTGGGGGAGTGAAATGGACATGTCATATCTGAGTCGGAGGTATGGAGTGTGAGTTTTCGGCTCGAGAGAAGACTGGGGAAGAAGCATTGGAACTGCAAAGAAGCACTAGGAAGGTTAAAGAGGACCACTCCCCTGGTTTTCCAACGGCCATTACAGGTGGCTAAGCGAGTGAAGCTTTGTCCTACAAGGCAAAGCTAGTGGGAGAACTCCCTGGGGCATATACCCAAGCATTTAGGGTTCACTCCGACTTTGAGAAAGAAGCATTTTCTGATGATGAAGCCGAGGATCTTATGGAAGGGGAGCTCACTATCAAGCTTTTGAGAGAGACGAAGCTGCATATCAGGGAAAGATGGGCTCACTCGCTTATTTTTAAGGTTCATGGAAGGACTATTGGATTTCACCTATTGCACTCCAGAATCATGTAGCTATGGAAACTTGCTGGCAGACTAGATTGTATTGATTTGGGGGAAGATTTCTTCTTGATAAAGTTCGGGTTGATGGAAGATTATGACAACGTCTTGAAAGGGGGGCCGTGGTTTATAGGTGAGCACTACTTGACCATTCGTGCATGGGAAATTTATTTCAAACCTAATGCCACTGCCTGCTCCAAAGTGGCTATATGGGCATGTCTACCACAACTCCCCATTGAGTTTTATGATATGGGTGTTTTGAAAGAAATAAGGAATGCTATTGGCCTAGTGCTATGGATTGATGCTATTACAGCCTCTGGGACCTGAGGGAGATATGCAAGGATTTGTGTACAAGTGGATCTTGCACAACCTTTGGTGAGGAAGGTATTCATCGGATGTTTTGGGCCAGCAGTATTGTATGAGGGTATAAGCTCTCTTTGTTTAACCTGTGGAAGGTTGGGGCATAAAAAAGAAGCATGTCCTTACTTGGTTAAGGAGGCAACGGAGGTTCAGGTGGTGAGTAGGGAGCCCGAGAAAGGTGTGGACGACATGGATAAAACCCAAGTTTCAGCGCCAAAGGAAGTGGGTAGCGAAAAGGATGACTATGGGCCTTGGATGCTAGTGGAAAGAAGGAAACAAGGCCCGAGACAGAGTACGGCCTGCCTAAACCACTCAAAGCCTAGCATAGCCCAAGCTGGGGCATTTAATGTGAAAGACTTGGGCCATCATCTTCGGTCCCGTCCATTAATTGTTCCACCAGCTAGCGCTCCTAGTTACTTACCCCGAGGGTAAGCGCAAGTCAGTGGGATTTGATGCTTCAAGTTATGCTAGCCTGCCCACCCCTTAAAAGCATATCCATAACGTATCCCACACTCCTCCCCTAAGTGGTGTTGTCGTGTCACAGACCCATACCAATCTCAGCTACTCCATTCATAAAGCCAAAAGTGGGTCTAAAGGGAAAGGGAAAGGAAAGTTGCTGCAGCAGTCACAAAGAGAGCAAAAATCAACAGCAATGGGCAATAAAAATCAATGGAAAAATCATGAGCTTAGCCCTGTCAACACTGGATCAGATACGATCAAGCCTTACCATGATTTGGGGGTGGTTCGATCTGAAACAAATGGTGGCATGGAGCCACATTTTCCCTTTTACTCCCAAGAGCAAGAAAAAGGGGTTTCTACCTATGACAGGCCCGGCCAGGCTGAACTGGGAAAACCCCTGGTGGAGATTCCCAATGGACATCCCATCAGGGTTGGGAATCTCCACCAGGGGACGAAGGATATATTCTATGGTGGAGAGCCCTGTCACGAAATTCGCTGGAGCAAATTTTGCCAAAATCAAACCTACTAAAGGGAATACAGACAAAGAAAATGTTAGGAAAATCGATCTCAACAACAAGTTTGATGGGGTGTTTGGAAGCCATTTCTCTAATCCAAATATGTGGGAAAAGTATCCAAACCAACCAAGGATATCATCCAGGGAGGAACCGATGGGGATAATGGAGCATGCGATATGCTTGTCAAAGATCGAAGAAGTGGCCATGGTCAGCATGAGGAAATTAAGTTGGAAAGTGCTGAATTAAGCAAGGAACCAACTTCAAATTAGTAAGGATCCGAGTTTTTTCCCTCCGATATCAATGAATATCATATGCTGGAATTGTAGAGGGGCGTTGAACCCTCGTTTCAAACCTACTATGAATAACCTTATCAATAAGCACAACCCACCCGTGGTAATTATAGCTGAAACCCGGATTGGAGGGAACCGAGCCAAGGATAGCACTAATACTCTGCCATTTGATGGAGCAATTCACATAGACACCATTGGCTAAGCCGGAGGACTATGGCTCCTGTGGAAATCTGAAGAGGTGGAAGTCATTCAATTGACAAAAACTAAGCAAGAAACACATGTCATTATTAAGGAACGGTCCTCTGACCTTTCTTGGGTTTTAATTTGTATTTATGCAAGTCCTAAATTTGTAGAGCATAAATTGCTATGGGAGAATCTTTCTAATGTTGCTTCTTTGCATTGTCTGCCTTGGTTGATGTTGGGTGACTTTAATGAATTACTCTCTATTAATGATAAGAGTGGGGGTAACTCGGTGAATATGAGTAGAGCTCTCCTCTTCAAAGATTGTCTAGACGCTTGTGGTATGATAGATTTAGGTTTTCATGGAGCCTGGTACACTTACGTTAAATAAGTAGGAGGTTGGTCATTTTATTCAAGAACGATTGGACAGGGCATTTGCTAATTGTGCTTGGTCCAATCTGTACCCTGAAGCCACTGTGAGACATTTAACCAGGATTCACTCTGATCACTGCCCTATCCTATTATCTCTAGAGAACGCCTTAAGCTACACCTTCCTAGACCTTTTAGATTCCAACTGGTCTAGATGTCTCACCCCCTATTTGGGAAACTTCTATTGGATAATTGGATGGAGCATTAAGAGTTGGATGGAAACCTGCAGAATTTTACTGAAGCAGTGAAGATATGGAATGAGCAGGTTTTGTGAATATTTTTCAGAGAAAATCCAGAATTGAAGTAAGTCTTAATGGTATCTAGAAAGCTTTAGCCAATGGCCCTAGTAGCTTCCTCATTAACTTAGAAAAACAGCTTAGAGAGGAGTATTGGGAAGTTAGCAAATAGGAAGAGGAGTTATGGTCTATCAAGTCTCAGTATCACTAGCTCATCCAAGGTGACATACATACTTCTTTCTTCCATACTTCCACTTTGATTAGAAGGAAAAGAAATAAAATTTCCTGCCTTAAGGATAGGATGGGTAATCTTGTTCATAGGGAGGAGGAGATCACTGTTTTATTGAGGGAAGGTTACTGTGCTCTATTTGAAACTTGCCATGGTACGGCGCCGAGGGTTCCTTGGAACATTCCAAGCTAGTCTTGCTGTTTATTGGAGGAGGAAAGGGCAATTCTAGCGGGAGAGGTGGCTAGGAAGGAGGTTGAGGTCAGTCTTTGGAGTATGAAGCCTTTCAAAGCCCTAGGCCCTGATGGGTATCATGCTGGATTTTATTAGAGAAATTGGCATATTGTTAAAGACTCGATTGTTAAGCTAGTAGCTGAAATTTTTGAGAGTGGGAAAATGCCAAACCATTTAAATAAGATTCCCTATCACTCTGATCCCCAAATGCCCAAGGGTTGACTGCTTGGGCCTTTTTAGGCCCATCAGCTTATGTAACACGATTTACAAACTTATCTCTAAAGTCCTTGTTCATAGACTGAGACCCATGCTGATCAATCTTATTTCTTCTCTTCAGACTGCCTTTGTTCCTAGTAGGAAAGGTATGGATAATATGATTATCATTTAAGAGCTCATTCACTCCATGAAACTGAAGAAAGGGAAGTAAGGGTATATGGCAATCAAGGTGGATCTGGAAAAGGCATATGATAGAATGGAATATCCATGATATGTTAAGTATGTATAATTTTCCCCCTAAGTTGATTAGCCTTATTATGAGCTGCATCTCTGGTTCCTCCATATCTGTGCTTTTCAATGGAGGTTGTCTAGAGCCTTTCCTCCCATCTCGGGGTATCAGACAAGGGTACCCTTTCTCCCCTTATTTGTTCATCATGTGCATGGAGTTGTTGGGCTTCTTGATTGATGGCATGTGTACAAATAACCTCTGGAACCCCCCCAAGGCATCCTAGTTTGGTCCTGCCTTCTCTCACCTTTTCTTCGTGCATGATTTGGTCCTCTTTGCAAAGGTAGATAGAAAGAATTTTCAAAGTGTGCGAGATGTTTTGGATACCTTTTGTGAACTTTCGGGGCAGAAAGTTAACTTGAGCAAATCTAAAGTCCTATTTTCAGCTAATGTTAATTCGGATACCCGAGAAACCTTAAATATCCTGGGAATCTCTTCCACACACAACTTTGTGTAGTATTTGGGATTTCCCATTAAGTTAGGGAACTCCTTCCATGATTTTGATTATATTCTTGAAAAAGTCCAGGCAAAGCTTCAGGGTTAGAAAGCCAATCTGCTCTCTATGGCAGGGAGGCTAACCTTAACCAAAGTAGTACTTTCAGCCATCCCCTGCTGTGTCATGCAGGGGTGTTTTCTGCCCGAAAGGATTCTCACCGATTTGGATAGGATTAGTAGGAATTTCTTATAGGGCTTCATTGAAAAGAAAAGGAAAATGCATTTAGTGGAATGGAACAAAGTAAAAACCAGAGGGGTCTTGGCCTTCATGCAGCCAAGGAAAGAAACCTTACCTTAGCTGCGAAGTTGTGTTGGAGAATGAAGATTGAAAGGGAGAAACCTTGGGTCAAAGCACTAAGACATAAGTATTGCAAGAGAATGGTTTCTAGCAAAGCGCCAAAGTCAAGAACTTGGGCTACAATTAATAAGGGAGCCCCTCTATGTGAGAAAGGGTCATTGGTTCCGACAGTCAACTCTCCTTCTGGACAGATAAGTGGCTGGATTTTGGGGCAATCAGGAGCTGTGTAGAAGGACACCTGAATAAGGGAGAGGAAGGCCCTCGGGTCACTGATGTCCAAAATGATGGAATATGGGATTTATACTATATTTCCTTTGAGCTGCCCGCCCTCTTGGTTCAATCAATCCGAGCCATCCCCATTCAGGCTGCTTCAAGAAGGGAAGACCACTTATGCTGGATTAATAGTTTGAAAGGAGATTTTGATTCGAAAAATGCATAAATTTGGCCATCAGTTTAAGCCCAAATGAGCTTAATTTTGCAGGCAACTGGGTGTGGAAGCTACAAACATTGCTAAAAATCCAATTGTTTATTTGGAAATGTTTGTTGAAAAGCATCCCCACAAAGTCCATATTAGCACAGAGAGGTTTTCATGGGGACACGTCTTGTGATTGGTGTCATGAGGACCAAGAATCTATTGCTCATGTGCTCAAAGATTGCCCGATTTCTATTAGGTTTTGGCAGAGTCTGAATGCCCCTCGCAACTCCGACACTCCTTCGATCTTGACATTATAGAATGGTTGAGATTGAATGCATGCTTCTCTGCCCACATGCCTGGTAAGGACCAACAGTGGGCAATTTTCTTTCTCTTTGGAATCTGGAATTTTTGGCTATTTAGAAATAAGAGACTATTTGCTAGGCCTTCCTCTTTTAACCTTCGTAAGGTAGTGGAGAATCAGGTGGCTAAGTTTTTTTACTACGTGATGGATCATGTAAATGTCACAAGAACCTTGCAGATAACAGTGGGATGGATTAAACCACAGCCTTTGTGGACCAAGTTAAACACTAATGGGTCAGCTCTTGGCAGCCCAGGTCTTATAGGTGGAGGAGGCATAATTAGGAATTGTCATGAGGATTGGGTTAGTGGCTTTGCAAGATCCATTGGCTTTACCACCAGCCTTACTGCAAAATTTTGGGCTTTGAGAGACGGATTAATGCTGTGCCTAAGACTTAGGCTTAATGCAGTGGAAGTGGATGCCTCATACATTATTTCCTTACTTGCAAATGCAGTAGTAACTAACAGTGAGATTTCCTCCCTTGTTGATGATTGCAGGGACATGCTGAAGAAAACACCTCAATCGCGGGTTAAGCATTGCTACAAAGAAAGTAACAAGTGTGATGACAGATTAGTAAGGTTAGGAACTGAAATGGAGGAGAGTTTTGTTATATTTGATGCTCCTCCCCCTGTTATTGTATCTCTTTTATTTCTGGACAAGATAGGCTTGACCTAGGAGCGTTTTTGTAATGAAGTGGCTTTGCCCACTTAAGTTTTAATCTAATATCCAGTTTACCAAAAAAAAGAAAAAAAGAAAAAAGAAATGGACATGTCATTATATTCTCTCTTCAGCCACACATTTGGGGAAAATTCTTGGTCAAGTGGCCCATGTCTTGTACTTCTATTTTTATTTTCTTTTTCTAGGTACAAATGTACAATAGTGCACTTTTATCTTTGACTAAAAAAGCAAAACAATATATATACATATATATATATATATATATATATATATAAAATAGAGTCAAGTGTGAAAAACAGTTTGGAAAGAGGAGGGAGGAAAGGAGAACCGCAAATTAGCAAAAGAGTAGTTTGTTTGTTGGTTGCACTTTAATAGTTAGCACCATGCACAAGCGGAACTACCGGTCTTTTTATAGTTTTACCCATTTTCCATGTGGATAGACCATTTGGAATGAATCATGTGACATGCGACCCACACTATGGCCTTTTTTTTTCTTTTTGTTGTACCTACAAAACGAAGTTTTAAATTTTTATAAATAAAAAAAAAAATTTTGGTTGTACAAAAATATTCACAAAAAGCAGCAAGGTAAGGACCAACATGAATATACAGTGGGCACTTTAGATCAAGGGAGTCAATCTCGTACCAGAGACTGTATCGGTTTGACCAGTGGAACGATATATTTCGATATCGGTCAATACCGGTGTACCGTTTCGGGTTTACCGTTATTTTTTATATTTATAAATATATATATACACACACACACACACGTGTGTGTGTGTGTATGTGTGTGTATTATAATAAATATAAACATATACCATAAAACATTACCTCAATTCAGAACAAATTATTCATAATCTTAGACTTTAGCATCAGTTAAAAGAAAAAAAAAACACAATATAAAATATATAAAGCTTAATTATTCATTGCATACTAAGAAAACAAATAATACTAATAAGTTAATGTAAATAAGTTACCATTATGCCCTTACAAAAATTCAAAAATTACAAAAGTAAAAAAAAAAAAAAAAAGGTTTTTTCTTGTACCGGCCGATACTCCTGGTACTAGCCGGTATTACCCGAAATTGGCCGGTATTTAAACTGGTACGAAACATTATCATTTCGATACCAATATACATACCAGTACGGTACATACCGACCGCTACCAATACGGTATCGACTTCACTACTTTATATATTACCTATAATGGGCCCTATGTCTTTAAAATTTACCATAAAGACAAAATTTCAATTTGTCAATATTAATCATCCCATATTTAACATGACTGATAAGGATATTTTGTGATCAACCCCTGACGGAACGAAAGGCGACGAATATGACGAGGTCGTTAGCTTTATTCATGAAAATACCTTCTCGTAGTCCACCCCCCTTCATAGCTGATGACATCAAGCTGAAGGCAGTAAGCTGACAGCATCAAGCTGAAGGTTGTAAGCTGACGGGGATAAGCTGAAGGGACATATGGACCTCCGCCAAATCTATCCATAACCTTACCTGATCTATACGCATGATTGTATAAGGAGAATTCTTGCACTACACATTCAACCCTAATTAAGAAGATTCCTTTAAGGAAAAGAACTCTAGAAGATATGCAAGATCCATGAGTTACTCTTTTAGAAGGAAAAGACTTCTTGACCAAGGTATAGATGTCAACCCCACACTACTATAAATACCCCAAAACTCTCACAAATTAAGGTACGCATAATTCATCCCAGCTCTAGCACTCTAGAGTTGTGAATAAGAGTTTTCTCTAACTTAACCATCGAAGGGTATTTGACCGGTACCACACCAGTACTCCTCTTAAGGTCTTCAGCTTTTGTGTTGTGCAGGTACATCATTGGGGGCACGTGAGGACCGTGTGGCTTACTAACGATTTTTGGCATCATCAATGACAATAATCTTTAACTGCATTACTATTACTACTAGTATTTTTTTATATATAACTAGCCTCATCACATGCGCTTCGTGCATGTGCAATGAGGCTTTTTTTCTTTTTTAGTTGTCGTAACAAAAAAAAATTAAGCTTTTTTATTTTATATATAATTTTTATTTTGAGAATCTAATTTATAAGTAGATAAATAAATTTGGAAATCAATATGTAAGTGGCCCTACTTTTTAGGATATGTTTTAGTGGAAGTTAAAGTTGTATTTTTACCGAATTGTCCTTTAGTTTTGTCTCTACTTAAACATATGGATGTAGGGGTATTTAGAACAAAAAAAAAAAAAAAATCTGGTCCAAACAGAAGAAGCTCCTTAAATAGTAGTATAGATAGATAGATATATATATATATATATATATATATACATGTTTATGATTATTTACAAACACAAATAAAATACACATGTTAATGATTATTTACAAACACAAATTTATTGTGGTTGTGTGATTTTTTTAGATTTTTGTTTACAAATTGATTTCATTTTTAAAAACGTATAAAAAATATAGGGTTGGATTAACGAATTCTCATAGGACATTTATTATTGGAAAATTTTAAAACCTCTTTTATGTGGCAAATATAAAAATTAGGGGTGTGCAAACAACTCACCAACTGACCAAAACCAACCCAACCCAACCCATTGGGTTGGGTCGGGTTTTAGGGATTAGTGGGTTGGGTTGGGTTGTGCATTTTTTTTAATAGTTGGTTGAGTTGGGTTTGGGCATAAGATTGACAAATCCACCTAACTCGATCTGATCCACATATATTTAATATATACTTAAAATTTTAAAAAAAGATTTAATATATATAAATATTTAAAAATATATTACTTTTTCCCCACTTCCTAAATAAATCCCAAACCCTAAATTCTCTTCATTTCAATTTCCGTCATATCTCACGTTACTCTCTTTGTGCCACTCCTACTCGTATTATAAGCCCTAAATAAAATTCAAACCCTAAGTTCTCCTTATATAATTTGAGTTGGTTTGGTGTCATGTGTAGGATTATTTGGTTATAAATTTGCTTTTATTTTTGTAGTGATGTTGTTCTAATGCTCAATTTAATATAAATAATAATAAAAGTAATTAAAAAAAGAAAAAAAAAATCCAACCCATGTGTCCAACCCAATCCACGTGGGTGGGTTGGGTTGACCCCCCCCCCCTAAAAAAAACCCTCAACCATGCACACCACTATTAAAAAAAAAAAATCAAAAACAGTTTTTTTTTTTCATTAAAAAGTTTTAAATAGTTTTCTAGACCAATAATCCATTAACTTTTTCCAAAAATATAGGCATGTTTGGAAAAATTATTCTAGTAACGTTGTTTTTATTTTTTAGAAATATGTGTAGGTGAAAAAGTGTGTAAAAATACGTGTAATGTTGTTGAAACACTGAAATATGTTGTTTAAAATGTAATACCAAACACCCTATAATCACTTTCCATATAAACTATTTATAAAATAGTTTGTAACTTTAACTTTTTTCAATCTATAAATAAATAGGAAAAGGAAAATGCTAGCTACTAGAGATTTCCATGATTGCAATTATTTGTGTTAGAAGTGATTCTCAATTTCCACTTTTGCCACAAATAATTGCAATCTTGGAAATCTCCAGTAGCTATCATTTTTATATATATCCTAAGGCTAAAAACCTTGTTATATCTTAAGGCTACAATTACATTCAATATTTTTTTTTATTGAATGTGAATTTTAACAAATTTACTATTGGATTACATTTTCTCTTTATGTCTTCCATCTTTGCAAAATTTCCATAAAATAAAAAATAAATAACTATATCATCAATCAACTATTTAAATTGTAAGTTTTTATAATCTAAAATTATGCATAAAAAAGTTTATGAATCATATAGTAAATAACATTCGATTGACATAAAATTTGACATATATGTTAAAAGCGTAAAGAACATGCAATTTAACGATTAAATTTTAAATATATGTAATAATGTTAATTATTTTAAAGAAAGTAGCAGTCTAAAATTACTTCATTTTATCCACCCATGTCAATGTGAATCTCTATGCGAATTTGAAATGTTTGATGGGACCGTGGGGGGAGTGAAATGAAAATGTCATTATATTCTCTCTTCAGCCACACATTTGGGGAAAATTCTTGGTCACGTGGCCCATGTGTTGTACTTTTATTTTTATTTTCTTTATCAAGGTACAAATGTAGAATATACAATAGGGCACTTTTATTTTTGATAAAAGAAACATGTGTTATAACAGACTTATTAATTCTTAAGTTTAATGCAATTTCTTTGTTTATCAAAAAAAAAAAAACAATATATATATATATATGTGTGTGTGTGTGTGTGTTAATGATTATTTACAAACATAAATAAAATGCATATGTTAATGAATAATTACAAACACAAATCTATTGTGGTTGTATGCTTTTTTTAGATTTTTTTTGTACAAATTGATTTTATTTTTTGAAAACGTATAAAAAAATATAAGGTTGGATTAATGGATTTCCATAGGACATTTATTATTGGAAAATTTTAAAACTTCTTTTACGTGAGAAATCTAAAAAATTAGAGATGTGCAAACAATCCGCCAACCTGTCAAAACCGACCAGATCTAACCCAATCTATTGGATTGGATTGGGTTTTAGGTATTAGTGGGATGAGTTGGGTTGTGAATGTTTTTTTTAATAGTGGGTTGATATATATATATATATATATATATATATATATATTTATTTATTGCTTATTTTCAGGGTAAGTCTTCCCTTCCCAACTTCAAAGACCAGAGATATCCATGTTTGCTGTGGTCTTATTGATGGGATTGCTAGCAATAGGATGGGCTTATCGAGCCATCCGCCCACCACCTCCCAAAATTTGTGGCTCACCTGGCCGACCACCCATCACAGCACCTAGAATAAAGCTTAGGGATGGAAGGAATTTGGCTTACAAGGAGCATGGTGTGCCAGCACAAGTGGCCAAATTTAAGATTATCTTTGTTCATGGCTTAAGTGCTTGTAGACATAGTCCTGTGATTTTGAAAAGCCTCCCTCAAGTACTTTACTGTGTTCTCAAAAAAAAAAAAAAGTACTTTACTGTGTTCTTTATTTACTTTGAATTTCTAAATTATTATGCTCTATTTTGAAAAGCCTCCCTCAAGTCCTGTACTGTGTTCATTCAGCCAAAAAAAAAAAAAAAAATACTGTACTGTGTTCTTTTATTTACATTGAGTTTCTAAATTATTTTGTTCTAAAGGAAATACTTTTCAGTAGGGGTGTGCATGGGTCGGGTTGAGGGAATTTTTTGACCCAACCCATCATGGTGGGTCAAAAAAAATTCGACCCAACCCGACCCATCACATATGTCCAACCCAACCCACATGGGTCGGGTTGGGTCGGGTTGAACCATGGGTTAGACTTTTTTTATTATTTTTTATTATTATTAAATTGAACTTATATTTTTTTTATTAATTATATAATATATTTAAATATATATTAAAGAAAGTAATAGGATTTTATATTATATATGTTTGTAGGATTTTATTTTATATTATATAATATATTTTATATTATATATTACTAGGTTTTAACTTAAAAAAAATATTTATTAAATATATAATATATTTTAAATATATATTAAAATATGGGTGGGTCGGGTCGGGTTTGGCGGGTTTGTAATTTTATGACCCAAAACCCAACCCGACCCGCTACAAAAAAAATTTTTATAACCCAACCCAACCCACCAAGCCCTAAAAACCGACCCAACCCGGCGGGTTGGGTCAGGTTAGGTCGGGTTTGGTGGGTCGGTGGGTTTTCTGCACACCCTTACTTTTCAGGAATTTATTGGAGAACTTGGACTACACATTTTGTCTTTTGACAAACCCGGTTATGGAGAAAGTGACCCACATCCAAAACAAACATTGAAAAGTTTGGCTTTAGATATCGAAGAGCTTGTGGATCAGTTGGAACTCGGTTCCAAATTTTATGTACTTGGTTATTCTATTGGGAGCCATCTGGTTTGGGGCTGCCTCAAGTACATTCCTCATAGGTATGAACTAGCTTTTATATATATATATCAAAGTTTTTTTTTTTTTTTCCCTTTTAACAATATATCTGTTCTTATATGAGCACATTTTGGCAGTGTACTATTGCTAACCTTGATCCTTTTGAAGAAAAGGAAAAAACTAGAAAAGAAAAAGAGGCCTGAATGAAAAAAAAAAAAAAAAATAGCAGTATTATGTCAAATTTTCTATTCTAAACTATATTTCTTTTATATATCATTTTCTTCATTCATTTTTTATTATTATTTTCTCCACTTTTCAAAACATTTACCTTTCCTAAACTTTTCTAAACACTCGCACGGTCACACTTACTTTTCAAAAAAACATAAAATAAAATAATTGTTTGAGGAAACTAAAGTGTTCCCTAAATGTGGGAAGCAGTGTAGCAAGATCTTATTTTAGATAATCGGTGGGAAAGAATGTGAGAGTCATTCTTGAGTTCATTACCCATATTGGGCTCTTGTCTTATTTTAAGGAGAACATTGTGAATACTCTAAATAGCCACGTTTCAAATACTAGTATCAGAGTAATATCTTGCTATGCCTATGTAACTATTGTGAATATATTTCGGATGTGCATATAATCTTATAATGGTGAAATCTATGGTACTTTTTTTTTTCTATAACATACCTACTTAATCTTAAACATTAACATATGATATTACCTTATTTAATATATATTTTATGATAATAGATAAATAATTAAGACCATATAGGTATAATGCATACAAAAAAAGTGTGTAACACTAAGTGCCTTATAATTTTAACTAACACTTCAAATGTTTCCAACTAAGATATTTTTTTTGGTAAGCATGGAGAAAACTTTATTAACTAAGAAACTGAAACAGAGAAGCAAAATGCTCATACAAAGTGCCCACAGCATCAAGGCTAACCAACAACGCCACATCAGCTGGTGGGGATTGATATAAAACAAAATCTTGAGAAAGTAAAGCACCTCTCCTAGCAAGAGCGTCGGCGCACTTGTTTGCCTCCCTAAAACAGTGTTGGACTTGAATTCTTGGAATTTTTTGCAACCCCTCTTTGCAGTTAGCCAAAATAACATCATTCCTGTTCGAATTCCCCCTCATTTTTTTGAAGCATATCAACCACTATCTTAGCATCTAGCTCAATCACCACATTTGGCAGACATAAATCAATACAAAGCTTAAGTCCATCTCGAAGGGCCCATAACTCAGCCATGACACTAATGGCATAACCAATAGTTCTAGCATAGCCACTTAACCAGTCACCATGAGAGTCTCGAATGATACCGCCACCACCTGCTCTACCTGGGTTGCCCATTGAGGAACCATCAGTATTCAGCTTTACCCATTCATAAGGAGGAGGTAACCACTGCACCTGAATGGGAATTATGGAGCGCCTCACCCTGTCATTCAGCCTAAGGTAAGCAAATTCAGAAGCTTTGGTTAGCGTCTCTATCATTAAAGAGCTGAAAGTATTATGATTGTTGAACACCACCCGGTTTCATTGAAGCCAAAGAGTCCAAACACCGAAAGAATAAACAATACCCCATCTAATACCTGAAGCTGCCATCTGATGTGAGTTACAGTTCAGCCTAAGCCAATCTGAAAGAGTTGCATCATAAAATAAATTCTGATGGAGGGGAGGGGGAAAAGAATCCCAAAAGGCACGGGTATGTGGACAATCCCTCAAAGTATGAATAATTGATTCCGAAGCTACACCACATAAAGGGCAGGAGTGAGAAATGCTTAAACCTTTGGTAGCAAGGTTCTCTCTAACTGGTAAACTGCTATCGAGACATTGCCATAAAAAACATCATATTTTGGGCAAGGTGGTTGACTTCCAAACCCAATTACCTGAAAAGTCTCATGGTGGTGAATGTCTTTGTCCATAACTGCAAGCTTGTACGCTTCTTTAAGATCAAAATTCCCACTTGGCAAAGAACACCAGGAAAGCCAATCTAAACTAGTTGCTGCCATAGGGAAGGCAGTGGCTTTTATTTTTTGGCTAATAGTGAAGGGGATAGGAAAAGATAAAGCCTCAAGATTCCAAAACCCCGCTTGATAAACATCTTTTAAAAGAAGGGAGTCCTCTCCTCTTTGAAAAGGACCAGCTATCAAACTTCTCAAAGCCCCATCATTCAACCATTTATCATTCCAAAAGGAAAGGGAGCTGTTCATACCTATTATACATTTAATAGCCTTCTTGAAGACTAATTCTCCTTTGTGAAGAGCTGTCCAAGTAGTGGAGCAAGTCCTAGGCTTAAAAAGGTTCTGCCTTCTTCTATTAGAGTACTTGTGAGCAAGGACACGGGCTCATAAGGAATCTTTATCCTTGTGAAAATGCCAATTGAGCTTGGCTAGAAGAGCAATGTTCCTTTCCTTGGCTGACTGCAAACCCAATCCTCCATCACTTTTAGCTTTAGTGATTTTATTTCAGCCAACAGGGTGAAGTTTCCTTTTATTTTCTGTTGTACCCCACATAAAATTGCGGCATAATCTGTCAACACTTTGTGTAACTTTGGAAGGCAGCGCCATACACTGCATGGTGTAATTCGGGATTGTGGAGAGGGTTGCTTGAGTCAACACTAGTCTTCCTGCAAAAGAAAGGAGATGAGTTTTCCAACCAGCAAGACGGCTTTGAACACGCTCAACCACATTCCCAAAGTCTTGTGGGATCGTGTGCTTGATAGGAAAGCCAAGATATTTCCCCAGAGATGGGGTTGATCAAAAATCTAAAATGTTACATAATTCTTCTCGTCTTTGTTGTGTGACATTAGGCGAGAAAAGACTTGAGATTTCCCATCGCTAACCTTTAGTCTAAACAACCCACAAAAGATGTCTAACACATCCCGAACAGCCCTACAATTCTTAATATCTGCCTTGGCAAAAAGCACGAGATCGTCTGCAAAAAAGAGGTGTGAAAAAGTCACCCCACCCCTAGAAGCCGAGATAGGGTCCCACAACTTAGCCTCACATTTTTCAGCAATAAGGGCCTCCAAAACTTCCATACATAAGATGAACAGATAAAGGGAAAGCGGATCCCCTTGCCTTATGCCCCTGGATGGTTGAAAAGAGTCCAAAGATCCCTGTTGAAAGCCACAAATACAGTGGAGGAAGAGACACAACTCATAATAAGTGAGATAAGGTGGCTTGGAAACTTATAAAGAGATAGAGTGTCTCTAATGAAGCTCCACTCAAGATGATCGTATGCTTTCTCCAAGTCAATTTTAATTGCCATACATCCTTCCCTTCCTTTCTTCTTTGACATGGAATGAATTAGCTCTTGCACAATAATTACATTATCCACACCCATCCGTTTAGGAACAAAGGCTGTTTGGAGGGGAGAAATTAAGTAGCTCAAAGTTGGGTGAATGCGGGCCATGATTAATTTCGTTATGACCTTATAAACCGTATTGCATAAACCGATGGGGCTGTAGTTATTGAGAGATTCCGGGCTGCTGCATTTGGGAATGAGAGTAATAAGAGTTCGGTTAAGGTACTCGGGAATTATACCCGTATTGAAGACCCGATGGAAAAAGCCCACGTGTAGACCATTGGGTCCTGGGGCTTTATAAGGCTTGAGGGATCGTAAAGCATCAAATATTTCCCCATCAGTGACAGGAAGGTCAAGCTTGATTTTATCCTTGGCTTTTAAGCTGCATCTCCAAAAGGGGGGTTGCCAATCTCTCCAAGTGGCACTGTCATGAGAAGTTGTGAAAAGAACCATAAAACCTTGTCGGATGAAATCTGCTATTGCTTGCTTGCTCCCCATTCAGCCAATTTCCTGATCGATCTTTCATGCTAGTGATTCGATTTCTTCTTCTCCGAATCAGGGTTGAATTATGAAAGAAGGCCGTATTTCTATCCCCCTCAATCACCCACGAAATTCTAGCTTTCATACTCCAAAAATCTGCTTCTAAATTTTCTATATTGGACAACTCTTGAAGCAGGGACTACTCAAGCTCAATTAGAAAATTGCTTAGATCAATCCCCAAGGTCGTTTGCACCCCTTTGAGCCTAGCACAAATTTTCCTCTTTCGGTGGAAGATATTCCCAAAGTGATCTCTATTCCATATCCTAGCTTTGGTTGTGAATGAAGTAATGGTAGTAGGGAGATCCATAAGCACCGACTATGCCTCTTTAACCAAATCAGGAAATGAAGGATGAGAAAGCCACATTGGTTGATATCTGAATGGCCGAGGGTAGTGCACTCCGTGATCATACCGTAAGGTCAGAACAACAGGACTATGGTCAGAGTGTGATCTTTCTAAGTGTCGGACATAAGCTTCTGGGTACAAAACATTCCAGGCCGCATTGACAAACACCCTATCACTAATCGATTAAAGCCAGCATCCACAGCGAATTCAATGGATCGTCAACACCCAAGGAGTTCAGCTTCTTCACTTGTATCCACCTTCAGCCCAATAGCAGACATACCAACCATGACCTCACCCTTGTCGTTCCTGATTATAGCACCTATACTAGATTTCTCTAGCCCAGAAAAAATTGCTGCATCAAAATTTAACTTGTATTCCGTAGACAGAGGCGCTGCCTGGCCTTACCAATTAGTTGCTCCCTTGAATTTCTATCCAGAGATATTTGTGCTTGTTTAAATTCCTTAAGAAACTCCTTTACCCTCTTGTTAAGACTGGTCGGATGCTTCAGCTGCCCACCATATAGAACACAGTTACGCTGATTCCAAATTAGCCAACTTTGAACCCAAAACAGCTCCATCTCTTCAATTGAAAGCCGGTCCACCAAGTGCTCCATCAGCTGCATGACATCACTAAAGCCAGAGACACCCTTTTGCAGTGTCGAAATGCTCCCTACCCACACATCTTGGACCGCTGCATAGCCCCATAAAACGTGGATTGCATACTCCACCTCCCTAGTACAGATGGGGCATTTGTCATGAGTGATAATTTTCCTCTTCACCAAGTTGCACTTTGTTGGTAAAATGTCATTACATGCTCGCCACCCAAAAATTTTAATTTTGTTTGGAATACAAAGCTTCCACAAAACCGGCCAGATGAGCTTCCCGACACAGCCCCCTGATAACTTTTATTCAATTGTGTGTATGAAGTAAAATTTGGTATTAAAACACTAATTGGAATGACCCTTGGTTTTGGCAAACTTGATATGAAAATTAATGATAATATTTATTCAATTGTGTGTATATAGTAAAATTGGTATTAAAACACAATAATTAAAATGACCCTTTGGTTTTGGGAAACTTGATATGAAATTGATTAATACAATGAATAAGATTGGTGAAAATACTATTCCATTTTTCTCTAGAACATTAAAACATAGTTGAATTGTCATGTGAAGAAAAAAATGGTCATTTAAAATAAATTACTTAAATAAAGGTTTCTAAAGAACCATATTTCATATTAAATTACATCTCAATTAGAAGTAGTTATGATCTACTATTGTTTCAATTTGAGAAAGCTGTCCTGTTATTCTGAACTCTACAGAAAACAAATTTAAATACATTTTGTCATACGTGTACAGGTTAGCAGGAGTAGCAGTGCTTGCACCAATTATCAACTACTGGTGGCAAGGTCTGCCTCCCAATTTGTCTACAGAGGCTTACTACAAACAACTACCTCAGGACCAGTGGACAGTTGGAGTCGTTCATTATATACCATGGCTAACCTATTTATGGAACACACAAAAGTGGTTTCCTGCATTAAGTGCTGTACCCTGAAACCCTGATATTTTCTCTCCACAAGATTTATAAACAATATCTAAAAAGATTGGGACACACAAAAATTAATGATAATATTAATGCTTTAAATAAACTTCAATGAGTAACATAAAAGAAATCTACTTTGTTAACTACCTACCTAGTTTTCTACAAATATTTCTGTGTTATCTTGCAGTTGGCACTCTCAACTTGAAGAGGAAACCGTTGTGATTTTGTACAATAGTTCTAAATTTCAACCTAAAAGTTGGTTGTGGAATCATTTAATGATATAAATGTTGGTTGTAACTTGTAACATGCATTTAGTGAGCCATGTGTCTTTAGATAGCAACGAGATTACAAATGTGAGATGTTGGACATTGGTGACCCCAACAAAAGAAACTATATTTGGCCATATAGGGATGGCCAACCGTGATGAATTTAATTATAAAATATTTTTATTCAGCTATTAATTCATATATGAGTTGTCATGAGTACACTTCAAAAAACATTCTCCTAAGAAACAAATACACATGATGATATGTAGGATCATTAATGAAATAGAATATATTGGAAGTAGCTATGGAAAGATAGGTTGGGAGAGGAAGTTTATACATGTGGAAAGGAAAATAATGGAAGGACATCTTCATATTTAATGCAGTAGATAGGGCTAAAATGGCCAAATACCACGTTTTTGCGAAATTATATTATTGGCAATTTAGCACTGTTTCCGAACTAAATGGGGATCTATCACTTTTCTAGTACTCGAGTTTCTTAAACTCGAGTTCTAAATGGTACTTAAGTTTCTTAAACTCGAGTACCTAGAAGTTTTGCCACCGTGTTGCAAGCTGAGCTGGCGTTTGGCATTAAAAAATGTCACATAATACTCGAGTTTAAGAAGCTCGAGTACTGTGTTAGTGTGGTACCCAAGTCCCCTAAACTCGAGTATGGCTCGGGTATAATGGCAAAATCTTATAGATTAATACTCTAGTGTGGTGGACTCGAGTACTATCTTAGTAGTACCCGAGTCCTTTAAACTCGAGTATGTCTCGAGTTGTACGCCACTAAAAACACAAAAGATTCAACTTTTATTTGTCACTCTCACTTCTCACTCTCACTTACCAGAACACACTCACTCTCCTTCACACCCAAACGTATAAACCCCAAACCCTCACTCCACCGGAGACAAGCTCATCTCATCGGCGGTAGAAAACAAGAACTCTCCTCTCGTCGGCGACCTTGCACTCAAAGATTAACTTTTTGGTAATCTTTTTTTTTTTTTTTTTTTTCTTTCTAGTTTACACTTCCATGAGTTTTTAAATTACACTTCTAGTTAAGATTACAAAATTTTGAGTAGCGGACTTTATGCTATAGCTAGATTAATTTGGGGATGACCCAATTGTCGTTTTGAGCTTAGTTGTGATTAAAAAAAGTTCAATGCCCCTAATTTCATTCAAAGATTTTGTCTTGTTCCGAGATAATTCCCTTGATTTCTTAATTAAACATGACCATGATTTTTTTATATGCTATCTAGCATCTAGTGCTTCACAAGGGACACGGTGACATGACAATTCTACAAAAATTAACTAATTTAATTAATATATATCTTTTGGTATTATTTCTTTATTTTTAGGCATATTTTCTGATTCTTCAAAATAAATAACAATTATCAAAATCTTTAAAAACATATCTAAAATCAACTTAAAAAAAAAAAAAAATTCCTCTCAACAGTCAATACATTGCTGATATGCATGCGTGACATAAACATGCAGGGGAATTTGGAGTGGTTGTGCTTCTAAATCTAGTGCTTATTGATGAATTTTGTTTTAGCTACTAATAAATATAATTGGTTATTCCAAGTCCATTTATAGATACATAAACGCCTCCAGTGATGGTTACTCCATGGACTTTGCATTGAAAGTGAGTTATAATATGTAACGTATTGTTGTGTCCAGGCTTATGCAGAAAAACTTGTGGGTTAACTAGTAAGAACGAAGAGAAGGATTTTCGTACCAGAACAAGGTGTATTGATTGATACATCCACTAACATTAAAAATTCTAAACTTTATTGATGCTGAAGTGAGTTTAGTTGTTCTTGTGGGGACTGAATTTTGCACCGAGGGTTGTTGATGGTGGTAGAAGGGACTTTTTTTGTTAAGATTTCAATCTTTATTTGTTTTTAGTTTGAGGGATTTGATTGGAAAATTTAATTTAGCTTCCCAAGCGCATGGCATACGCTTCTGTTTGATAGTAAAACTTTTGTTGGCTTTTGAAGATGATTCTATTGTTGGCTTCTCTTTGTTATTTTGTTTAAAAATTTTACCCTTTTAATGCCTTACTGCACTTGCGTCTAGAGACTTGGTGCTCTGGCTTCTCTATAAGTTTTTATCACTATAATCTTCGTTGCAAATTGTGTTTCCTCAACTGATATGGGAACTTGTTCAAGAATCATTTCAAGTTTCTCAGTTATACAATTTAGGCGATGTGGCATTTGGTTCCTTCCTCTGGATATTGCATGTCACTTGCTTTGATTTTAATATCTTGTGGTGGGGGCATATGCATATGTAATTAGGTCCATGTTTGTGTAATTCTTTTTCTGTCTTTTCTATGTTGGAGTTTATTCCTAAGCTACAGGAGCAAAATGTTTAAAGATTTATGATTTTCCAGGGTAATTTTCACTATGGTTTTTCCCTGATTGGGTAATAATAAATTTTGATTTACCATAACATTTTGTTGGTAACTTGTATGACGAGATATGATACATGGTGTTGTCTATTAAAAATTTACGTTTTTATTAGGTGGGTTTTTTAGTATAGTCTTAGATTTTTACGTTTTCTTAAGTTTGACCATGAAAGATGTGGCTGGATTACTTGATAGGTCATAGGTGATTATTGTGTGGTTGAAGAAAAATTGTAAGAGGTTGCTCTAATGCATCTTAGATTCTCTACTAGTTTTTCCTATTTATGGTTTGGTAATGCTTTTGGCTTTGTAATGGTAGTTTGACTTTGTAATGCTTTGTTTGATTTGGTTGCTTTAGAGACTTGGGAAAACAAAAGACTTTGAACAGTTTCCTTATTAGAGTTTTGGGATAAGCGTGGTTGATGGGATCCTTGTTGAACCAAACTGGTAGGGCTGATTTTAATGGTGGTGGTGGGGTTGTGAAGGGGATGTTCAATTATGTTTCTTTATTTGTTAAATTGGTAGTTGTGTGATAGACTTGTTGAACTTGATTACTTTGAATATCTCTTTTATATATATATATATATATATATATATATATATATATATTGCAAATTGGGATTGATCATGGAAGGTCAGCTCTGCTTACACTGGCTTTGCTGGTTTTGAGGGATTAATTACTTGAGAAAAGAAAATATATTTGTATTTGTTCATTTTAATATCTAATGCAAGTGGCTTAGGCATGAGTAAATATTTTATTTGCTTATGAGGCCTTGAAATGCGTCTCCTTTCTTTGTGTGTGTATATATATATATATATATATATATATGCGTGTATATATATATATATATATAAACCGAATGCTTATATTTGATGAATATGCTTTCAAATCTGATTAGAATGATATTAAAAAAAAAAAAAAGATCTAAAAGGTTAGGCCTTGGGCATGCTCCTTAAAAAGAGAATTAGAATTAGAATGGGTCATGCTCCTTAAAAAAAAGAGGATTAGAATGTTTATACTTTGCATCTGACCTAATGGGCCATTAATCACATTTAATTTATGCCAAATATGGACCCACATGGAGCGGAACCCTCTATCCAACCTTTGTTGACGAGGCAGCCCAAGCATCGTTTGAGTTCGCTTTAGGATGGTCCTTCAGTAGGCGAGATATGCATTCGTCCAAAATCGTAGTGTAGTAGAAAGATTTTTCTTACTATGCACTTGTCCCTAGCATTGGCATTTAAGTTTGAAGCATATTTATTACGTGCTTAATGATACATGGTGCTCCGTTTGCAAGAAGTGCCAGGTGTACTGACTTGTCGTCATCGATTTATAAGTGTGCCAGAAGGTGGCTTAGATCCACGGATTGCCGCTTATATCGCAGGTGCAGGGTTAGAGGGGCTACTTCGGGTCCTAGAGATAGACCTTGACCATGCATTGATCACAGCGTTGGTGGAGGGATGGCGACCGGAGATGCACTCATTTCACTTGCCCCACGATGAGATGACCATCATGCTATAGGACATGGAGGTTGTAATGGGGGTACCTGTAGATGGCTTGCCAGTGGTGGGATTTACCACTATGGATGATTGGGGCAACCTCTGCGCTGAATTGCTAGGGCATAAGCCGCCGGATAGAGAAGTTGGTGGTAGTAAGAACACTGCAATGATGGAAAGGCCAAGGGTAAAAGCCAAATGGCTCAAGGAGTAGTTTAGCAACCCTCTTCTAGTTGACACCACTGAGGTGCATGTGCAGCAATATGCTCAGTTTTATATACTGGATCTATTAGATAGTATCCTGTTTATGGACAAGTCTGGTGAACGGTTCTCAATTATGTATCTGCAATTTTTCAATCCAATCACCAACAGAAAGAATTATAGTTGGGGTAGTGCAGCACGAAGTTGGCTATATAGACACCTTTGTAACGCATCAGAGAAGACAGCCAAGCAAATTGGCGGTGCATTGCTATTGGCGCAGTTGTGGAAGTGGGCGAGGTTTCCACACATATGTCCTGTGATGAGGCATCCACACCAGGCATTGTCGCCGAGTCCACTTGCTATCAGGTATGTAGGATCTTAGATAGTTACCATTTTGCATTTCCACATTAACTTTTTTGCATGGGAATTATGTAAGTAATTAATATGAAGGTTATGCTTGTGTTGTTTGCTAGATGGAAAGGGGCAAAGTGCACAATTGAACATCCAATGCACGTCCTATGCGCCTATTGTGTGTCGCTTGCTTCGCTATGACCAAATCAAGTATCGTGCCTTACAAGTGGGAATTGCTTTGGCATGTAGTTGTTGTACTTACAATTCGCTTTGGAATGAATAAACATTTTCTATTTCGGAGTTAAAAATTGTTGCCATGTATTGTTCACATTCGTTACACATTTTTTTCTAATTATATTGTTAATGTGGCTGTTTGCATCTGTTGGATCATTGCAGATTTTCTGGAAGCCATACAGAAATTATTTGGGTTCCCTACCCACATATTGTACCGAAAGCCAACACATATAGAAGTCTATCGTGCCGCTCATACATTTTTTGCGTGTTTGAAGGCCATTACCCCGAACGTGTTCTCCGACAGTTTGGGATGAAGCAAGGCATACCGGTCGATGTCGATAATTAACTAAACTTGACAAGATAACACTCCAGGGCAAGCAAGATAAAAACTAGAATGAAGTACATGCCAGGCATATTGCTAGATGGGCTACACACGCCACAATTGTCGAGGCACTGCCCTTTTATAGGGAGATGAGCTACAATGACGAGTATGGTTTCGTCCCTGCATTGTTCACCATATTACAAAAGAAACCTCGTATTGGGACACTTTGGTAAATTTACAAAGGTTGTTCTGTTATAAATGTACCTCTCTTCACATAGTTTAGTTCAACCTACTAACACTACTCTTGTATACTTGTGACAGGATAAATCACAGTTGAAGACTATGATGAAGTGCGAACCAAGGTTTGAGATCTACACCAACTGTATTAATGCCTTGAAAGCTGTTGAAGAGATCAGTCGGTTAACCTTGGATGATGCACGCGTTGCGGGCAACACAAGTGAACCGACTATAGGGCGTGGTTGGCAAGTAGGTGGACATCAAAGGCGTGAAGGCCGTCAATCTAGTTAGCATTATACATCTAGTCGGTGTTCCACATCTGGTCGGCATCACACACCCGTGCATGACCACACCATAGAGGAGACAAGTCAGACAGCAGATAAGATGTGTTTGGACACTGGTTATGACATAGGCTCCATGGCACACGCTGATGCGGGTCCATCCCATATGTTTGCCCATGGGGACACATCTCGATCCCCATCCATGGTTCGCAATGATACCTACTCACCCACATCCTCTACTACATATCTGTTGCCTACCACCAGTACGTCTCCCACACCGACTACCGTCATTGCCCTTACAGATGTATACCCACCCACCCCCCCCCCCCACCAAAGGCTTCATACATTGAGGATCCGCCGCAAAGGCTGCAACGGACACGAACACATCATCCTGACTGTGGGACCACACATGGTACTATACATCTCTTTATAGTTAAATGATTTGCATATTAGTATTTGCTTGTGTTCTTTTCAGGCAAGGAGAGATGGCATAGGTGGAGAGTACTGATAAGCCATTAGAAATCTCGAATTACTATTTCTTCACATGTTTTGTTCTGGAGTATAACAAATATAGGATTGAGTTTGATGTGTTCATTTCTCATGTTGCAGCTCAACAAGTTCATGAATCAGTGCTGCTTTGGGCTTGCAATAATATAGGATCTTTTTGTGATGTTTAGGATCTTTTTGTCCTTTGGTGATATATTTTTTGTAGCGCATCTAATTTGGCAATTAGTGCTGATATATTTTTTGTTGGTACCTTGCAAAATTCTGGCAATAAACTTCAGAAATTTCCATTTCAGTCCTATAGATGAGAATGATATTTATAGTGAAGATGAGAATGATAGTGACAGTGACGAAGAGGAGGATGGGAGTGGATCAAGGAAGAGGAGGAAGGTTTCGGGGGAAAATGAGGAAGTTCCAGTTCAGCTTTTTGGGAAGCTCAAGAAAGAGTATTATCATATGGGTACTTTTCATGGAAAGCCTTCTGGGTGTTTGATGTATGATTTGTCGCATTCTTTGAGGAAGAACACGAATGAGTTGCTTTGGTTGGCTTGTGTTTCATTGACGGATCAGTTTGTTCATGAAAGGTTAACTGATGAGAGGTACCAAACTGGTGTTATGGAGCTCGCACAGCATATCAACAGCTCAGGGAATTTGGAAGCAGTGAATTCGATGACCCTCAAAGATGGGACAAAGATTCGAGCTCCTAATGCATCTAGAATTGCATATGAAGATGAACCAAGACTAATGTTGTTACAAGAGTGGACTTTGTTTGATTCGATGTTGTGCTCTTCATACATTGCGACTAAGTTGAAAACATGGAGTGATAATGGAATGAAAAAGCTCAAGCTGCTTCTAACCCGTATGGGATTTGCACTTGTGGATTGCCAACAGAAGTTTTAGTACATGAATCTTGAAGTGAAGCGGAAGATGAGAGATGAGTTTGAACGGTTTTTACCTAAGTATGGACTTACTGATTTCTACTACAGGAGTTTCTTGAGGTTACATGGTTATCGCTTAAGGGTGTCAGCAGCGGATGTAGTATATGGGGTTACTGCACTGCTTGAATCATTTGTTAAAACAGATGGCTCTTGTGCTTCAAAGCAGTTTGGTGTAGCTTATGATGCACTGTCCTTGGGTAACCTTGACAAGCTGAAAGATGGAATGCAAAATGCAATCAAGATTCAGAGGGAAATTCTTAGTCAAGGAAGCACGGCAATAACTAAGACTGGTTGTATAAGAAGTGGAAGAAAGTTCCGGTGGTTAAAGCTTGAAGATTCAGTGGATACAAAGCTGCTGGGTTACCCCCAGGCGTGGACTAAATTTTGTTATTTTCTGATGGATGCCTTGCAAGAGAAGGGAGCAAGAATGAAGCGCTTGCTTATCACAAAAGCCTAATAAGGTATTGGTTGTAGGAGTTTGCCCCAAGAGATTGCTGGAAGAGATTGCTCAAGTTGTAGCAAGCATCCCTGGCTTCTGGTACAATACTCCTGAACCTAATAAGATGCACTTAGATCAGTTGAATGTTGCAAATATGTCAATCTTGAATTTTCTATTGCTTTCTCTGTTAAGGTGTTGTCTGATGAAATTTATGAACACATAATTTATGCTCCAGCAACTCACACAAGCTTCGCTTCCTTGCCAGGCATGTGGGAGAGGACTTTGACAGTCAATGGATTTTCTAAGGCAAGTCAATACCTCTGAATTTTTATACTAGTTTCTGGTCATTAATTTCATATGTCATGTATTCATTCTCTTCTATCAAATATCTCCTCCATATTTGTATTTTTTTTACTTCATATAAAAGGGCCAGTCAAATCATTGTCAATATGCATAAAGTGGTAGGCCTCACTCTAAGAATTAACATTTAGATTGTGGTACTGTATAGGCCTTTGCAATGACTGGTTGGAGATTTGGTTATCTTGTTGGTCCAAAACACTTTGTGTCGGCATGTGAAAAAATCCAGAGTTAGGTATTTTTAATAATCTGCATCCATCTACCAACTAAGCTCTATGTATGATGTATTCTTTTGATTTCTATTCTACTATGTCCTAATGAATCACTTTAGAAAGATCACTTTACTTGTAATGCTTGTGGTGACAATATCTTAGATATGTTTTGCTTCTATACCTGATTTTGGATTTTCAGAATTCTTTTATCCTGTTCTCCACCGTTGTCTCTAACTTTGAATATTCTAGGCCAGATATGATCCCAATCTCCAGTTGACTAGGTGGATTATTTTGATAGTTTGATCCATGTTACTATCATAAATTATGGCAACAGTTACTGTAGGTTGAATATTAAGGATTGCTTGGTGCAGACTTATTGATCTCAAGCTGTTTTGACAAAACACTTTCAATGTATGTCACATCATAGTTTTTGTGACTGGTTTCAAGATATGAACAAGTAAATTATTATATGAATTATAAGTGAGTTGTTAACTTATGTATTCTTCAGCTCAGTATTGGGTTATTGAAAGAGATCTGATTTGAGTCTACTCTAGTTTGTTAATTTAAAGTCTATTCCTAGTCCATCACTTGTGGATGTGTAGTATAGTTCTTAATTGTAGATATATGTTAGTATTTAAATATAACGAATTCTGAGACAAGCTTGTAACATTTATAAGCAAAGTGATTAGGACTTCGAAATTTGTATTATGTATGTAAACTGAAGTTGCTTTTAGTATTAACAAATTTGATGATATCTTTGACCTGGAGTTGTTAAATATAACTTATATCACCTCTTTTTTTCCCACATGCCACTGTAAGTTGGGTAAATTTGAGAATGCTATGCACACAATTTGAATGCTGAGACTGAATTGGAAGTAATAATGGAGGGGTATAATCTGATATGCCTGTGATGGGGAGAAACACTATGAGAACTTGAAGCAGAATGAGGAATGTAGTAAGATCATATAAAATTTTTCAAAAGAGGAAAAGTTGATACTCTTAATAGGCATATTGTTGGAGTTGAAACTGCTAAAGATGCAAGCAGAAATGAGGGATCAAGGTTGCCAACTTCATATAGTTCAAATAATGATTGTTTTGATCACCTGGTTAATTTTTATAAAAATTATAAAAGTAAATAGTAAAAATAGTTGGATTTGATTTTAATGGAAGTAGGTAATTCAACATTTCAAGATGTCTTTTTCCTTATAAAAAAACATTTTGAACTCCAGCTGATTCTAGTTTCCTTTGAGCCAGTTCACTTCAGGTGATAGTAGTATAGCACAGAAAGCAGGAGTTGCTGCACTAGGACTGGGATATGCTGATGGGGAGGCTGTTTCTATTATGGTAGAAGCATTCAGGGAGCGGCGGGATTTCTTGGTTAAAAGCTTTGGAGAATTGGAAGGTGTTAAGATATCAGAACCCAAGGTACCGACTTTAATTATCAATTTGCTCCTGCTTTTGGACAACTAATGCACTTTTCTGTCAGATAATTGTTCTTGCCCTTTTCAATGCTCTTTTCTTCCCCTCCTGATCATCATCACATTTTTCACTTGTAGGGAGCTTTCTATCTCTTCATTGATTTCAGCTCTTACTATGGGACTGAGGCTGAAGGATTTGGTAAAATTGAGAATTCAAAGTTCCTCTGCCGATATTTGCTGGACGAGGGTTAGGTATGCTTAATTGAGTGCTGTTTAAATTTAATTTTAGTGCTTCTCTTAGATTAATTGAGAAAGGGATGGATGCTTTTGTCATGCCAATAAATTAAAAACCTCTGAGTGATTTCTTTAATGCCAATTTTGTAAGAAACTACTTTTTCACTCTATCTGAAGTCCATAGGTAGTAAAATGTGTGCGGAGCAGTTCATTCTTCCTAATTGGTTAATGGCTGTTACTGACAGGTTGCGCTAGTCCCGGGGGATGCATTTGGGGATGACAGCTGCATCCGTATTTCTTATGCAGCGTCTGTCACAACCCTTCAGGCAGCTATGGAGAGAATTAAGAAAGCACTTCTCCCTCTCAGGCGGGCTGTCCCTGTTTGATGTAGATAATTACACTACTACTAAGGCAAAATATTATGATTTCATTGTTCCTTTCTTAGCTTCCAAAATGTTTATTGCAATAATTAGTTTGGGAAAAAGGATGACATGTTGGTCATTTTAGGGTTCATTTGCCTTGTTTTCCCCAGCTGGAGTTTATATTTGATGGTAAAAGTGCAAACGAGGATAAACTTGGACATTGGCTTTGCATGACGTTTTCAGTGATGTATCAAATGTTTATAGTATGTGCGACTGAAGAGCAATTGAATAATTCAGGTTGTGTGTGGCATATCCATCATTGACAATTGGCATTTCCTTGTGTTGTTTACTTCCGTTTTGATTTCTCCTCTGTCAAACACAACCATCTTTTGGTCCAGGCATGGAGTAGTAATCTTATAAGATGTATTCCTTTTAGTCCACAAAGGAATGGTTGCTGGGTTCATAGAAATAGACCTCATATTTCTTTCAAAATGCCCATGTATTGATATATGCTTAATTACCAACAAAAGTCATTTGTGCTTAATACAGGAACAGGGCTGAGAGGAGCGGAAAAAACATACTTATTATTTATATATATATATATATATATATATATATATATATATAGTTGTTTACTTGCAAGTAACAAACAAGGTAAAAAGAATACTCTTTTAATCCCACATCCATGAAAATTGATGAGTAAAAATACATATATTTTGTTAAGTACCTAATTAGTAATTAAGGAGTTACAGCCTTTCCTATCAAATTTTAAATAAATAAAAAGTTACGGGGCTTAGTCATTTCTTATTAGTTCTCTAACAAGAGAGAAAAGCTTTTACCAACAAAAAAAAAAAAAAAAGAGAAGAATAAGCTTCTTTTTGATAAAAAGACAACAAAAGCATGAAGCTTCAATTAAAATGCCTTAATTTATAAGTAATGAACTTATTATCTGAACAGTTACCAAAAGAAACGTAATACAAAAGAATGGAAACAAAATGCTGGCAATAGTGTTTTACGGCTGACAAAAAGTGCAAAATGGATCACACGGCATGGCTCACACCATGGAGCCCAAAAAATAAAAAGCACAGTACAACTCTATTTCTTATCAGGAACATTTATCAAACACCTTGTAGGCAGAGAATATAGCCCAAAAAACACAGCATTTCTTAAGCAATCATTAAACAGTTTTGCAGTAGTGAAATTGCAAAACAACAAAAATCTAATATCAACCATAGTCAGAAACGAAAAAAAAAAACGAAAAGAAAGATAGCTAATATCAGTAGACAACAGACAGAGAAACGAAAAAAGGAAAGATAGCTAAAGAAACGAAAAAAGCAAAAAAAAGAAAGAAAGAAAGAAAGAAAGGAAGAAACTAGACAATAGGCAAAGAACAAAGGCTAGAGAGAGAGTAAGATAGCTAATATACCTGGCCTCCATTGGGCTTTCAATGGCCATCCATGGACGGTTTGAAGGGATTGAGCTGGGTGAATTCATCATTTGTGATTGAAAATATTGAAAATTTCAACGATGTGGGAGAGTTGTAAAAGAAAGTCTGGTTTTCTTCTTGCCTAGGAGTGTCTCTTGGATTCAAAAGGGAAAAATTGGCGGGAGTAATTTGGGGTTGATGAATAGCAAATGTTTGAGATTTGTTCCATCCAAAAAAAGAGTTACCTCCGTTTGCTAACGTTAAGGATGACAGCTACTTCTTAAGTTTATCTTTTTCTTTTTTTTTTTTTGGGTGTGTTTTTAAAAGAGTAAGTTAGTGGATTGATGATGTAGCAGCATCTTAAACCATTAATTTTAAATAAGGGGTGAGGATTTAAAGAAATTTACCTAGTAGAGTACCCTAGGAACTCTAGAAGATCTGAATCCCTTTGCATGACATTTTCAGTGATGTATCAAATGTTTATAGTATGTGCGACTGAAGAGTAATTGAATAATTCAGGTTGTGTGTGGCATATCCATCATTGACAATTGGCATTTCCTTGTGTTGTTTACTTCTGTTCTGAAAAAGAGGAAGCCAACACTTGTAATGTCGGGTTTTAGCATATACAAAATTTTCTAATGCTAGAACCAACAAACTCGGTAAAGCCGAACTTGTTTTAAGTGTAGCCGTCATTTCCATGAAAGGATCATTGGGTTCGATTGTCTATTCAAGTTTGTTGGATGAAAGTGGAGCTATCTATCAAGTAATTTCACTCTTGTTTGGGATTATGATTAGATTAAATCTATGTTTAAAGGATAACTAAATTGACTGGACAATTTTAGAACCATCTCTTTTGGGTTCTCCAAATACCAATATGCAGAATATCAATCTGGATGATTTCCACACATTGGGAATAGTATACCCAAGGCATACTCTAGTTAGTGGACTCGGGTATTACTAACACAGTACTCGAGTCCTATAAACTTGCATATTAATCTGGATGATTTTCACACATTGATGATTAGTATACCCGAGCCTTACTCGAGTTTAGTGGACTCAGGTACTTCTAACACAGTATTCGAGTCCTAGAAACTCGAGAATTAATTTGGATGATTTTTACGCATTTTGTTTATTATACCCGAGCCATACTTGAGTTTAGTGGACTCAGGTGTTTATAACACAGTACTCGAGTCCTAGAAACTTGAGTACCAAGTGCCATACTTATTATACACCTACTTACTGGCGCCAACCACTACAATAAATGCATAATGAATGGTACTCGAGTTCTGTGAACTCAAGTACCTCTTGAAAAAATATCCCTTCACTATCTTTCAGCTATTTTCAGTACCTATCTTTCCAACTCCATGTGACGAGTCAGAACGCTCTCTGGACGTAGAAGCTATTAGTAGTTGGGTTACCATCTGCAAGTCTTTGAGTCTCAGTTTCAGTGTCTCCATTCAAGACCAACGTGTTGTCCATTTAACCTTTGGTCAACCCTGCTATAACCATTACATAGAGGTAATAGTTAAATGCTTAGTTTTAGATTGTGTTTGCATGTGGTTTGTATGAGATTTTATGCATGAGGTGTATTTCATGTAATGAGTTTTTCAATATTAACTATGTACAACTTATATAAAAATATATATATATATATATGTATAAATTTTTTGTCAAAACAAATGGAGCACAAGTATGAAAGAATCAAGGTTGACCATATGATAGCAAATAGAGAGCATGCATAGTAAGATTACTTTATTCAGAACCACCATGTGAAGGACACATGAAAAAGTAATTGCTTGTTAGCTGAAAAATATGCAATTCCTTTTAATTTGTAAGTTACACATACACGTAATGGTGTAAACACAATAAAATTAAGCAAATCCTTTGAAAATATTCAATCTAACGCCTTCAGAATAAGCAAGTGCTAGAACCACACACACACATATATGTATGTATACATTTATTAGTAAAGGTTAGTTGAATTCCCAATTAGTGACTAGTATAGTTCACGTGCGGCTTAGTTGTATAAAACTCATGGGTTGATAGATAGAGGTAATATAATATTTTGTTGACTTTTACTGTAATCAAGGTGTTCACAATAATATGAAATCATTACTCAACAGAAAAATTGGCTTAATAAAATAAAGTTGAAATGGTTGACCTTTTATTATTTTATATGTGTGTAAAATATATATATATATATATATGGTTAAATGCACATTATGTCTGTGTATAAATTATTTGAATGATCAAGATTCAATTATTTATATGTCTATACACAAAGTCAAGAAGGTTGAGTTTGAATATAAATTGTTTTTATCATACGCCAAATTTATGTAAGTGGTTATAGATTATGACAACTTTTATATTGTTAATAATAGGTCGGTGATAGATTTTCACTTTTTCTATGTGTACTACGATGGAGAGATGTATTATCATGAATTGCATGGGTTGTCATACCAAGGCTCAAAACAAAAGCAAAAATGTGTTAGGGTGAAGCGTGAGATAGGCCTTATGAAATTGCAATGAAGAATATTGAAGGCGATGGGGTCAGACCACTCTAGGCTTAACATTTCCATCGTGTATCGAGCACCACAACGGGTTGTAGACACCCAGATTTTCTACAATTCACTACAGTTATTGAGTGGCGCTCAAGTGAAGATGATGTGAGAAGTTGTTGAACAAATGATGGTGAAAGGATTCGTTGCTTCAGATCTCTATGTCACTATTGAGCCCACCATAGTAGAGGCTGAAAAGGGTTTACAACATACTATTTTGGATGAAACTATAGATGAGCATATTGACTCAATACCATTACAGTCTTATCAAGGGTGTGCAGAGAACACAGGAGATAGGTATGGCCATGAACCGTAGCAGACATTTCCCCATGCTTTACACATTTAGGTGGAGCACGAGCGCCAGGAAGTGCATGAAGGAGAGCATTTATCTCATGATGAGCTGCATGGGGCCACATCCGAAAATGAAGATGATCATGGACTTGGTGATGATGCAACCCATATTGATGTTACTAGGGATGACTTTGAGGAGCTCCTAATTACCATGGGTGAACATGAGGATGTTGATCATATCGAAGATGTGGTTGTAGAAGAGAATAGAGACACATGCCCTGGTCCTAATCCTACGCCGGAATGGTTCACCAAAAACACTTGGGATAATATGTTAGATCTATTACCGGTTATGCAAGCAGAAGTATCCAGTTGGACACTTGGGGAGTAGCCAATGAAAGGGATGATATTCGCGACTAAATTGGCAGTGCGACATGTGTTGACTTGGTATGCAATGCGAGAGAATTTTTGCTTCAAAATTGAGCATTCAGACTCAGAGAGGCTTATGGTGAGTTGCAAGCATGATTCCTGTCCATGGTCAGTTTGTGCGATCTGTCGCAAAATGCAAGGGCCCCTACACGTGTGACAAATTTCAGAATGCTCATGATGGTCGGATGATTGATTCGACGTTCCTAGCATACGTACTTAAGCGCTATATACGAGAGGATCCCGCAAATAAGATAAATAACTTACGCCACGTTACTTTGGCAGACATAAAACATGAAGTATCTCACTACAAGGTATTCTTTAACTTACATTCTTTTTTCAATACAATGTAGAGACATCGGTCTTCATTGAAGTATAAGCATGATATTTTTTCCCAAAACCCATTAATATCTTATATTATGAAAAATGAAATTGAAAAAAGAAAAGAAAAAGGAATAAAGAGAAAGAAATATTATCTTCATCTTATAGCCTTACAAGTCTTGATTTGTTTTTTTGAACTATAATTATTTAACTTGTATTCATTTCTAACGTAGTCATTATTGTCACGCCCCAAACCCGATACTCGAATTTGTGACCATGACCAGCATGCTAATATCAAGTTTAAACATGATATTAACAAGAACCAACTTAACTTTTACAAAAACTTCCCTCTTTCTTTTCGTTCTTGTTTCTTTACTTATCTGATATAACTTTTTCACTTAACATTCAGAGCATCTACACTGTACTAAAAAATAACATAATCCATCAGTTACTCAAATTCTAAATTCCACATAATACATCTCTTAATACTTTAGAGTACACAACTTTTATTAGATCCTAAAATACACCATGCTACAAAGCTAAACATCAAATTGCTAATTTGGAATCTATACTTTTAAAACTAAAACTAGCTCCTTCTAAAACTTGACTAAGGCTCCCTCTGCATCAAAAATAAAAACTTGTTGATTGAAAGAGTGGAAAGGGTGAGCTACACAGCTCAATAAGGGTAAGATATATAAGAATTTAATAAGGATTAATATAAATCAAATCATTTCATTTTATAAATGTTCAGATAGGAGAATATGTTTTCATGCATAGTATCTTATACTATTTATAATAATAACTTACACGCTCTTCGTAGGAAAATAATTGTTCTTCCTTTTCTTATCGGAATAATATTATGAAAACCTTTCGGATTGAATTTCTTTCATTTCTTACAAAGTCACCGATTACGATATTGATTGTTAAAATCATATATATATATATATATATATAGTCTTATTACAAAATAATCATTGGACTTAAATCAGATAATTGGTAACTTTATCTTAAATTAGAAACATCTTAATAAATAAGAAAAATTTCTTTATAAACTTCTTCTCCTAAAATATTATAACTTTCCTAGTCATAAAACTTAACGTTTCTTGAAGAACAGATTTTTGATGACTTTTTGACATAAATTTATACCTTCATTAGAAGCTTTATTTTTAAAGAACACTAAAACTTTTTCATCAAATTTGTTATATTTAAAGCACAACAAAACTTCAAAAACTTCTGTCTTTAAAGAACAGCTTTTCTTTTCATCAGAAACTTCTTTTAATGAGAGCTTTTAACTTTTCATAATGCATTTAAACAAAATCATTCTCTCATGATCATTAAAATAATATAGCTATCCATACCATATTGGTTAGTCCATGTCTGAAAAGTTTGTACTTATTTGGGAGGCTTCTAGCATCACTGTGTTAGGCATCCAGCATTCCCCACAATGCCAAGTATTCTTGAGATCACATCATGATACATATCTTTCAACCATGGGGGTAGGTTGACATCCTCCACAAGTTGGCCGTAACCAACAAGGGCAGGTACAGCAGAGCCAGTCCCACTTTTAATGGCCAATCAAATAACATTTTCCATGGAAAGTCAGTAATTAAACCCCTACTGGCAGAGTTCAGATCATTAGAGAACATAACTCGAAAACATTTCATACTTATACATCATACTGAAATTCATAGTTTGGATAACATTTCATAATAAAAGTATTTCCATTGTTTTCTTTAATCATCATGTTCGTGGAATTAATAATAGCATCAATATGCTCAAATCATATACATAAGGTTTCGAAAGCTCACGAACATATCCTTGTTTGAAACATGATTATATGTCATATCTCTATTCAAATCCCTTTTAATGCATAATACATTTTAAAATAACCTCAAGACTTACCAAATGCTCATATAATTTATCCCTTACCTGAAAGCAGAGGAACTGAGAGCCTAAAGTCGAAGGAGCTTAGACTTCGGTACTAGTAACACCTAAACCAAATATCAAAGCTTATTACTATCAATTACTCCTTATCATAAACTTACGCATTCATCTCAAAACCTATATCTTAAAATCAAGGAAATCCTAATCCCACCTCAACGAGGTTCCCCAAACACAAAATACATTCATCCAACAACATGATGTACCAAATCATAGAGAAACCATTGTTTCATATGCAAAATTTTTTTGAGATTGGCAGCAATGGTGCACGCAACATACATCATGAACAAAACAGCTTCATAAAAACAATAGTTGAATGGTTTAGAACCCCTTCTTTGAGTACCAAACCTTGAACCAAGTTACGCAAAATTTATCTATGATCTAGACATACTAAATGATGAGAATAATAAATTATAGCTCAAATCATTCACCCTAACTTTAGAATTAAATCCTCAAAGTTAGGCATGTCCCTTACTGTTCACTGTTTTATTCCAGCAGCATACACCTCATTTGTAAAATACAAATGGGCTATCTAAACACATCCAATCCTCATGCAATTTTACAGAGCAACTCCTCTGGATGTCTAGTAAATAAAATACCAATTTTGGAGTCAAAGCATAAAACTATGATTTACTAAAAATCATACAAAACAACATGCTCAAATCTGTCCTGACAGAATTTCATGCAATTTAGAAATTAAACCATTAATTTTATATTGATCCAAATGCTGTGAGACCACTTCCATTACAACCATATATGTCTTAGAGTTCATAGGAATTATCCCTAGAATCCAAATTCACTGTATACAATTTAAGACATAATTTATCATGCATGAACACAGAATCTGTCACAGAGGCAGCTTTGAAACATTTTCTTGTAAAATCATAAAATGATTGCAAATAGTCTTATTATCATATGGGGATTTTTATACACTCCTTATACATGTTAGAAAGCACTTATATACAGTCATTTAACCATTTAGAGCAAAATCAAATACAACAAAAATCCCAGCAGTAACATCAAAAGCACTCATCCCAACTTTATCTTGTTTCCTTAATCATATACAATCAGTAATTAGTAAAAGCCCTAATTTATCTTCAACAAACCATCAACACAATTTCAAAGCTTCTTAAAACACTATATATATATATATAGACTCACAAATTCATGATTTCCTAGTTTTACAAACCACAAATACCATTACTAAAAATTCCATAAAGAAATTATGGATTCTAAGGTGAGAGTAGCTAGACCCTTACCAATTTTCTGGTTCTTTGAGGGGAAAGTAGAAGTAGAATCACTTTTGTATGAAAGGATTTCCCTTTCCTAGTGGCTGAACCCGAAAGTGTGAGAGGCATAGAGCTTGAGAGAGTTTTTGGGTCTTCTAGTTTTCTTTGAGAGAGAGAAGAATTAAGATGGAGCCTTATCTTTCTTTTGGTGTGTGGACTCGTGAGTTTGACAAAAGAGACTCAAGAAAGCTTCTAGCTCTTTCCTTAAGAGAAAAGAGAGTAAAGTGAGGTAAAATTTCTAATTTGTGTGGATCCATGGGAATAGAGAATGCTTCTTGGATGTTCTAGCGTCTTGAGAAAAGTCAAAGAAGAATGGGGTGGAGTTTATCTATTGCATGGGCAACCAAGTCTTGGTCTTTGGGTTTGTCAACATGCATTAAACTTTGGCATTATGTGTTGAATTCCATTGGTTGCATGTGTGGGTGGAATTCTACTATAACATCTCATGCATCATACTTAATTAAAACACCACTAACTATGCATCTAATAACTTAAACCACTTAATATAATTCTTATACATACTAAGTATATATTCATAATACAATTAGCCATTCAAGTATTTATAATCTTTACAATTCTTATATAAAATCATTATAAAATAATCTATTTATTAAATACTCTTATATTAATTTTAGAAAGTAATTGACTCAAATAATAATTGACAACTTGAACACATAGGTTAACTATAAAGTCGGGGTGTTACAATTATGGTTCACATACAAGGTATGGAATGCCAAGCAAAAGGCCGTTGTAGCTATATACGGGGATTTTAAGGAGTCTTGTGCAGATTTGCCGCGTTTTTTGGCAGGACTTAAGGATGCAAGTCCTAGTACAAAGTATAAGGTACTAGTGGCCGATCATTATGAATAGGGAACCTATACATTCAAGTCCGTATTTTGGGCATTTCGTCCATATATTGTTGGGTTCAAGCACTATAGGATTGTGATTAGCATTGATGCAACCCGTCTCTATGGAAAATATAAAGGGAAATTGATGATTGCAATGGCGATAGATGCTAATAATAAGATTTATCCACTAGCCTTCGCCGTTGTCGAGAGCGAGAGCACAGAGACTTGGGGTTGGTTCTTGGCTTGTATAAGAATGTATGTTACCGACCGGAGTAAGCTATGTGTCATATTTGATAGACACCCTTGGATACAAGCTATCTTTAGAGACACTAATCGAGACTTTTTGCAGCCTCCCATGGCACAACATCGTTACTACCTTCGTCATATATGCAGTAACGTCAATACTAGATGTAACAATGAAAAAGAATCTATTATGGAGGGCAGCAAGTGCTACCCAAGAGCGAAATTTCAATGCCACCTTCGATTTAATTGAGAATGTCAACTGGGATGCGCACCAATATCTGAAGGATGTGCCCAAAGAGAAATGGGCTCTAACTTTTGACGAGGGTTAGCATTATGGGGCGATGACTACAAACGTCTTCCAGTGCTTCAATGGTGTTCTAAAGGGTGCTCGCAGCCTGCCCATTACAGCAATGGTGAAATACACATGGTTTAAACTGAATGCTTATTTTGATGATCGTCGCAATAAGAACATAAAGCAGTTGAATTTGGGGGAAAATGGTGTAAATATGCCTTGGATATTTTCATGAGAAATAAGGCGAAGGCGAAGCATCACAGGGTGACGAAATTGAGAGCGCAACAACAATCATATCAAATAGACACACCGCATAATCCAGGGACTACTGGACATGGGGATCACACACATGGAGTTAATCTGCTACAAAAAACTTGCACATGTCAGAAATGGAAACTGTACAAGATACCATGTTCACATGTCATTGCAGTTTGTATTAGGTATCGACATGATATAGAGTAGTACATTAACCCATGCTATAGCATGAATGCATTGTTTCGGAGCTACGCTCTGGTTTTTCCTGCATTGAAAGATAGACTATCATGGTCGGATCCTAAAGAAACTTGAAGGGTTGTCCCTAACCCCTGATTGATCCGAGAGAAAAGGTTGCCCTGTCTCAACACAAATCAGGAATGAGATCGACGAGGGTGGGAAACGGCTGAGAACCATACCATGGAAGGAGAGGGGGAGGAAGGTGCAATGCGAGTTGTGTGACCAAGAGGGGCATAACCGAAGAACATGTCCTAAGCGAAACGAGATATCGACGAGTGGTGGTCTCGCGGACCAGGTATGCTAAGTTTGAACCGTGGCATCCTTCTAAATGCAACTTGAAACAAAATGCATGATATATGCCATTAGATCAAAATGCATGTTATATGCCATTCAATTATGTATTTTTAAAACTTAAGAAAAATTTGATAAAATTTTAAGGACCAAATATGGCATTTATACTATAAGCTACTTTCCCTAGAGCATTGCCATTTGGTTTGTCGCAAAAATGGCAACCTAATTTGTTAATGTAATGTAATGTGTAATTGCCCTCTGTGTAATGTAATGTTTTTCATTTTTTTTCTTTCTCTGAAGGGTGTTAGGTCATTGTGGGTTGGTCATGATTTCACTTTGTCACTTTTAACCTATTGGATCTTAAACGTTTTCTCTGATTGCATATTTTACAATTGTGAAGGCACTTTCCTTAGCATGATCATCTTCAAGTACCCTACCATGAAAGGTGTCAACTTTGACTTGGCCTCTGTCAACTTTGACTTGGCCTCTGTTAATATGATCATCTTTAAGTACCCTACCATTCAAGTACATTGCTAATTAAGGGTGTCAAATTTTTATGCTCACAACGAATTAGTCAGTTTACTGCTTCTATTTACTACTTCTACTATAGTCATTTCTTTGCTTGTGAAGGTTTAATGCCTGCCTGATTCAGTAATGATGATATTAAAAACCAGTTGCCTAGAATTCATTAATGTGTATTACTGAAATAGGTTGAAGATATATATATTTTTTTCAATATATGATTAACCTGTTGTCTACAATTTGATGGTTTGGTTGATGGTCTTGTTGTTTAATGTGTATTACTGAAATAGGTTGAAGATTTATCTTTTCAATACAAGCTGCCTAAAATAACTTCTGGGCTACATGAATATATGTGCATGGATTTACACATTTTAGATTATCCATCTTTTTAACTATTATTTTTAGACTGCTGATCCAACAGTAGTTTAGCAGTGAGTGTTCTTTTCTCCAATTTGAGATTGGATTGTTTTATGTTCTGTATCATTTTTGTGTGCTTGTGTGTGTGGATAAGGTGAACTTTTATAAATATAAATTCAAGCTTTGCTTGTGTTTTAAGCAGAAATTTAGAAAGATTGAATCCTGAGAAGTTGGGTTTGCAAATGAAGAGGTTGTAACAGGAGAAAAACATTTTTTTAAGAATATTCATTGATGCAGGCCAGCTCATAGTCATTACATGCAGAACCAAGATCATGTTTTAGTCCCATTAACCGAACAGAAAAATAGTTTTTTGAGGTGAAAAATTAATAGAAACCCACTTGCTTCACTTGGACCTACAGAGGCATCAAAGACAAGGAGACATTTGAGTTTCAATTACGAATTTAGGTGAGAAATTGTGGAATATGGAACAAAAGACAGACAATATGACTCCACTTATTGGTTGTGGTAACTATGGCATATTACGTCTGTTTACAACCAGGAGTAAGCTAAATTGTTTTACTGATGTAAATGGTGTTTGACTCTACTTATTTGTTGTGGTAATTATGGCAATTTCCACTTGATGTAAATGGTCGCAAATATATACTAGATATTCTTGTTTTTACTGATTTAATTTTTTGACATTTGTGTATAGGTGGAAATTTAACTTATAAGTATCATTTTTGACCAAAAAAAATCTAATTTAAATTAAGATGATTCTATGACATTGGATGATTGACCTTTTTGTCAAATTGAGCTTCCTTAAGGAATCTCCTCATAAACACATATGGGGTAGGCACAGACAACTTAAATTGTAATGTGTTCACCATATGTCTCTCCTATAAGCATGGGAAATCATTAAATTTAATTTAATAGTGAAAGGAAGGAAAGGAAACTAGTGGGAACCATAATAAGGACAGAAATTTGTCTGATATCATAACAAGATCTTCCACAATAGGGACAGAAACTTCCTTATATTTGCAAGCTAATAGCATGGTTGTTAGCCCAACCAATTGAAGCTTCTGTTTGGTGCTCACAGAACCTGTCTATAAGGCTGACAATGAGGAATAAGGTCTTGTCCATAAGCTCAAATTTGTAGTGAACCCGTTAGTACAACCAATTTCATTAGTCAATTTCAAGTACATTTTTAGCATCACTCAAATGTTCCTACAACTGCCTTAATCAATAAAAAGTAATCCCCATCCAAAAGGATGGAGAAATTGATATTATTCTATCTGAAAAGAACATGAATATGAATTCCAAAACACAAAGATTTAGCTCATTATAAACATTTATGCAAAGGCTTTCAAGTGCTATGCAGATCAAATGTAAATTTTTTATTATTTATTTCTACATGATGACCAAAGTACATCCTATAACTCCCATCGGTTTAGCATCATTTTGCTTTGCACTCAAGAAAATGGCTCCCATATAGATTGATACTCGAGTTTCATGGACTCGAGTATCAATCTGCATGATTTTGCTTTGCACAGAGGAATGAGGCCTCACATACAAATTGATACTCGAGTTTAAGGGACTCGGTACTGCTAATACAATACTCGAGTCCACCACCCTCGAGTATCAATATGTAAGATTTTGCCATTATACCTGAGTCATATTCGAGTTTAGGGGACTCAAGTATCACACTAACGCAGTACTTGAGCTTCTTAAACTCGAGTATTATGTGTCATTTTTTAATGCCAAATGCCAGATCAGCCTGTGATAGGGTGGCAGAACTTCTAGGTACTCGAGTTTACAAAACTCGAGTACCATTTAGAACTCGAGTTTTAGAAACTCGATTACTAGAAAAGTTGTAGATCCTCATTTAGTTCTGAAACAGTGCTAAATTGCCAATAAGCTCGCGAATTCGTCGTATTTGGCCATTTTGGCCCAGTAGATAGATTTTCAAAAAGAAGCCGTACATTCAATGTGATCATTGAACTTTCTTTTAGTTTTTTCTATGATATTGGTAAAGTAGAGAAGAAGAAAAAGTAAATATCTGTAAAGTAAGTAAATATCGGTAAAGTAATATGTGTCCTAATGGCATACAATAGTAAACAAATTTTAGAAAAAGTATATTGAAAATTGAAAAAGTATATTGAAAATTGAAAAAGTTTTGAAAACTTCTTCAATTCTCAATAAAATTTTGGCGAAAATGCACTTTTGGTCCCTACATTTTGGGCCTATTCTCGATTTGGTCCCTAAATTGATTTAGCTCCTAGGTCAGTCCTTGATTTTTAAAAATCATTTTTAAAATAGTCCCTACCGTCAACCCAGTGACAAAAAATGCTGAGGTGGCAGACGGCGTGTCCTATTTACTGACATGGTGCTGACGAGGATATTAAAATATTATTAAACAAACTTATTTAGCATTTTTGAAATGCCACATCAGATTTAAGTTAATAAAAAATTAAAACAAAAAATCCAGCTCATAAATTTTAAAATAAATAAATAAATAAAAATTAATTAAATTAAATTAAGGATAAAAAAAAAGAAGCTTTTTCAGCTTAAAAATTTGAGTTCCTATCCCAAAAATCCCACGACCGCCGATCAAAAAGATCCAAAGAACCCATCCATTTCAAAAGCAGAGAAAATCAAAGAAATGGAACCCAGAGAGAGAAGAAAAGCTTGCCGAGGAGATCAGGAATGAGGCTCCGATCAACGGCATTCCAGAGGTAAGACGACGACGAGATTCCTCCCCAACCCAGATCAAAATCTCTCTGCCCATTCCATCCCAAAATGAAAACAACCATCCTAAAATCCCTACCCTACCCCGACTGAGAGAGAAAGAGGGCAGAGGAGATTGAGAACGTCTAGTGCTTCTTATCAGGCTGAGGGTTGCTTTGGTTCCGATTTGTGGTTTGCCGTTGTGGGTTCCTTTGGTTCCGATTTGTTGCATTTTGGCTTTGAAGTTATGAGTAGATGCTTAATCGGTGATTATGGGTTTGAACCAGTGCTGGTCTAGTTTGTTTTTGGTGGTGCTGGGTTGGTTTCAATGGCTAGGGTTTGCTTGAATCAGTGATGGGTTGTTTTGAATCGGTGTGGTTTGGCTTGATTTCAGTGGTGCTGGGTTAGTTTTGGTGGTTGGGGCTTGTTTGATTTTGAATCAGTGTGGGTTTTCATCGGGAATGAGTCTTTGTTGAATTTTTTGGGTTTTTTTTTTGTGTTTGTTTCCCAAGAAAATTTCTAGGTTTGGGTTTGTTGGAGATTAGTTTGTTTACTGAGTTTATGGGTTTGATTTGCTGTAAAATTTGGTGTTCATTGTGTTAGAATTTGTTGAGTTTAATTGTGTTAGATGTGTTAGGGAAGAACATGTTCTTATTGTTCTTCCAAAAAAATAATGAAAAGCAATAAAAAAATACAAATTTAATTATTTAATTTAATGAGATTTAAGGTTTTGATCTTATTTTATTTTATTTTTAAATTTTTTGACATGAATTTTTTATTATTAAAATGCTGATGTGTTATGTTTTAAAAGCTAAATAATTTTTTTATTATTATTTTATTAGCCACGTCAGGATTTACTGTGCACACAGTGTATTCCATCTGCCACCTCAGCATTTTCTGTCATTGGGTTGACGGTAGGGACTATTTTAAAAACGATTTTTAAAAATCAAGGACTGACCTAGGAGCTAAATCAATTTAGGGACCAAATCGAGAATAGGCCCAAAATGTAGGGACCAAAAGTACATTTTCGCCTAAAATTTTTCAAAAAATAGATTTGTTAACCAGAACCAAGTAAGTATTGGTGGGAAGTGAAATAGGAAAGGAAGGAAACTTGCAAAAAAAGTATTTTTGTCAAAAAAGCATTTTTATCTTGTTAAAAAAATTGAAGGAGAACATTGTCATCTTGTTTTCTTAGATATGGTCATCTCAAAATATTGTCGGCGAGATAAAAATAGGTACTCATTGACTCATTGTTCAGCTTATTTCAAGGAAGAAAATGCCAGCCACTAGTTCCATGATTGCAATTATTTGTGGCTGAAGTGATTCTCAATTACCCCACACACACACACACACACACACACACACACATACATATATACACCTTACTTATTTTCAGGGTAAGTCTTCCCTTCCCAACTTCAAAGACTAGAAATATCCATGTTTGCTGTGGTCTTATCGATGGGATTGCTAGCAATAGGATGGGCTTATCGAGCCATCCGCCCACCACCTCCCAAAATTTGTGGCTCATCTGGGGGACCACCCATTACAGCACCTAGAATAAAGCTTAGGGATGGAAGGAATTTGGCTTACAAGGAGCATGGTGTGCCAGCACAAGTGGCCAAATATAAGATTATCTTTGTTCATGGCTTAAGTGCTTGTAGACATAGTCCTGTGATTTTGAAAAGCCTCCCTCAAGTACTTTACTGTGTTCTTTATTTACATTGAATTTCTAAATTACTATGTTCTATTTTGAAAAGCCTCCCTCAAGTACTTTACTGTGTTCTTTATTTACATTGAATTTCTAAATTACTATGTTCTATTTTGAAAAGCCTCCATCAAGTACTGTTTCATTCAGCCAAAAAAAAAAAAATATATACTGTACTGTGCTCTTTTATTTACATTGAGTTTCTAAATTATTCTGTTCTAAAGGAAATTCTTTTCAGGAATTTATTGAAGAACTTGGCCTACACATTTTGTCTTTTGACAAACCCGGTTATGGAGAAAGTGATCCACATCCAAAGCAAACATTGAAAAGTTTGGCTTTAGATATCGAAGAGCTTGTGGATCAGTTGGAACTCGGTTCCAAATTTTATGTAATTGGTTATTCTATTGGGAGCCATCTGGTTTGGGGCTGCCTCAAGTACATTCCTCATAGGTATGAACTAGCTTTTATATATATATATATATATATATATATATCAAAGTTTTTTTTTTTCCCTTCAACAATATATCTGTTTTTATATGAGCACATTTTGGCAGTGTCCTATTGCTAACCTTGATCCTTTTGAAGAAAAGGAAAAAACTAGAAAAGAAAAAGAGGCCTGAATGAAAAAAAAAAATAGCAGTATTATGTCAAATTTTTCTATTCTTCGAGCATTCTTATCAAGCGTTTTAAAAATTTTAGCATAATCTAAAAACCTAAATTTATAGCATTTAACCTAAATTTTATTCATTTTTTTAATTATCTCTCTCTCCCTCTGTCTCTCTAGAAGCTTCTCCCTCTCTTTGATATTTGCTCTCAAAACCTCCATGGCCTGAGCTTTTTAAGCTCATCACCTCTGACCACGGCCGCAGCTACAGCCACCACCACCAACCACAACCTCAACCCCCAACCCCAAACAACCAAAAAAAAAAAAAAACCACGGCACAAACCGCAGCCAAAACCCGCCACAAAACCCGCCACACGCCAGCAACCTCAACCCCAATCTGAACCTCAACCCGAAACTCAACCCCGATCTGAACCCACCAAAACACGCCGCAACCAAACCCACCCCAACCTCTCCGATGACCACAACAACCAACTTCAGCCCAGATGGACCAAACACCCACCAAACATTACAAGAACCACCAAGAACCCCGATCTGAACCCAAGAAACCACCACCACCACAAGAAACACAAAAAATCGCCACAAGAAAACACACAACTCGCCGATCTTCACACTGGTCTCCACGTCGATCTCCTCCACGCCGATCTCACGGCATCACGCCGTTCTCCTTGCCACCAAGCCGATCTCAAACGTACAATCTTGTTGTGAGGCAGTGAGGAAATGAGAGAAACGTGGGAGACAGACAGAGAACCAAAGAAATCAGAAAGTAGAGAGAGACGTGAGAGACAGAGAGCTGGAGAGAGAATAAAGACATTAATTAATCATAAATGAGAGTGCATTTAATAATAGAGCAGGTGTTTGTGTTACAAATGTAAAAAAAAAAAAAATCATCTTTTAGGATATCCTTAGGGGGGTTTGGATACGGCTGAACGCGTTTAGCGTTCAGCGTTTCCAAGTTTTCCTCCTTTTTTTTTTTTTTTTTTTTTTTCTGCTGCTGCTGCTGCACGCCACATGGGAGACAAATTTTACTGTTCACGATACTGTTCGTGAACAGTACCGAGAACAGTAGCGTATTTTGCTGACTTTTCAAATTTTTTGTCACATCTGTGGGTCCCATTTACTGTTTACGGGGAAAATTATTAGGTACTCCCGGAGTACCATAAATGTGTACTCCCTCCTCTCACATGAATGGTGGGTCCCACCATGAATTTAATTATTGGGACCCACCATTCATGTGAGAGGAGAGAGTACGCATTTATGGTACTCCGGGAGTACACAATAATTTTCCGTTTACGGGACCCACAAACTTCACTTTTTAGCCAATTTTTAATTAAAAATGGAACATGCAGTACTATTCAAACATTTAAAAATTATTTTGCTACAGTATTTTCAATTTTCAGTAAAACGCTCTATCCCGTACTCTAAACTATATTTCATTTATATATCATTTTTTTATTTTTTTTATTATTATTTTCTCCACTTTTAAAACATTTACCTTTTCTAAACTGTTCTAAACAGTCACACAGTCACACTCTCTTTTCCAAAAAAAAACATAAAATAAAATAATTGTTTGAGGAAACTAAAGTGTCCCCTAAACGCGGGAAGCAGTGTAGCAAGATCTTATTTTAGATAATCGGTGGAAAAGAATGTGAGTGTTATTCTTGAGTTCTTTTTTTTTTTTTTTTTGGCTGGGTAATTATTGGGAATAAAACTCCGAGCTCAAGGTTATAAATGGAACCAGATATCACTAAGCTACAAGGTCCAGTGGTGAGTGTTATTCTTGAGTTCATTACCCATATTGGGCTCTTGTCTTATTTTAAGGAGACCATTGTGAATACTCTAAATAGCCACATTTCAAATACAAGTACCAGAGTAGTATCTTGCTATGCCTATGTAACTATTGTGAATATATTTCGGATTGGCAAATAATCTTATAATGGTGAAATCTATGGTACTCTTTTTTTTTTCTATAACATACCTACTTAATCTTAAACATTAACATATGATATTACCTTATTTAATATATATATATATATATATTATGATAATAGATAATTGATTAATACAATGAATAAGATTGGTGAAAATACTATTCCATTTTTCTCTAGAACATTAAAACATAGTAAAATTGTCATGTGAAGAAAAAAATGGTCATAAAAAAAATTAATTAAATAAAGGTTTCTAAAGAACCATATTTCATATTAAATTACATCTCAATTAGAAGTAGTTATGATGTACTATTGTTTCAATTGAGAAAGTTGTCCTGTTATTCTGAACTCTACAGAAAACAAATTTAAATACAAATTTGTATAATCTGATTTTGTCATACGTCTACAGGCTAGCAGGAGTAGCACTACTTGCACCAGTTATCAACTACTGGTGGCAAGGTCTGCCTCCCAAATTGTGTACAGAGGCTTACTACAAACAACTACCTCAGGACCAGTGGACCCTTCGAGTTGTTCATTATATACCATGGCTAACCTATTTTTGGAACACACAAAAGTGGTTTCCCGCATTAAGTGCTGTACCCGGAAACCCTGATATTTTCTCTCGACAAGATTTAGAAATAATGTCTAAAAAGATTGGGACAAAAATCAACAAGGTACGTACGTAGTTGAACGTTTTCTCTTTTATTTGTTAAGAGTAAATATTTTCAGCCAAAAAAATTGCTTTAGGAAACTTCCTTTAGTAACACAAAAGAAATCAACGTTGTTAACCACCTAGTTTTCTACAAATATTTCTATTGTGATCTTGCAGTTGTCAGTCTCAACTTGAAGAGGAAACCGTTGTGATTTCGTAGATAACATAAAAAATTAAGTACTATTATATAGTATTATAGTTTTAAATTTCACCTTATAATGTCTTATCATTGACCTAAAAGTTGGTTGTGAAATCATTTAACAGTACTTCCATAGTTGTACAACTATTAACCATAAAAGAGCAATGAATAAAAAGTATTCATATTTCATAAACAACATGAGGCTATCAATAATATTAATGTTGGTTGTAACTTGTAGTGTAGTGGTAATGTGGCATGCATTTAGTGGGCCATGTGTCTTTCGATCAAAGGAGTTAATAATGTACCGTATTGATCAATACAGTTGGTATTTCTCATTTCGGTGAGTAAAATGGTATAGAAACACCCTTAAATCGTATCACTCAAAATACCGGAGTATACAAGACCGGCCCTAGGCTTAAGCCAATTAGGCTATTGCTTAGGGCCCCCTTACTAGAGAAGGCCCCAAATTTGGGGGCAATTTTTTATTTATTTTTTATATATAAATATTTTTGGGAGATATTAAAACATTTTACCTTACATTTTTTTTTTCACTATTAAAAAGGCTCAAAGAATTAAGTAATGCTAGAGATAGAAATAAAACAAATTAAAATAAATAGGTCTTACGAATAGGCGTGTTACTAATCACAAGTAATTCAAATAGGAAAATATTAAAAATACTATAAATTTTACTACATAATTTTTATTTATTTAATTATTTTTATACAAGATAAAAAATATACCCTAGTTTAATCTAAGTATATATATGTGCAAAATTCTCTTCTAGAGACTTAAATCTTGACCATTGCCCTCCACACTCCACAAGAATTTATACTTGTGAAGTGATCACTGCACCAAGGGTGCATGTTAGTCTCCATAACTTTTATAATTTGACGTGACAATTAATATGATAAGTAGATTTCAACAAACTATTAAATGCATTTTTAAATGAATATTTGTGATTGATAATATATCTTTGTAATTCTCATGTTGTAAATTTTATAATATTTCTAGTATTTTTGTAAGTTTCACGTTATTGATCACATTTATTACAATATCAGCTTGTAGTAAAATTTGTTATAATTTTAATATTTTTTCTCAAAAAAATCATATTAAAGAGTAAAAAGAATGGATTTAAAAAAATATATTATATAAATGTTACTTAAATATTATTTAAGTGATAACATAATAGCTACATTTGAAAATTTTGCCTTACCCCTCAAAAACGCATATAACAGCGAATATCAGCCATTTTAACCGGAAAATAAGAATCGGCTGCTTTAAAAAAACCTTTAAAAAAAATGAAAAACAAAAGTTACTGGTGAATAGCCCACGTCGCCATTGCCACCTCCACTTCGCCGGTCTTTGTTGTCATGTCTCTGGTCAACTACTCATCTTCCTCTAGTTTCATTCTTTGGCTTCACTTTATTTTTTTTCTTTATTGTTTTGTCCTTTGGCTAAGACTACAACTAGCTAGCTTTTTCTTTTCCTCTTATTTTATGTGGTTCTCATAATTTTATCTTATGTGTCTGACACCGTACGGGAAGGGTAAAGCTAAAGGTGATTTGTGTGGTTCTCAAAATCTTGTTTTGTGTCTCATCAAAAAATAAAAAAAATCTTGTTTTGTGTGTCTGACACCACACGTGATGAGCACGGCTAAATGTATTGAAATTTGATTGAAATGTGTGAAAAAATTTGAAAGCTCAAGTACGTACACCTTTAATTCCAACTGTGCTCTTGGTTGTACATTTTTCTTTTCTTCTTTTTAATATATTATTCTCAGCTATCTTTTTATTCTTTTAAAAAAAATATTATTATTTAATGGGTTGAAACTATTGACTTAAATATTTTTTTTTTTTTTTTTTTTAAGAATCATTGACTTAGATATTAAGAGCATATTAATATTTAAAATTTTTGTAAGAGCATCCATATCAATGAATGCATAATTTTTATAAATTTATACATCTAAAACTTACTTTTTCTATTTTATACTCTTATTTTTATAAAACACCCTCATCAGTTTGTCTATTATACACATTTATTTAAATAAAATATTCATTCTTGAATCAACACCCAGTCACCATCAACGCTCAAAGCAGTGACGATCATCAACAAGCTTCCATCAACAACCCACACAACCACCACCATCAAGCCAGCCTCCATCATCAACTCACCATCAAAATCCCAAAACCACTAATCAAAATCATCAAAACCCACTGATCAAAATCCCAAAACCCATTAATCAAAATCATCAAACCCATTAATCAAAACCATCAAACAAAGATTGAACTACATCAACAATCAGAGTAGCGACGAGGTGAAAGCAACGACGATCGGCGAGGCAACAACGATTGGCGTGAGCAGCAGTGAGTGAGGTGATCGGCGGTGGCACAGTATGGCGAGACTTGAGAGAGCAATGGAAATCAGTGGAGGAGGCGAGAGTGTGAGGTGAGGTGAGAGTCAACAACCCGAGAGAAAAGAGCGAGTGAGGTGGAGAGAGAAAAAATTAATAAAATACCTTATGCACGAGCTACAATAACCGTGTAAATATACACGGTTACTATAGTTAATGTGTGTAATTACACATTTTTACACTTATTGATGTGGGTTTTTTTTTTTTTTTTTGCTCCAAATATGTAAAATTGGTCCCTTTTTCTTTTAGAAGACTATCCATAATCTGATAAGGTTGCTCTAAGTGAAATATATGCCTATAAATTTTAATTGGTCTTAAAAATTTATATGAATTTGACTACTATATATACAAGTTAAATTTGAGCTTATATAGGGAATAAAATGAGTTATTTAATAGTACATTTATATGAAAAATCTTATGAATGACAAATGTACAAGTTTTGAAATCACAAAGATTTGAGAAAGAAGAAAGTAATAGAGAGAATATAAAGCTCACACAAGATATACATAGAAAACCCTAAGAAAGGGATGAAAAATTGCGGTTTCATTCTTGCTCTGCTCAGCTTTGTATTATGTGGAAAGAAGAGGTAACTCTTGTACAATAAATGTGTTCTTCCTTAAAAGAGAGACCTTGTTTTCTACCTTTCTATCTTATCAACTTTCTACTGCATGTTCCTCTTATAATCTAAGGAATATGGCTGAGTACAAAGATAGGTGTCAAGTCATCACTTTCTTATTTTTAGACCTTTTCACAACTGTGATACTAATAGACATGGCAAAACGGGCGGGTCAGGTCGGGTTGGGTCGGGTTCGGGTTGGGTCAATCGGGTTGCGAGTCAAACGGGTCACGGGTCAAAAACGGGTCATCTTAAGCAGGTTAAAAACGGGTTCAGGTTAATCGGGTTTCGAGTCGGGTCGGGTTGGGTTGACCCGTATTTTTCACATGATTTTTTTTTTCTTTTTATAAATAAAACAACATGTATTTATCATTTGAAAAGTTATACAACAAATTATTTTATATAAAATGCATTATTTTGACTTCACCACTTATATTAAGAATGAATTCAGTTAAACTTATTAATACTTATTCAATAATTTTAAAATTATACAAATCTTAACATTGCTATCTAAAACAAAATAACACAAACATAAGTAAAAAAAATACACATGTTTTATTTTTACATAATATCAACATTTCAAAATATAAAACAAAATTACAAATGACTTATTGGATAACTCATTTGATAAAGAATAAAAACATATAAGAAATTTACATTCTTGAAAATTAATTTTATAATCTATTATCAATTGTAGTTGGCACTCTATTTCAATTTGAGATATACATTAAAATTTGATTGCTAACTTATTTATACATGGTCTCTTTTATGAATATCATATCATTGCTAAGCAACACACACTCTAGAAAATATCATAATTTATTTTGACAAGTCGTTTATTTTGGACATAAATTGTTAAAAAATGAGTCTAAGCATTCATAATTTATACTAATTTGATACTTTGATTTCACTATTTTTACACTTGTAAATGTTTTTCACACATGTCTACAATTTTAAATCTATATTTTTAACTCTACTATAACCATATTATCTTTACATGTACTTTGCTATTTGATATCTAAAAATCTTTACTCATTACAGAATGCTCAATTTTTTATCTTTCAATTAATTTACATATGTAAATGTATCAATTGTTTCCTTAAAGCTCACAATAAACAATTAAACTACTATTGTCTTAATTTTACTCTTTTTTTAACCAAAAAAAAAAAAAAAAAGTTTTAAAAAAGTGATTCGGGTTGGGGTTCGGGTCGGGTTGCAAGTCGGGTCGGGTTGACCTGCAAAAAACTTGAAAAACTCGGGTTGGGTCACGGGTCAACCCGTTTTTGTTTCGGGTCAAAAAAATCGGGTTCGAGTCGAGTATTTTTCGGGTCGGGTCGGGTCGGGTCAGAAAATTTTGACCCATTTTGCCATGTCTAAGTACTATTTGGTGACGGAAAGAGAGAGAATGAGCCAACATAGCATTGTGGCGTGAGGGTAGGTGAATTTGCCACTACTTGGGAACCAACTTTTGAACAATGAGAGGGACATCAAGAATACTGTAAGTAATACTCATGTCTTTGAAGTAGTTCAACATTCATTCAATCAATAAAAAGTGTTCTCATAGCTGCTGACCTTAGAAAGTCACTATCTCCATTTTTGTAAGTGCTTGAGTACCATGTCAGGTGCATATTTTACTTCCTCTTAAGGTAGTCACGCCTTTGGCACGGGCCAAGGATGGGATTTTATAGCCAACGCCTCTTCTTCCTTTGCTCACATCCACTCCACGTGTAGGGCCTACATCCAATCACATAGACATTCCCCCATGCCTTGGTTGGTGGAATGTACAACTACTAAACACACGTACATGTGTATGTGTGTGTCTATATATATATATATATATATATATATATTTACAAAAATTTGCGATAATTCCGAAACGGTACACTAGTATTAACCGATATCGAAATATTTCATTCATCCAATCAAAACGAAACAGTCTCCACTACGGTATTGACCTCTTGCTTTAGGTAGCAATGAGATTACAAATGTGAGATGTTGAACATCGGTGACACTAACAAAAGAAACTATAGTTGGCCATATAGGGATGTTCAACTGTGATGAAATTAATTAAAAAATATTTTTATTCGGCTATTAATTTATATATGAGTTGTCATGAGTACACTTCAAAAACAATCTCCTAAGAAACAAATACACATAATGACATGTAGGATCATTAATGAATGAGAATATATTGGAAGTTGCCATAGAAAGATAGGTTGGGAGATGAAGTTTATACATGTGGAAAGGCAAAAAAATGGAAGGACATCTTCATATTAATGCAGTAGATATATAGCTTTACAAAATGAAGCCGTACATTCAATGCGTTCCTCTAGCATCTACGTATCGTATCTAACAGTGACAATTAGTTATTCATAAGAGCACTTACGATAAAAGAGTGAGAGCCAGTTATTCATAAGAGCACTCACGGTAAAAGTGTTATAACTGCTATAGTGCTATTTTAGCAATTAGAGCATCCACATCAATTTATGTAAAAGCTTCTAAAATAGAAAAAATTACAAATTTTACACATTTTGAGTAAAAAAACATCACATTAGTGGATGTAAAAATGTGTAAAATCTTGCAAATCCATCAACGAGCTCCAGTAACCGTGTAAATATACACGGCTACTATAGCTCATTCATACAATATTTTATTGATTCCTGTTCGCTCCTTTTTTTTCTCTCTCTTCTCCGTGCTCAACAAACTCAGTTCTCTCCTCATCTTCTTCTTTTTCCTCAGATGCACACAAATACACCAGCACATAAACACATCCACTCAGACAAATCAACACAGAGAATCAACACAGAGATAGACTTGCTCAAAAAAAAAAAAAACGGTGATACACAAACACAGATCGATGCTTGATCGGAACGATCGGTGCTTGTGGAACGATCGGTGCTTGACTGGATCGAAGCTCGTTGGTCTTGCCTGTAGATCGAAGCTCGCAGATCGTGATCGGAGCTCGCAGATCGTGATCGGAGCTCGCGGATCATTGATCAGAGCTCACGGATCATGATCGGAGCTCGCAGATCGTTGATCAGAGCTCGCGAATAATGATTGGAGCTCATGAATCGTGATCGGAGCTCGCGGATCGTGGATCGAAGCTTGCGGATCAGAGAAGGAGAGTTGATCGAGAGGGAGAGTTGATCTGAGCTCGTGGATCGGAGAGGGAGAGATGGGTATAGAGAGAGCAACTAATCAGAAATGAGAGAGAGAGAGAGAGAGAGAGAGAGAGAGAGCGCGCATATTATATCCGGGTAGTTGAGAAAATAATAAAAAAATTGAGGAAATTGATTATTTAATTAAAAAATGGATAGAATAGATGAACTGATGTGGGTATTTTGTAAAAATAGATGTGTAAAATAGAAAAAGTAGGTTTTTAGTATAAAAATGGACGTGTAAAATAGAGGAACTGATGTGGTTGCTCTTAAAATTCCAAAAGTGCAAACTACAATAAAGGAACTATACTTAAAAAATTTAGCAACAGAGCTACAGTACGTTGTCATTTTTGACAACCTTTCATAGCTCCAAACTTATAATTGTGAAACTCATGATTCATGCCACACCTATTCCTTTAATAGGTAAAGGAAGGGATATTTTAGCATGGCAGAGCAATCCTAGAGGTGTTTTTGATTTAAGGAGTGCTTATATCATTGCCAATGGTTCAGTCCAAGATTGTTCCTTCTCGACTAAATGGATTTGGAAAGTTAACACTTTGCCTCGAATCAAAACTTTTTTATGGCAGTGTGCTCACAATAACATAGGAGTGAAGGGGTGTCTTATTCGAAGAGGGATGGGAATTGATGATAAATGTCCTATATGTCAAGAGGAAGTAGAAACTGTGGCACATGCTCATAGGGACTGCTCTTGGGCTAAATCAATATGGAGGCAATTGGGAGTGCTGCCTTCAAACCAAGATTTTTGGAGATTAGAGTTGCAGGATTGGTTGGTCTACAATGGAAAATTTAAATCTCATTGGTACTACTGGGAATTTGCCCTGGAGGATGATCTTTCCTTTTGCCTTATGGATTTTATGGAAGAGTAGAAATGGGTGTGTATTTAGAGGAAAGAATATGAATCCAAATTTAGCCAGGGAGGTTGTAAATCAAGTAAGGGAGTTTATGTTTTGTGCTACTTCTCCAGGAGACCTAACTCGCCGCATCACCAAAGGAGTTAGATGGGAGAACCACAAGTAGGTTGGGTGAAATTAAATATGGATGGGGCCTCTAGGGGTAATTTGGGGTTGGCAGGTTGTGGAGGAGTGGTTAGGGATGACGATGGAAGGTGGGTTGTTGGGTTTTCAAGGCGTATTGGGGTGACTACCAGCTTTGTGGCTGAACTATGGGGGCTGCGAGAGGGTCTTCTTTTATGTAGCAACCTAAACATTCAGTATCTTCTTATTGAGCTTGATGCTAAAGCTGTTGTGGATGTGTTTCTAAACCCAAACTATCAAAATAATGCCGTCTCGCAAATTTTGGATGACTGTAGATATTTGATGCTTCAATTCCAACAGGTTCAGCTTAAGCATTGCTTTCGCCAAGCCAATCGTTGTGCGGATTTGTTAGCTAGGATGAGTTGTAATCAAGCTGCTGAGTTTATTTCCTATAACTATCCACCTGTGGACATTGGAAATTTATTAGAGGAGGATGTAGTTGGGCTGTATGTTTACAGAGTTTGCTCTATGTCTTATGATTCCCTTTAGTTTGTTTTAATGAAATCTTCTTTTAACCCAAAAAAAAAAAAAAAAAAAACCTTATAAATAAAACTAATATTTTATTTATCTCTTTTCTTTTAAAAATATTTTCTCTCTGTCTTTCTTCCTTTCTCTTTTATGCCGTTTCTCCCTCACAGGTTTTTTTTACCTCTCTTCTTCTCCTTTCCTCTAATTCGTTTCTCTCTTTTTTCTTTTCCTATCTTTTCTTATCCTCTGTTCAGTGCCATTTTTATCCTTTTTTTTTCTTCTCTCTTCTCACCAGTTCTCTTTCCCTTTCACCGGTGGATCGTGGATCGCGGCTGAGATCTGGTCCAGTTTTGTGTTGGGTCGTGAATGGTTGGTCAGATTTGATAGCGGCGGCACGACGGTGGTGGGTTGACTCTCTTTTTCTTCGTTGTTGTCTCCCTCTAGATCGAATCCAATCTTGAATGATCTGATAATTTTCGGTTTTGTTTGGGTTTTAGTTGATTTGGTGGTTTTGGTTGATTTGGTGGGTTTTGGGATTTGTGATTGTGTTTTGATTTAGGTTGAGGTGTGGGTAGTGGTTGGGGGCAGTGGGTGTGGCAGTGGGTTTTTTTTTTTTTGGCAGTGGATTTCTGATGGTGGGTGGTGGCTTAGTGGTGTCTGCTGGTGGTGGTGGCTGGCGGTGTCTGTTGTGGCGAGAGCGGGTTTTGGTTGTTATTGATTGGAAAAAGAGAAATACACACAGATAAACGAGAGAGGAATAGATGAAATTGGGAATAAAAAAGAATTAAAAAATAATAAAGAAATAATATTTTAATAAAATAGTAAAAAATATAAGGTAAAAATATAAAATTGATCTTTTAAGTTTTACTATTTTTTATTTTAGTCATTTAAGTTTGCATTTGTTTATTTTACTCCTTTAAGTTTCAAAATTCCTCAATTCAGTGCCCTGTTAAAAAGCCATCTATTTTTGCCATTAACACCCCAAAACGATGCCATTTTTGACTGATTTTAAAATTTAATTTCTATTTAATTATTTATTTCTCAATTTTAATATATGTTAATTAAAAAAACTCAAAAATTAAAAATAAAATAAAATCAAACCCCCAATCGAAGTTGTCCCTCCAGGGGAGAGAAGGAGATGATGACCAAGAAAGAATGGGAAGGAGAGAGGGCTATTGTGAAACAAAGTAGCTTTGGTGAATCGGGGATTGGAGGCGGATGATGAGGCAGAGGATGTGGCAGATTTTGGAGAGCCAAGAGTCGACCATGTGTGGGAAGTGTGGCTGACGACAGTTTGGAATTAGTTGGAGTCTAAGTGTGGAGGTCATGGGTTTCTTGGTTCACTTCGTGGTCTAAAATGTTCATAGCCATGGCGGTGAAGAGGAAAAAGGAATTTTGGGTTTTGGGTTCTGAGAGTATAAGAGTGAAAATGCAAAGTGAGTGAGTCTATAGAAGAAAAAGGTTAGATTGAGATGATTGCAATGGTAATGGTGTTCATGGTATTGGGATTTGTATAGTTTTGTTGGGATTTCATTGTTGATTTATTAGGTGTGGAAGCCATTGATGATAGCTAGAAGTGACTTTTTTATTTATTTAATATTTTTGGTTTTTTTAATTAACGTTTTATAAATAAGAAATAAATAATTAAATTAAGATTGATCCAAAATGACATCGTTTTGGGGATATTAACGGCAAAAATGGATGACTTTTTAACAGAGGACTGAATTGAGGAATTTTGAAATTTAGAAGACTGAAATGACCAAATGCAAACTTAAAGGATTAAAATGATAAGTGATAGAACTTAGAGGGTCATTTTTGCATTTTGGCCAAAATATAAAACCTCTACTGTGAGGTGTATTATAAAATAAGTTATTAAAATAAGTAAAATAGTGTTTTGAATTGCTAAAAGTTATAATTTTTAAGTAGTGAAAGGTCCCACCATTTTTGGATTGAGATAAGTTTTAATGCAATATCTCCATGAGAGATGAGCATCCATATGCTTCTAGAATACAAAAAGTGACAATTTACATAATTTTTCTCCAAAATTACCAACATTAGTGGATGTAAAAATGTGTATATTTACACATTTACTACAGTGACCATGTATATTTACACAATTATTTTAGCTGTGTATAATAATTCTTTATCATTTTTTTTATCTCTCCTCTTCTAGACTACTTCTTCCCCAATGTTCACAACAATCTAGCAGTACATTAGAAGAAGGAAGAAGCAAAGGACAACCACCCAACCCCCAATTCAGCACCACCATCACCACGTAACCTACCACCACCCAACCAACACCAACACAAACCATTTGAACAGTTAAAATCCACCACAAAGTTGACCCAAAATCAACAAAAAATTAAACCAAAATCAACACAAGCAATTAGAAAACCCAACTCAAAATCAATCAAAACTCACTTGGAAACCCAACTCAAAAATAGTCCAAAGTCACTAGAAAACCCAACTCAAAATCAATTCAAACCCACCAGAAAACCATCCCAACCCAAAATCAAAACCAAACCCAACAGAAAACCCACGTGAAAAACCCAACAAAGCCGCTACTGTAGCCAATTTGCTATCACTGCTACTGTCGCTCTGCCGCCGGATCCATCGCCGTGTGTGAGTGTTTGATAGAGGAAGATAATTGAGGGAGGGTTGAGAGGGAGACTTTTGGAATTGATATTTGAGAGATACGGTTCAAATGAAAGAGAGAGATACATAAATGAAATATAGATATTAATAAATAAATGAATAAAAAAGAATAAATAATATTATTTAAATAGAGTAGATTGTAAAATAGATGAACTAGTGTGTGTGTGTGTGTGTGTGTGTGTGTGTTTTGAAAAAGCGATAGTATAAAATAGAAGAAGTAAGTTCTTAGTATAAAATAGACGGAAAAATTTAACCGGAGTAATGTGAATGCTCTAAAAGTTGATAGGGAAAGCGATAGTATAAAATAGAAGAAGTAAGTTCTTAGTATAAAATAGATAGAAAAATTTAACCGGAGTGATGTGAATGCTCTAAAAGTTGATAGGGGAAAAAGTTTAAAAGGTTAAGAACAATTTACGTAAGAGAAATGTTAACTAATGCTCTAAGAATATTAATTTATGAGTTATTTTTAAAAATATTTTATTGAGAGAATGATAAAAATAAATAAATGTTGTTGATAGTTTTTAATATTTCCCATGAAAGTAATTTCAAAACATTCCTATTATGGTATTAACAATTAGTTTAAAGGCATCCATTAACATGACCATTTAGGCAATCAATTTTTACATTTCACATGATGTGGTAATTTTTTTTTTTTTTTTTTGATAGGACATGATGTGGTAATTGTATGGTGCATACAACCTTCAATAGTAAGAACTATATTTAGATCTTACTATATGGTACATTTAATTTCTTTTTTTTTATGCCAATAAAATTAAATTTTGGTCAATAATTCGAGCAACTTAACAATATATTAGGGTCTTTCAAGCAAAAAGAACCATATGCTTTTATATTCTTTTAAGTCTATACTACGGCTTTACTTTTAGTTTTTGCTTTACCTGATACACTGTCATTGTATGACTACTTTTCCTCAAAAAATTTATAATATATATTATACAATTAATTGGTCAAAGTCACGTAAATTTAACTTTTTTCATTGTACAAATACTTTTCTTTTTTCTTTTTACGATAATTTTGATTAGAAAAAAAATAGTAGTTTTAATTAATTAAGTGAATAAACTTAAAAAGTTACTTAATTTTTATATAACATCAATTAATTCAATATATATATATATATATATATATATAATAAACTTTTTAGTTATAAGATTAAAATTAAACATGTGATTGTCCATTCTAAGGAAATTTGATTAAATTTACACGAAAAGCGTCACTAAATATTATGTTTTTACATTTTGCTATCATGTTATTAGTAATAAACTTATTATATTTTTATTTATATAATTTAAAATTTTATTAATTATATAATTTATGATGTCATCAGTTCGACTATCAGTCGAATCTCGGTCTGACCAAAAAACCAGTAACTAGTCTATTTTTCGATTTTTTCATCGTACTGATTTATAAAACCATGGAAAAAACCAAAAAAAAAAAAATTGAACAAAAATCTGGAAAAAAAAATTATAATAGAACCAGTAACAAGGCCCAAACCAAATGCCAATAAAAAAGCCCAGTATAAGATCAATCTCATCTCAAACTAAGACTATCACTACTCCAACACCAACATGATTACGTTTTTAATTCAAAAAATATTAAAAAAACAAAATCCTCAGTGCTTCAATGTCTTACAGATTCACAATTCATTAAACAATTTAAACTAAAACTAAATCAAACCTAAAGGTTAAAAGGAAATAAGAAACTCACTTACTCTCCCCAGCCATTGCCGTCCATCCATGTTCAACAACACTAACAACGACCACAATTGAACTTTACAAGCTTTATGTTGTAAAATTTGATGTATTTGAGTGTTTTTTTATTGTTGTTGTTGTTGTCAATATATAAAATTTTCTTTTTATTAGATTATATAATTTATACTTCTCGAGAAACACTCTAAAAAAAATTCCTAGAGCCGCTATTGGTTTTGGGGGAGTGGTTTTGGGGGAATGATGTGTAGTAAATAGAGTTTGGGATGTAGGTTGTATTATTAAAACTAGTATGTAACCACGTGCAAATGCACAGTTATAATTAAAAATTTTAGAAGATCAAATTATACATAGTATTAGTTTACATTTTTTTAAACCTTATTTTTAAAAGTTTATAATGGTTACTCATTATATATATATATATATATATATAGAAAATTTAATTAATTTTAAACTTTTTGATTTTTGCATCCAATAATTCACTTGGCATATATAAAAAAAAAACTTAGATGGACACTTGGCGAAAAATTGGATTCCAATTGAAATTCAATTTAGAATCTAATTGGATTTGGACTCTTCGATTTTTACACTCAATAATTCACACAAAATTAAAATTTAAATAGGACACGTGGTGCAAAATTAAGAATCTAATTAAAATCTAATTTGATTTTTTTCTCTGCTTTGTTTATACATATATATATAAATGAGAATGCAAACTAGATAAATTAACTTTGAGCATGCAAAATGCTTTTTTTGTTTCATTACTTGATTGGAATGCTCGTATGTTACTTTCAAATTTAGAATAGCTTTTATTAACAATTGCCCTAAGGGCATTCGTTAACATAACCCATTTAACAATTTTAATTATTTTTTGGATAAAATTTAGTTACAAAATTGGTTGTAACTTAAGGCAATAACCTTACTCAATTTTTTTTTTTTTTTTTTATTGGAGGTGAATTTTGATAAATCCACCTTTAAATTACATTTTTTTTCTTATATCCACTATGCTTGCAAAATTTCTAGAAAATTATCAATGGTTATGTCATTAATAAATTATTTAAATCACTAATTTTTGTAGTTTAAAATTATGCAAAATGCCTTTTTTTTTGCATTACCTAATGGGAATGCTCGTATGTTACTTTCAAATTTAGAATAGTTTTTATTAACAATTTCCCTAAGGGCACTCGTTAACATAACCCATTTAATAATTCTAATTATTTTTTGAACAAAATTTAGTTACAAAATTTGTTGTAGCTTGAAGCAACAACCTTGCTCAATATTTTTTTTATTGAAGGTGAATTTTGATAAATCCACCGTTGGATTACATATTTTTCTTATATCCTCCATGCTTACAAAATTCCTAAAAAATTAAAAATCAATAGCTATGTCATCAATAAATTGTTTAAATTGCTAATTTTTATAATTTAAAATTATGCATAAAATATAAGCCTGTAGATCATGTAGTAAATAATGTCCGATTGTCACAAAATTTGACATGTGTATTAAGAGTATAAAAAACATGCAATCTAATGGTTAGATTTTTAAAATATGTGGCAATGTTAATTTAAAAAAATAAATTGTAATTTTAGGTTAAAACCAATCTTATAGCTAAATTTTATGCTTATTTTTTTACCCTCTAAAGGCATGCATCAAAATAAGCATTTATAGAACAAGCATTTATTTTGCACTCTTGAATGGGTCTTTGCAGGCACATTTATTTCAGCAAGGAGAATTTGAATCAGTACATCGTACCTTGCTGGTTGCATTTGGGAATTGGGAATTCAGCCCTATCGATCTTGAGAATCCCTTAGCTAACAATGAAGTCTCAGTTCATTTGTGGCAAGGTGATGAAGATAAGCTTGCAGATGTTGAATTGCAGCGCTTTATTGCCAAAAAACTTCCATGGATTCAATACCATGAGTTACCAGGTGCTGGACACTTTTTTCCTTATGCTGATGGAATGAGCCAAGTTATCATAAAGACACTTTTATTTGGCAAGAAGCAACAGAATTTTGATGCAGAAGTAACAGAATGTTGATCTTATATAATGTCGAAGAATTCTTGTCATTTTTATTTTTAAAGAGAACCTTTTGCTTTATTAAGAATTTAAGAGTGTCCCAATGTATTCTCCGAATTTAAGAGTGCATTTTGAGGTGAGTGGATCTGAGTTCGTCCTTTGGTTCTAATTTGGCCATGAGATGTCAAATCTTGGCCATTGAGCGGCTGATCTAGGCTGAGGGTGGCCTGTCTTAGTTTCGGGGCTTGGATCATGCGGTAGAAAAGGTTTAAAAGTAAATAAATAAATTATATAACCAAAGCCTCTGAGACTCTCACAATATTTCACATCATCATTTTAATTTACAAATTTTTTAACCTAAATAGTCTAAATAGTGAGAGAGTCCTACTCTCTCTCTCTCTCTCTCTCTCTCTCTCTTCCTTAATCCTAATTTTTTTTTTTAGTGAGTCTTTATTTTCTTTTTCTTTTTCTTTTTTCGAGACCTAAATTGAGTCTTTTTTAAAAAAAAAAAAAAAGAAAAGAAAATTCTAATGTGAAGTCTAATTAAAAAAAATTATAATTATGTTTTTAATCCTAATTCTAACGTAAGTCTCTCAAAAAGTCAAAAACTGCAATTTTATATGATATATAGATAATAAGAATGATGTGGCAAGCTTGAAGGATATGAAAATGCAATTTGTAGATCTACTATCAAGATAACATAGATTAAATTAGTGGTGAACAAAAAATTTAATTGCAGTTGAGTATTATGTGAAGTCATACCATAAAATAGCTCATGCCAGAATGTGTTATGTGGAACCAATGATATGAAAAAAAAAGAATTTTTCTAAACCATTATATTGAACAAAAATTACTTATTTTCATTCATTTTCAAGTTATACATTTTTTAAAGTTAAGTTATAAAACTTTAAGTAAAATAAGTACTTTTAATTTTTATTTAATTATCCTGCGCATTGCATGAGTTAGCGACTAGTATTGTTTAAAAACTGAAAATTGTTATTTAAGTGCATGTAACAAATGGGCCCTTACTTGTTAAAGTGCCCCAAATGTTTGTTACTTTGTTTACATATATATCCTATGACTTCGTTGGGTGTAAAGTCAATATTGATACATTTGATGAAGACGTTGGAAGTCATTGTGTATGATGATACATTGATACTAAAAGTGACTAGGGTAGTTGCTAGGTTTAGAGGACCAAAATGTGACAAGAAAGCCCATTCCATGAAAAGTAAGGAAAGACCATGGGTCTTAACAAAAAAAAGGCCTAGTTCATGATGAGTGCCCAAAGGTCCAAAAAAAAAAAACCTTCGGCCAGGAAGCAAGTCCTCCATCTGCTGGGAAAGTTTGAAGATCCTCAGAAGAACACGGATAGCCTAGAAGATCTTGAGAAGGACATAGTAGCCTAGAAAATCCTGAAAAGGGCATGGGAGACCTAGAAGATAGTTTGGGAACAAGTCACTAACATGTATCCTTGAAAGAAGGAAAAAAGAAGAAGGGAAGATTCGTTAAATATCAATTCAAAATCAGAGGTAGAGAGAAGTGAAAGGGACAAGTGGTGTCATCGGGTTCAAAACCTGGCGAAGGAACCGAGGGACCTCGGTCAGGGCAGAGGACATTTAGCAAATGGGAGGATGGCCATAGGCTTTCCAAACTCACCCATTGCGAAAAGGAATTTATGCCATTTTTGGAAAAAGGTCAAACCAAGAAGAGTTAACATCAAGGCCCTAAGACCTTGATGTGTCATTTGAAAACCTTGAGAAGAGGACCTTGGCTAACACATGGAAAAGCCAAGGTGTATGTTCAGATTCCCAGCAAAAGTCATTAAATATCCAACAAACAAGGCATCACATTTGTAATCCATAGTCCAAGCCCATGGGATCTTGAATTGGTAGTAAAGGAGAAGTGGTTTGGTTGGTAGGGGAGTGATTTTTAGTGAACGGAAGAACCTAAAGTTTTCCCTTGGTTAATGTATTTGCTTGGAATGCATGAACTAATGGAAAACTCAGTTCCTCTATGTGCATGGCATCCCTCCACAACTTCCTCTCAGTTGCCCTTATCAATCAATGCTGTCATCCATTACATTGAATATCCCACCTACTCCTTTAACTTTCTAGAAAGGCATCTTCCATTTGTAGCTAAAGTCAAATACTCTTTTGAGTTGTAATTGCCAAATTAAGCTAAATCTCTGCCTAATGAACTCTTTCAAGTTCCTGTCAAAGGATATGGTTTTACCCAGCAAACTAAGGACATCCTCGCCTGGGGGTCCCAGGCCATGTCCAATATAAAATGAACACCAAAGCATAGTGTTAGGTTACACATGTGAGTGAAGTCCCACATTAAATAAAGATGAGAAGAATGAGCAGTTAATATAACATAATTGAGCACATACCCATTGGGCTTAGGCCTTTTGGGTTAAAGTGTCTCTTTATATGTTATATTAATTACTCAAGGAAGCTTCTCAAGTTGTTTATCCCCTCGACAAGTGGTATCAGAGCCCGTAGTGGTGTGCGGCGAAGGTGGTGAGGTGTTCATGGTCCCTACTCAGCAAGGATATAAAAAGCCTAAACAGCCCACACACAAAGATCCTGGAGAAGAAAAAAAAAGCCCAACAAAGGAATATTGCTAATGATTAAATAATGATGTGATGCGAGGTTCCCATGGACATGGACGTGCGGGTTGACACGTGGTTCCCATGGATGGCATACGAGAGACCCATGGATGACGCATTGATGAAGTGAAAAACTCATTAGGCAAGGGCGAGTAAGCAGGACTTATTCATGGCCTATAGAGATGTCTTGAAGTCCATAGAGAAGCAGACTCACACGTGAGGGGGAGATTGTTGGGTTACACGTATGAATGAAATCCCACATTAAATAAAGATGAGAAGAATGAATGATTAATATAACATAATTGAGCACATACCCATTGGGCTTAAGCCTCTTGGGTCAAAGTGTCTCTCTATCTGTTATATTAATTACTCAACCCCCCAAGGTGTTTATCCCCCCGACACATAGCAAAAAGGGGGGTTCAAGGGGGGAGAGTTCTAGGGGTTTAGAGGGAAGTTCTAAGAATTCTAATAGTTCAACAAGGGAGAGGGGAGAAAGAAAGAATAGAACAAGAGAGCCAAGGAGGAGGACTTCGTCCCATATCCTTGAAATCTTTCAAAATATCACTTAACCTCTAAAGAAACATATACAAAAATATGCACACATCAGATATCACTCTCTCCCACAAAATCCTACTTACTTGATTGCCTTGGAAGGAAATCTCCAAGCAAAGCTACTTGGACTTGAGTTCCAAATCCCACAAGTCTTATGCAAAGCACTAAGTTTGTGAGAATTAGAACCAAGGACCTCATGGCTACCCCATTTTTATGAAGTTCATGCTGTTAGGATTAGTACTTTTAAATCCTATTATATGATACTATGTATGATATTGTGTATGACTTAATACTGTGATTAATAAAGTTGTTTTATTATTATCTAAAATAATGGTAACATGAATATGGGACATTATCATATAGTCCATGAGATGCATAGTATGTGATTTATGTGAAAAGTCACAAAAGATATAAATCACAAGTTCTTTTAAACTCAGAATTATAGTTCATAGTTGATGATGAAATTGAGCATTTCACCTGCAAAGACTATAAAATATCAACTAAGATGATTTTTCTTGATCATGGAAGTGGAGACTTCTAGTTGATATATTGATATGTTTTAAAAGTTAAGACATATTGAGCTGTACTGCTATGAGATTTATTATTCTCTTAATGACTGTCAAATGAATAAAAAATCTCACGACTTCTATTTACATGAACTCTTAATTCTAAGAGGATAATGGACCTGATCATGAAGTGTAGGTTACTTTGATATATCAAGAGTGAGGTCTAAAGTAACAGTTAAAACCTCAGTATGTTGGGCAGCCACATTTAGTGTTGATGGAACATATATTCTCAAAATAAAATTCATAGTCTCTTAACGGAGATATAAAATATTCCCTTGAAATAAGTTTAATGAGTTCAGTTATTCAGAGAGTTAGGCCTAACCACTTTAGTATGAAGTTACTAAAGTATATATTTATGAAATTGGATTTCATAAATATATGATGAATAACTTTAAAGAATTAAACTGAGTACTCAAGGATAAGATGTAGAAATTTTTAAAGTAGCAGTCTACATTCATGACTTTGTATTATTACGAATATTTTATGAAGGGGTTGCATGTATAACAAAGTCTTGGGATATAATTTATAAATAAGGCTTAGAGTGCAATTATATTTATATAGTGATATTAAATATAGTTAATGGTAACTTTGGAGTTGACAGAAAAACCCAAGGCCCATTGGAGCTAGTGTCTTATTGGTCCCTTTTGGTTCCACTCAAAACTACACACATAAGCCCAATTGGAAAGGCCTAAAAGGTTTGCCCAATTAGATAATCAGTTACAAGGAGAAAAACATACATAATTTTTATGTATGAAAAAGAGAGACATCATTGTGAAATAGTGTGTATGTGAGAGTGAGACACTCATTCATTCTCCCTTGGAAACTGATTAAGAGATCACGAGGCACTATCATGGGGGAACCAAGTGAAAGAACTCTTTTAATGTTCACACAATAAAAAATAAGCCTTAAATATTCTATTTTAATCTCCTTCTCATTGTGAATTTTATAAATAATTCTTTTACTCATTTTGTAAGAATAAAATGTCATTTTATGACATTAAAACACTTACAATAATACTTTATTACTTAGGAGAAAATTGCATTCTTTTTCTTGTGGGGCTCTATGTAACTTGTGCACAAACTGGCGCATATAACAACCCCAATAGGCCACGGAGGACCGAACCCAATTCACCTAACTTCTACTTCAACACCTTCTCAATGACCCGAGATCCCACATTAGCATTGGGCCTAGGAACTGTCAAAAAAAAGGGACTCACTAGATTATCCATCAATTAATATGATGTTGAGATTTGAATATGTTCAAAGTAATTTTCAACCTTAAAAGTTTTAGGATAGAATATAGTCAACATCTTTTTAGTATGGGTTAATATCAGTCAGGTCCAAAACATTTTAAAACTAACTAATTTTGATCCTAATCACCGTGAGGCAAGAGTAACAATTTAGGGATCAAGTTGGGTTTAGTGACCAATTTGGTCTTTTCTTTATATATAAAATAGAAATTCTAATTTAGCTTGATTTAAGTGTATATGTGTGTGAATCTCCCTCTTGGAGATTTCAACCCTAGCCCTTGACCCCACACCCTACAAACACTTATACTTATGGAGTGACTATCGCACCAAGTGTGGTGAAATTATATTTACTCTTTGAGTTTTATTTGTTGCACCTTTAATTTATTGTGAACTTAAGTTTGCCATGAACTTGAAAGTTATAATATCTATTTGCATAGTGAATTTTTTAGGAGCTGCTCTGTGATTTTTCCTGTTAAATCAGAGGATTTTCCATGTAAAATTTGGTATTCTTCTGTGATTGTATTTCTATTGTACTTACTGAAATTTTTGCTTCCATAAAATTTTTATATTGCTTAGTAGTTATTAATTTTAATTCACATAAAGACATTAAGAGGATTTAGGTTATTTCAATGGCAGAATTGTTATACATTATCGAGGGCGAAAAGTTTCCTTTCCGACAAATGAGATTTATGTTGGGTTGGGGGCCTAAACCGAAACTCAACGATGGGCCCGATGCACAACCCAAAGGCTATCGACGAAGATCCAAATAATTCACTCTATTTTTATGCCTTGGGCCTAGATTTGGACTTACAAGAATAGCCTATAAGCAATCCCAATAGCAGACACGTTAGTGCGGTTAAAAAGCATACTGTATGAAAATAGCCCAGCCATAAAATGTTTTTGCAGAAAGTAACCCAGGGGTAAAGCACTTCTGCAAAAAAGGGTAACTCAGCTGTAAAGTACTTCTACAGAGTATAGTAACCTAGCCGTAGAAATATTTATGCAGAAGAATAACTCAGCAATAAAGTTTTTCACAGATTGAGGGAAACATCCATATTTTCAGACTCATTATCTGTTAACTCTAGAGAAGAGTCTTCTAATACGACAATATGAGGGAAAAATTCTATGGTAACAATTACATCATAACCATCAATTGTAAATGAATAAGTAAATATTATGGGTTTCATAATAACAAATAATGAGGAAAGCTTAGTGTGAGATGAAGGGAGAGAGAGAGATCCCAGCTAGTGCAGCAAGACCATTATGGTGCCAAGGCATGCTTATGAATGTAGTATATATAATGAGTGGAGAGAGCCATTTGTGAGTAGTATGAGTAATGAGTGAGAGTGTATGGTAAGGCTGCTGGAACTTTTTGCTGCGGAGGAGCTATATGTTTTTAAGTAGAGGTATGAGAGGTGTTTTTGAGCTAGGAGTTGGGGAACTCAGCTTCCATGCTTGAAACTAAGAGTTTTGTGACTTAGAACTTTGCTAGAATTTAGAGAAGCCGAAACAGAAGGGTTTTTGTGAGAGTTTTTCTCTGTGAGTATCTTTCATGGTATGTTCTTCCTCCCCTTTAAGGCATTAATGGAGAGTTCCATTTATAGTTGAGATTTAGGAGGTAATTAGCAAATAACTTTTGCTAAATCTTCCCCAATCTTCAGAAAATCCTTAGGTATTCATTCTTAGGATTTTAGCTAAGAGTGGTAAGCTTAACTTTTGGAAGATTATTGCTGTTTTGGGTAATATCAACTGGGATTCTAACTTAGCATTAATGCAGATTGATCTTGGCTAATGGGCTTAGAGTATGCATTAAGCTAATGACCTTGGTTATCCTGCTTACTAGATTCAGAGCTCCCAAAGGCAGGTTGCATCACCCCAAGCCGGGTGTCAACCTTGGAGCCTTTGCTGAGAACTCTGTTGAGATCCCCTAGGTGCCCTTCAAACCACATTTCCCTAAGTTTCCCCATTAGAGGTTCGTGTGCTTAGTCCATGAATTAGAAAATACATATTTTTAGCATGAAAAATGAGCTGATTTCAGCTTGCTTCAGGAGCTTTAATGGCCTGGTCATGGCTGCCTTTTATGCTTGAGCGAATGGGTTGGAGGAGAAAGAAGAGATGGTTGGCTGAAGTGTTTCAGCTTTCTGTCAAGTCCTTCAACTTTATGTCAAGTCAGTTTCAGTTTTATGTCACATGATAAATGATGATATTTCAGCTTGTGGAAGAAGGGTTCAACCTCTGGTGGACACGTGTCCTGTTCTGACCTCGATTGGACAAGCTGAAACTTGACAGCAGTGGACTTCAACTGTTGACTTGTGCTGGGTTTTGGCTGATTAGCTCATGTGAGCTTCAACTGCTGGGACTTAAGTATGGGCTAGGCTAGTCCAACTAGGCCTTATATTTAAGCTTCTTTGGGCTTGATTATCCCTACAAGATGAAGAGTTTTTTCACGGATGATATACATGGGCTTTTATAAATTTTGTAAGAGAAGTATCTCTTGAAGGATGAGTATTTATATTTCCCATGAGTAAGAGATTTAGTATATGTGAAATAAGTGTTAAGATAATATTTGAGTTTTGTAAATATGTGCCAAAGTAGCATTTGGATTTTTAGAAATAGTGCCAAAATAATATTTGGGCTTTTAGAAATAGTCTCCAAAATAATATTGGGCTTTTAGAAATAGTGCCAAAGTAATATTTGGGCTTTATGAAATAGTGCCAAAATAATATTGCACTTTTAGAAATAGTGCCAAAGTAATATTTGAGCTTTATGAAATAGTGCTAAAATAATATTGGGCTTTTAGAAATAGTTGCCAAAATAGTATTTAGGTTTTATGAAATAGTGACAAAATAATATTGGGCTTTTAGAAATAGTTTTCCAAATTAGCATTTGGGTTTTGTAAATTAGTTAAAATAGTTGCCAAAATAATATTGGGTTTCATGAAATAGTTGCCAAATAATATTTGATCTTTTGGAAATAGTTGAAATAGTTGCCAAAATAATATTGGGCTTCATGCAATAGTTGCCAAATAATATTTGGGTTTTGTAAAATAGTTTGCCAAATTAGTATTTTAGCTTTGTAAAATAGTTTAAGATTTTGTAAAGATATTGTTATGTAGCAACGGACTTAGTAAATGTGTCGTGTAGCAATGGGCTTAGTAATGTGCCATGTAGTAACGGGCTTAGAGGTACCGTGTAACAACGGGCTTAGAGGTACCGTGTAGCAACGGGCTTAGAAAGGTGCTGTGTAACAACGGGCTTAGAGGTGCTGTGTAGCGACGGCCTTAGTAAGGTGCCCTGTAGCAACAGGCTAAGAGGTGTTGTGTAGCAACGGGCTTAGTAAGGTGCCGTGTAGCAACAGACTTAGAGGTGCTATGTAGCAACGAGCTTAGAAAGGGTTTTTGTTGGGCCTCTTGGGTTTTGCCCACAAGTTTAATGATTTTGGGCCTTTTGTGGAGGAAGTATGATTTTGTGGCCCAATGTTGGTAGCAAGGTGATGGGTATTTTTGTGAAAACTCAAGTTGGATAATATGTGGAATGTAATGGGTGATATTTGTGAGATGGCCCAAAGTAATTTGTGGGGCTTATATATGTAGAAAGTATTTATGGGAGCCCAATAACATGGAGAATATCTAAGTAATATGTGGGAGATATTTATGTGGGCTTTAAAATAATTTTTGGGCTTGTGTGGGTATTTTGTGAGTGGGCTAAAGAAGTTAGATCCCGAAAAATTATACCTCAACATTTGGCCCCCCGAGTCACGTGTGAGCAATTTCTGTTTAGTCATACGTGCGAGTTTGAAATTTTGGTGGCAATGAGTGTCCTTCTGCCTTTTTTGTTTCTGAGAAAATAATATCTCTGCTTCTGTGAGTTATAGCTGAAGGAGAAGATTGCTAGGTTCTAGTCATGCTAGCACTGCTGGGTTGGCTGTGCTAGAAAGTGAGGCTACGACTAGGGGTGTGGCTGAATCAGTTGCTGGGGGTTTTGGTGCAGAGGTTAGGCTAGGAGAGCGCTTGTTGCTGCTGCAAGACCCATGGTATTTTTCAACTTCTCTGTTCCCAGCAGTTGGTGCTCCCGAGGTCAGCCCACCCGGTGTCCAAAAGAAGTGGATTTTGAAGGGTGAAGCCCCCAGTCATGAGACAGCATGAGAGATGAGAATCCGCTAGTGCTAGAGGAGTCTGTGATTGCAAAAGCTGCTACAAGGTTCCTAAGGTCACTGTTACTATTGGAGAGGCTGTTGCTAGGGAGTCCAGCAAGGAACATGCTGGCAAGGACCCTGATATTACTGTTACTACTGGGGAAGCTGTTGCTGGTGTGCCCAGCCAAAGACCTGTTTTTCTTTGACTGTTCATGACGTTCACCAAAGCAAAGAACCTCTAGGTATGATGTATTTGAGTTGTTCATATTTAGTAAAGCAAGTTTATTGTTCAATGATACTTGACTGTGTGAATGCTTTTCTGTTACTGTTGGGGACATAACCATGCCTCTTTTTTGCAGAGTTGGGGATTGAGTCTTCTAGTGCTTTTACCAAGGGAATGAGCCTTGAAGAATTCTTGGAGAAATTTGTAGAGGATGAGGAGAATGAGAAAGTGGCAGCTAACTTCCATCCTTTTTCAAGCAATGCTGTCATGTCCCAGCGGTCTGAAATTCCTACAGAAAGTCAGCCACTGCTGGCAGTAATTGTAAGGAAACACCCACACTTCTTGACTGGATGCAAGCTAGGTGCTCCATTGAGGAAATCTGGACTTCAATTGCTTGTTGTTGTATTGCTAGATATGCAGTGTACAAAACTTGAGAGTTCAAACTTGAAGAAAGCACTTGAGTGGAAGAATGCACTTGAGTGGAAGAATGCTCTCAAGGACTTGTTATTTATGAAGTTTGGAGTCCAATTCATTCTTGATAAGATTCAGGCTACTGCTAAGACTTGAATTACTCAAGATGATGAGCTTATAGTAAAGTTAGCTACCCTTGAGAAAGAGATTGCTGCAAAAAGATCTGAGCTTTCACTTTTGCTGAATAAGAGAGATGACATGGTGCGGTCTTCGTCAGCTGGAGGTGCTTCTTCCTTAATAGAAACCTTTGGTGATGGCTTATTTGATTAGCTTTTCTTTTATTACCATTAGCAGCCTAGTATTTTGGACATTTGTCTTTGAATTATGATGCAATGAAACATGTTATGTATTTTAGGTATATTTAGCCATGTAGGCTGTGTTTTGTGCAAAGGTGCACTAGTCATGTGAACTTTATGTGGTAACTCAATATTTTCCCAACTGTGCAAGCTGTGTCTTTGTTAATGCACATGTACATGAACTTATTTTGTGAAAAATGATTTATATATCAAAGAATAGTATATTCAAGCAGAAATATAGTCATGGAAATTATATACATAATTTTGAAAATGCTCGTTGTGTACATGACTATTTTGATTCAAGATGCCTAGTTGTTAGGGCTGTAACTTTATTTATAGTTTAGAGTATGTATGTTCATGTATGGAAAGTAATATTAGAGTGTTGGCAAATATAAGAAGTTCATGTTTGAGGCAAAAGGCAATGCTTAATTTTTATTCACATGGTAGTAGTAGTTTAAGATCATACAAAAGAGAGTTACTTGGTACTTACTTGAAAGGTGAGTTAAGCATTATACAAATTAAGCCATTTGCCATTGATAGGTTCCATGAGACTTTCACCTTTTGCTATAGCTAGACAATAATAACCGTTGTCATTGGCTTCTCTGATGAGATAAGGCCCCTCCCAACTTGGGGCAAACTTAGAGGGTGTGAGAGATTCCTCCTTATGTGATCAGTTGCCTTTAGAACCATTTTTTCCTTGACAAAAATCCTAGATTTCATGGCCTTGTTGTAAGCATTGGCCATCTGCTGCTAATACCGCTGGGTGCGGTTATAGCAAGATTTCGCGTCTCTTCCAAAGTTTCAAGGTCTGTAGTTCTGATTTCTGCACAAGTAGCAGCATCTATGTCTATTTCTTGTCCATGAACAACCCTTGGGGTAGGAACCAATAGCTCAACTAAAGATATAGCCTAGGTACCATACACAAGAGAGAATGGTGATAGACCGGTGGCAATTTTGCTTGAGCTTCGGTATTCCCATAAGGTTTCCAACAGGTGTTCAGTCCAGCCACCCTAATATTCATGCACCATCTTGCTAAGAATTCTTAATAGCACCCAGTTGGTGGCTTCCACTTGGCCATTACCTTGTGGATAATAAGGAGTGGACTTGCGGTGCTTGATGTGGCGATGGTCAAGTAATTTTCGGACATCTTTGTTGACAAAAGGAGTGCCATTATCTGTAACAATCTCATGAGGGATGCCAAATCTTCAAATTATATGCTCTTGGATAAAATTCACAACGGTTGGGCCTGTAGCCTTTTTTAGCGAAATGGCTTCAACCCACTTTATGAAGTACTCAGTGGCCACTAGTATCCAAATATGACCCTTGGATGGTGGATTTATGGGTCCTATTAGGTCAAGCCCCCAAGTATGGAATGGCCAAGGAGTTTTCATGTTTTGGAGGTTAGTGGGGTGAGTATGTATGGGATTCACATGGACTTGGTAAGTATGGCAAGTCTTCACACATTCAGCTACATCTTGTTTCATGGTGGGCCAGAAACACCCTAGGTTGAGCAACTACTGGAGAAGTTGCCTTTTGCCTTGTTGGTCACCACACTCTCCCATATGTACCTCTTGCATAATCGATTGTGCTTTGGGGGTCCCTAGACATCTCAAAGGCTCCCTATTGAACCCCTTCCAAAAAAGGATACCCCTTTCCACAAAATAGCTAATAGCCAACTTTCTCAAGCGGTGGGCCTCCTCATGATTGTCGGGCAAGATGCCCTCTATGAGATACTCAAGAAGGGGTATACGCCAATCACTAGTGGTAAAGGCTGCATACGAATCCTTCTAATCAAAAGCATATTGGCAGCTAGTGCATTGTTCTTGGATAGTAGTAGCTTGTTTGCTCATTTCTGGCCAGTAATAACCAACCGTTAGAGGCATCTGCAGAGACTGACAGAACTGCTGGCACCACAGAATTTTTCATGGACTTCTTTTAATCGCTTAGTGGACTCACTAGGGCTTAAGCACCTAGCTAGAACTCCTTCAGGCAACTTCTTGTACAACTCTCCAGCCATTAGAGCGTAATCTTTGAGTACCTTCAAATGATCTTTCTCATCCGGTGATAATAATGCTTCTTTAATGGGAGACCGCCAATCTGTCTGACCCAACGGTTGCTCAAAGAATTTTTCCTTCAGCATTTGTACGATTGGGATAGGCCTTTTCACAATAGTTACATCTGTAGTTGCACCTTCAAATCTGGCTTTTGACCCTAATGTGGCTAGAGCATCGACGAAACAATTATCGAACCTTAAAGAGTGCTTAATATTGAATTCTTCAAAAGAGTCCTCAAACCTTTGAGCCATAGCTCTATATGGAGCTAAAGACGGTTCCTTTTGAGTGTAAAATCTCCTCTAGCTTGGCAAACAACCAGATTTGAGTCTCTAATCACTTGAAGATGCTTGATACCCATTTCATGAGCTACTGCTAGGCCCGTAAGATATGCTTCATATTCAGCCATATTGCCGGTGCATAGGAAATCAAGCTTGAATGACATAGCCGCTACTTCTTCGGTATTTTTGGACAGGACTACTCCAACCCCTCCTTCAGAGGTGGTAGAGGATCCATCAAATCTCAAAGTCCAAGCAGCCCCAGCTGCTTCCATCAGTGCAACTGTTGGCAAATCTCTAGGTACTTCATCAGTAATGTCCCAGCTGTCTTCTTTAGGGAAGTTTGATAGTAAATCAGCAATGGCTTGACCCCTTACAGCCATTGGGGTGATTGCTATGATTTCAAACTCAGATAATTGTAATAGCCATTGTGCTAGCCTTCCGTAAAGGACTAGTCGCCTCAAGAGTGAGTGGATTGGATGAGATTTTGTTAAGAGTTATACCGTGTGAGCTACCAGATAGTGACGCAGCCACTAGGCTGCATATATTAAAGTAAGACAAGCCCTTTTAGCCCTTGGGTAGAGGGTTTCAGCATCTTTTAATTTTTTGCTAACATAATAAACCGGTCGCTCGACCCTTTTTTGGTCATATTGGGCTATGAGTGCCCCAATTGCCTCATCGTTGGTAGCCAAATATAGCTTGAGTGGTTTCCCTGGTATGGGTGCACATACGATTGGCAATCTGGTCATGAATTGCTGCAACTGAAGGAATGTCTGTTGGCATTTGGAATCCTAGCGTAAGGGCTTTCCTTTTTTCAGCAGTGGTGTGAAGATAGCAGTGAGGGCAGCAAGATCCGGAATAAATCATCGAATGTATGAGAGTTTACCAAGGAAAATTTTGAGCTGTATGAGTGTAGTAGGTGGCTTCATAGTAGCAATGGCTTGCACTTTGCTAGGATCAACATCTATGCCTCTTTGGTGGACAAGAAATCCTAGAAATTTTCCAGCCGTAACTCCAAAGGCACAGTTGAGTGGATTCATGCGAAGTTTGTAGAGCCGACACCTTTCAAAGACTTTTCGTAAAATGGCAAGATGATCTCCTCTTGTCTTTGACTTCACAACAATGTCGTCGACATAGTCCTCAATCTCTTTATTTATCATGTCATGAAAGATTGCGGTCATACCCCTTTGATATGTGACTCCGGCATTTTTGAGACCGAAGGGTATGACGGTATAGTAAAAGTTGCCAATAGGAGTTCGGAAGGCTGCCTTGGCTGCATCTTTGGATGACATTCTGATTTGATTGTAACCACTAAAACCATCCATAAATGAGAACATAGCATGCCCAACAGCTGAATCAATGAGCATGTCCATATTTGGAAGTGGAAACTCATCTTTAGGGCATGCTTTATTAAGATTTCTGAAGTCAACACAGCATCATATTTGTCCATTCTTTTTCTTGACTGGTACAATATTTGAAAGCCACTTTGGGTGCATGATAAGCTTGATGAACCTAGATATGAGAAGCTTTTGAACTTCTTGAATAATTTGAGCTTCAACATCAGGATGGAAGGTCTGCATGGGCTATACTACTAGTTTTGCCCTGGTTCCATGTTGAGAGCATGTGCTACTAGGATACTAGGATCATCACTAAGATTAATGGTCTCCAACTCCATATCAGGTGAAAAATTAGTTACCACTGGGGGCTCTTCAGACAGTTCTGCCAGATTGCTAGGCAGATTTTCTTCTACCGTTAGGACTTATGTTTCTTAAGTATAACAACAAGTTGGTGTAGTACTTGCTTCATTCAATCCAGGACCCTTCTATTTGAGATAGCCAGGCCCTGTGTACCATCATAAACAATACCCTAAACGACCATCTGGCAACTGGATCCGTACACATTGTGGCTACGAGCCACCGTTGGGGGCTTCCCTACGTTCTCTTTTCTTTCTCCTCTGATCAAGGAAAGATCTCATGTCTATTTCTGGATTATTCTCAATATCTTGCCAGCTGGGTAATGGAATCCCAACAGGCCTTGACGTAGAATCTTCCCTACTTGGGGTGAGCTTATCATAGAAAGTAGCCTCAAAATAATGTGCTTCGAATAGATCAAATGGTGTAGGATTAGCAGGGATGCGTATAGGCTTACTATTGAATCTTTCTTTGACACATTGGTGATAAGTGGAGGGCACAAGCTTGTGCTTATGGAGTTATGGTCTCCCAAGTAAAGCATGATAAGAAACGGTTGAGTCGATAACATGGAATCTAGTGAGGGCAGCAATGGGCCCCACTTTAAAAACTAATTGTATACTGCCAAGAGTGCATTCATGAATTCTAGCAAAACTAAAAACCTTAATAAGTGCACCAGCGATTCTGCTGAGTGGGATCCAAGCTGCTTTGAGTAGGATCCCAGCTGCTTTGAATGTGCTGGCTGGTATAAGATTAAGTGATGCTCCAGTGTCCACTAGTGCCCTTCTTATGTGAACATCATTAATTTGAGCAGCAACATATAATGATTTACTATGATCAGGGTATTGTACCTCCATGTCCTCATCGATGAAGGTAATGGCATTAGTAGTCTCTAGGAAGGCTCAGCTGGCATGAGCTTCAACCGTGAGGCAGTGTGTTCCGGAGCTAGCAGCAATGGATACAAAAGCTTCGGTTGCTGTTCTCCTTAAATCCTCTTTGAGCCCCAACTAATTGAACAAGGTCTACAAGGTAGGGCTTCTTTGAAATGCAGAGATAGATGTTGGGGGCATACCTGTACCGTTGGCAGTTTCATTCTCATCAGCCCCATTATGGAAAAGTACAGTTGTTATGGCTTTTCCTCTAGGATGTTGGGGCAGTGGGTTCCACTAGATCCCTTGTTCACGAGTGAGGTTCAAAGTACCATCCGAAATTTTCTTATGAAATGTACTCCGAATCGCTTTATAATCTCTAGTTCCATGGCTTACATATCAATGATACCGACAATAGAAAGGCTTTCTCATGTCTTCTAGAGTAGACTCTTGGATAGGCTTGAATGGCCTAATTACTCCATCAGCCATCCATTTGTCAATGACGGCATTCATTTCTTCATTGGTGCATGGTATGGGAGGATACTCTTTTTCCTCTTCTCTTTTTCGCTTCTCTCTAACTATTGGTTTACTGCTGGAGACTGTGAGAGCTTGAGGGACACTTTTCTTTTCTAGTTTGGCCTTTTCGGTGGTCGGAGGCTTAACTAAAACGGCTGTCTTTCGAGCTTTCTGGAGCAATTGGGAAACTAAATAATATCAAGGTTCTCTAAATAGGCACGATACTCATGACACATGTTGTCAATGCAAATCTCACAAGCTCTTGTTCTTTGTACTGCCCATAGCAATCAAGAGTAGCATCCCTAAATCATCAGATGAAATCAAGGAATCCTTTGGAGGACTTTCGCTTAGTGTTGTGAAGTGTGAGAATGGTAACTTTTTCTTCTCCATGGAAATATTTTGAGCAAAAATTTTCAACCATGTCATCCCATGTAGCAATGGAACCCAGCTAAAGAGTGGAATACCATGTGTAAGCACAATTGGTAAGAGATTTTAAGAACTCCCTTAGACAAAGATCACCATTTCTAGCAAAAGGACCTATAAAATCAAGAAATTTGTTGACATGCTCGATTGCATTCCCTTTCCTCCCATCATAATGAGAGAAGATGGGAGTCTCATATTTTTTCGGATATGGCTTACTTAGTAACTCAGCTGGGTATGGTGGCCTAGGAACAAAGTGTCTTGGTTCCCTTGGTTGGCTAACCCTTTCCCTTTCCAAAAAAGCAATGAGATCAAATAATGTAACAAACTGAGGAAGAGAGGCATTTTGCTCACCAAACTGAGGATTCCCCACGGCTGACCCTCTTTCCTGCTGGGTTCTAGGATCTGGTCCTTCATGTAATGGCTGGGGTGTTGGCCCCTGAGTTTCTCTCAAGATTCTCAAAGATTCGGCAAATTCGAGTTGAGCTTGTTGCATTCCTTGCAAAGTCTCCTTGAGGAAAGAGAATCTATGGTTAGAACTCTCTTGGTTAAATCCATGTTGGCCAGCCTGTTCTCCTTATGTGGTAGGCTGTGATGGCTTTATGCTGCTGGGGGATTGTTGTTTTGAGTCTCTTCTTGTTGGCTACTCCGTAACCTAAGAGACATGGTGACTTTTGGCTTCAGTAGGTTCCCCAGTGGAGTCGCCAAAATGTCGGGGGCAAAAAATTTCCTTTTTGACAAATGGGATTTATGTTAGGTTGGGGGCTTAAACAGAAACTTGACGATGGGCCTAATGCACGACCCAAAGGCTATCGGCGAAGATCCAAATAATTCACTGTATTTTTATGTCTTGGGTCTAGATTTGGACTTACAAGAATGGCCCATAAGCAATCCCTACAGCAGACACGTTAGTGCGGTTAAAAAGCATACTGTATGAAATAGCCTAGCAGTAAAGTGTTTTTGCAAAAAATAACCCAGTGGTAAAGTGCTTCTGTAGAAAATAGCACAGCCGTAAAATGTTTCTGCAAATGTAACCCAGCGGTAAAGCACTTCTACAGAAAAGAGTAACCCAGTTGTAAAGTACTTCTGTAGAATAGAGTATCCCAGCCGTAGAAATATTTCTACAGAAGAATAACTCAACAGTAAATTTTTTCATAGATTGAGGGAAACATCCATATTTTCGGACTCATCATTTGTTGGCTCTGGAGAAGAGTCATCTAATACAACAATAAGAGGGAAAAATTCTATGGTAACAGTTACATCATAACCATCAATTGTAAATGAATAAGTAAATATTATGGGTTCCATAATAACAAATAATGAGGAAAGCTTAATGTGAGATGAAGGGGGAGAGAGAGATCCCAACTAGTGCAGCAAGACCATTATGGTGTCAAGGCATGCTCATGAATGTAGTATATATAATGAGTGGAGAGAGCCATTTGTGAGTAATATGAGAAATGAGTGAAAGTGTATGGTAAGGCTGCTGGAACTTTCTGCTTGGGAGGAGCTTTATGTTTTTAAGTAGAGGTATGGGAGGTGTTTTTGAGTTAGGAGTTGGGGAACTCAGCTTCCATGCTTGAAATTGAGAGTTTTGTGACTTAGAACTTTACTGGAATTTAGAGAAGCCGAAACAGAAGGGATTTTGTGAGACTTTTTCTCTGTGAGTATCTTTCTTAGTATGTTCTTCCTCCCCTTTGAGGCATTAATGGAGAGTTCCATTTATAGTTGAGATTTAGGGGGTAATTAGCAAATAACTTTTGCTAAATCTTCCCCAATCTTCAGAAAATCCTTAGGGATTCGTTCTTAGGATTTTAGCTAAGAGTAGTAAGCTTAACTTTTGGAAGATTCTTGCTGTTTTGGGTAATATCAGCTGAGATTCTGGCTTAGCATTAATGCTGATTGGTCTTGGCTGATGGGATTAGAGCATGCATTAAGCTAATGACCTTGGTTCTACTACTTACTAGATTCAGAGGTCCCAAAGGCAGATTGCATCACCCCAAGCCAAGTGTCAACCATGGAGCCTTTGCTGGGAACTCTGCTGGGATCCCCTTGGTGCCCTCCAAATCACATTTCCCTAAGTTTCCCCATTAGGAGTTCATATGCTTGGTTTATGAACCAGAAAATACATATTTTTAGCATGAAAAATGAGCTGATTTCAGCTTGCTTCAGGAGCTCTAATGGCCTGGTCATGGCTGCCTTTGATGCTTGACCGAATGGGTTGGAGGAGAAAGAAGAGATGGCTAGCTGAAGTGCTTCAGCTTTTTGTCAAGTCCTTCAGCTATATGTCACATGATAAATGATGATATTTCAGCTTGTGGAGGAAGGGTTCAACCTCTAGTGGACACGTGTCCTATTCTGACCCGATTGGACAAGTTGAAACCTGACAATAGTGGGCTCCAATTATTAACTTGTGTTGGGTTTTCGCCGATTAGGTCACGTGAGCTTCAACTGCTAGGACTTGAGTATAGGCTGGGCTGGTCCAGCTGGGCCTTATATTTGAGCTTCTTTGGGCTTGATTATCCCTACAAGATAAAGAGTTTTGCCATGGATGATATACATGGGCTTTTATAAATTTTGTAAAAGAAGTATCTCTTGAAGGATGAGTATTTATATTTCCCATGAGTAAGAGATTTAGTATATGTAAAATAAGTGTTAAGATAATATTTGAGTTTTGTAAATATGTGCCAAAATAGCATTTGGGTTTTTAGAAATAGTGCCAAAATAATATTGGGCTTTTAGAAATAGTGCCAAAGTAATATTTGGGCTTTTAGAAATAGTGCCAAAGTAATATTTGGGCTTTATGAAATAGTGCCAAAATAATATTGGGCTTTTAGAAATAGTGCCAAAGTAATATTTGGACTTTATGAAAAAGTGCTTCAGCTTTTTGTCAAGTCCTTCAGCTTTATGTCACATGATAAATGATGATATTTCAGCTTGTGGAGGAAGGGTTCAACCTCTAGTGGACACGTGTCCTGTTCTGACCCAATTGGACAAGTTGAAACCTGACAGTAGTGGGCTCCAATTGTTAACTTGTGCTGGGTTTTGGCTGATTAGGTCACGTGAGCTTCAACTGCTAGGACTTGAGTATGGGTTGGGCTGGTCCAGCTGGGCCTTATATTTAAGCTTCTTTAGGCTTGATTATCCCTACAAGATGAAGAGTTTTGCCATGGATGATATACATGGGCTTTTATAAATTTTGCAAAAGAAGTATCTCTTGAAGGATGAGTATTTATATTTCCCATGAGTAAGAGATTTAGTATATGTGAAATAAGTGTTAAGATAATATTTGAGTTTTGTAAATATGTGCCAATATAGCATTTGGGTTTTTAGAAATAGTGCCAAAATAATATTGGGCTTTTAGAAATAGTGCCAAAGTAATATTTGGGCTTTATGAAATAGTGCCAAAATAATATTGAGCTTTTAGAAATAGTTGTCAAAATAGTATTTGGGCTTTATGAACTAGTTCCAAAATAATATTGGCATTTTAGAAATAGTTTGCCAAATTAGCATTTGGGCTTTTTAAAATAGTTGAAATAGTTGCCAAAATAATATTGGGCTTCATGAAATAGTTGCCAAATAATATTTGGGTTTTTGGAAATAGTTGAAATAGTTACCAGAATAATATTGGGCTTCATGCAATAGTTGCCAAATAATATTTGGGTTTTGTAAAATAGTTTGCCAAATTAGTATTTGGACTTTGTAAAATAGTGCCAAATTAATATTTGGGCTTTGTAAAATAGTTTGTCAAATTAGTATTTGGACTTTGTAAAATAGTTTGCCAAATTAGTATTTGGGCTTTGTAAAATAGTGTCAAATTAGTATTTGGGCTTTGTAAATAGTTTTCCAAATTAGTATTTGGGCTTTGTAAAATAGTTTGAGATTTTGTAAAGATATTGCCATGTAGTATCGGACTTAGTAAAGGTGTCGTGTAGCAACAGGCTTAATAATGTACCGTGTAACAACGGGCTTAAAAAGTTGTCGTGTAGCAACGGGGTTAGAGGTGTTGTGTAGCAACGGGCTTAGTAAGGTGCCGTGTAGAAATTGGCTTAGCGGTGCCATGTAGCAACAGGCTTAGTAAGGTGTTGTGTAGCAACAGACTTAGAGGTGTTGTGTAGTAACAGGCTTAAAAAGGGTTTTTGTTGGGCCTCTTGGGTTTTGCCCACAAGTTTAATGAATTTGGGCCTTTTGTGGAGGAAGTATGATTTTGTGGTCCAATGTGGGTAGCAAGGTGATGGGTATTTTTGTGAAAACTTATGTTGGATAATATGTGGAATGTAATGGGTGATATTTGTGAGAGGACCCAAAGTAATTTGTAGAGCTTATATATGTAGGAAATATTTGTGGGAGCCCAATAACATGGAGAATATCCAAGTAATAAGTGGGAGATATTTTTGTGGGTTTCAAAATAATTCTTGGGCTTATGTGGGTATTTTGTGAGTGGGATAAAGAAGTTAGGGCCTGAAAATTTGTACCTCAACATACATAAAATAAACCTTAGAGGTGAGATTTAACAAAGCAAAATTGAGTTGAAATTCAGCATGCTATACACAAGATAAAAGTAGCGTTTGGATAGCGGCTACGTTTTGGCGCTTATGTTTCAACTTTTTTTTTTTTTTTTACTAAGAAGCACTCCATCACGCCTGTCAGTGTTTTTCAATGTTCACAGGACCCACTACCACTTTATTTAGAAAGAAGAAAATTAAGAATGGGTCCCACGGTTTTATTCAAACGTTTAAAAATTATTTTGCTACAGCGTTTTTAGTTTTCAGTTTTCAGCAAAAGAAGCTATATCCAAACAGACCCTAATATCATTTTCAACCAATGTATTGACAAAGAAAAATAAGTGAAAGTTTCCAATTTTACTAGTATTGGACAGTTTCACTTATCGGTTAGAATTGGACTTTTGTATGATTTATATTGTACTAGTATCTAAATTAAAAGCCAACTTTTCACGTGTTTGTTGAAATTATACAAACTTTGATAGAACAAGTTGATATGCATGTTCAGTTTTGCATGTGTACATATCCTAGCGTGTCCAGGGAAACTAGGTACTAGACAGAAATTTAACCCTTCTTTTTATACAAACAAAACCAAAGCCCTTTATCTAAACTCCTTTTATACAGATAAAAGCAAATCTTTTACCCAGTTTATATGGACAAAATACATAGTAATCTAATGAAATTTGTAGTATTTTTAACATTTTTTTATTTAGATTTTTATTTTCTATTAGCTAATAAAAAAATGTGGGGGCATTCTTCCATTCAGGGCCTTCTAGAAATGGTGGCCTTGTGCATGTCCGTAGTATTCACAAAATTGCTGTCCACCGACTATCAAATTCAAGCCACAATTTCAACACCTTGCCCACCAATAATTGATAATAGGTGCTAGCCTATAGTATATATACACATATGTATGACAATAAGTTCAAAACAAAATACCTGTTTAATACAAACTAGAAATAATAATGTTGCAAGCAAGCAAACAAATTGCGCAATGCGTAAGTAATCCCAAATTATTCCCAAAATTTAAATTTGTACTGTAAGTGCCACGAATAAGCTGACATAATACAATGAATTTGCGGAGGTGGGAACTTAAGTCAAATAACCTAGCACAGTTGAAGAAGAAGAAAAAGACGCGGAACAATGAATAATACTCATCCTCGACCAAGGTCCGAGGACAAATACTTATGTTACATTGATCTCAAAAAAGATTTGCTACAGTATTTCTATCTCTTTGGGATTCTCTTGCCCTCTCATCTCAGGGGGATCTTTTACATTATATAGCCTCTTTCAGCTAATCTTGGCCCTCTATTTGTTGATCATGTAGGCCACTACTCGAGTGCTTGTCCCATCAGACGCCTTCCCAAATCTTCTGTGAGTTGCGGCAACCAAGACAACATTATTCAGGGGTCTTCTCCACATAAATGTGGTCAAGGGTTTAGTGGGGTGTATTAATGTGGTGGCAGTTACCATCCCTTTAGACGCATCAGGACTAACCCCTTCTCTATAGCTATTCCTTTATAGTGTGACCTCCTCTGGTAGTGTGCCATTGACGTGGCCAAGGCTCACCTCTCCTACCTTTCCATCTGAGGATATGGTCCCCTCGAAACTATATCAACCTCCTCAGCATCGGATATGACAAGAGGCACTATTACCTTCTTAAAATTATGTGTCCCATAATAGCCCTTCAAAACTCTAGTTTTTCCCTCTTATCTGGGGAGAAAATTGGGGTTTTGACCTTGGGTGAGTGGCCTTACACGCTTCTTTGATTTTCCCACGTGAGAACGTCATTTCGTATGCCTGTAACCACTCTTGACACTTCAAAATCCGTAACGCCTCATTAAATGCCCCTACAAGGCCTTGTTCCCCACATCCTACGGTGAGATGGAGATCATACGGCTGGTGTTTTTTCTCGAAATTTGGTAAGGGTAATTCCCTCCCAATTTTACCTCCTATATAACGTGCCTGGGGGACTCATTTCCCCCATTTTCTAAATATTCAAATTTTCAAGAAGCTCCTAAGGTGACTCCAGTCATTATTTTCATAAGTTTCCTGCCTATTCCAATTTCATTCTTAGGTTCTTTTCTCCTCGGCCAGTCTCTTTGGCCTTCTATTTTCTATTTCGTTCATCAAAAAAGTTCTTTCCCTTAACCATAGTTTCCCAAGGTGTCTCCTTGTGGTATTGCCCTCTGGGTGGTTGGCACACCTTTAGAAAGGAGATGAGGTCGTTATCCTAATGATCGCCTTAATAGAAGGGGGAACGAGGCTTCCTATGGGTAGAGTGACAAGGGACTATTTGATCGCCCATAGGATCTACCCTCATCAATGCGCACCCAACTTGTTTAGAGTCTTAGGTAGTGTAAATGCTCTCAACGACCACATGGGGTTGGACCTCACCTGGCACGATGTTGTTTAGATGTACAAGTGCCATCTTCTTCTAGACTTTGGCTATTACCTTAAGTCTAGGTCTTTCGAAGTTAGGCTTATTTCGTGTCTCTCCAAACCAAACAAGGGCATGAAAGATGACCTTTTAATCATCTCAGGCAAATGGTATGACAGTCTTCATTGCCCAACCTAGGAGGGAGCACCAAGTAAGGTACCCTAGGTTTAAGTGTTTTAGCACGTAATTAGTTTTGTAGTTTGCCTCTTTCTTGATTTCTTTAGTAGTTTGCTTCTTTCTGACTAATGATTCGCCTTTCTAACTGTGGTTTTGCTTCTTGGCTTTTTGCAGATAAAAGATTCATGTCCCCCAATCTTAACTTTGTCAATGTGCTAGATCTCAACAGGGTGCTGGGATTCGAGGTGTTCATGAGCGAAGACAGAAAACTGAGAGTTGTCCATCTTATTCTTGATTTTAAGCCCCGTTGATAAGTTTTAGGACATGGGCAACATGATCAGAGCTGGTGATTCTTGGTTGGCTTGGATTGACATTTCGGTGCCTAAATTCCTAGCCCGAGAAGGTACCGTGCAAGTCAAGTTGCCCTCCCATTGTTCTCCCCGTGATGTAGCAGTTCCGAGAGAAGAAATAGCTTCCTTGCGCTTGTCACTCAAGGAGGAGATAGACCAATTTCGGCTTGAGGAAGAGAGGGAGGAGTAGGGAGAGCCTATGATTGAGGTCTCGGACTTGGAAGACGAACTTGACTAATCTTCAGGTGCTCGTTCCATCAGGCTCATCGTTGCACGTATAACCAGTAGTTTGGAAGAAGAAGAAGAAGAAGAAGAAGAAGAAGAAGAAGAAGAAGAAGAAGAAGAAGAAATGCCACTCGAGAGGAAGAAGGGGGCAAGCCTTCATGAACTCCTTGTAGGCAGGTCCAAGGTGTAACAACCTAACCCAACTTTATAATTAAACTATGTGTTTAAGTGGTTCATTATTATTTTTAAGCCACTTTCTCTCTATAACTAATAAAAGAGTATTTAATGAACATATTATTTTATAATGCCTTTGAATAAAAAAATGTAAAGATTATAAATAATTGAATAGCTAATTGCATTATGTATATATATTAAGTATCTACAAAATTATATTAAGTTATTAAATATATATTGTTGTTGGTGTTTAATTAAGTGTTTAAAGTAAGGGTTAATATGCAAAGTTATTTTATAGCTTTGGCCTTTCTAGAATATAGATTTATGGAGGGCGAAAAGTGTAAATACCAAAAGTTGAAAAAGTGAGTCAACATTTCTATCCCTTATCAACATTAGACATGGCAAAACGGGCGGGTCGGGTCGGGTCGGGTTTAGGTCGGGTCAATCAGGTTGCGGGTCAAACAGGTCACGGGTCAAAAACGGGTCAACTTAAGCGAGTTAAAAACGGGTTTGGGTCAATTGGGTTGCGGGTCGGGTCGGGTCGACCCGTATTTTTCACGTGAATTTTTTTTTTTTTTTATAAATAAAACAATATGTATTTGTCATTTGAAAAGTTATGCAATAAATTATTTTATGTAAAATGCATTATTTTGACTTCACTACTTATATCAAGAATGAATTCAGTTAAACTTATTAATACTTATTCAATAATTTTAAAATTATAAAAATCTTAACATTGCTATTTAAAACAAAATAACATAAACATAAGTAAAACAAATACACATGTTTTATTTCTACACAATATCAACATTCCAAAATATAAAACAAAATTACAAATGACTTAATGGATAACTCATTTGATAAAGAATAAAAACATATAAGAAATTTACAATCTTGAAAATTAATTTTATAATATATTATCAATTGTGGTTGACATTTTATTTCAATTTGAGATATACATTAAAATTGGATTGCTTACTTATTTATACATGGCCTCTTTTATGAATATCATATCATTGTTAAGCAACACACACTTCAGGAAATATCATAATTTATTTTGAAAAGCCATTTATTTTGGACATAAATTGTTAAAAAATGAGTTTAAGCATTCATAATTTATACTAATTTGATATTTTGGCTTCACTATTTTTACACTTATAAATGTTTCTCATACATATTTACAATTTTAAATCTATATTTTTAACTCTACTGTAACCATATTATCTTGGCATGTAATTTGTTATTTAATATCTAAAAATCTTTATTCATTACAGAATGCTCAACCTTTTATCTTTCAATTAATTTGCATATGCAAATGTATCAATTGTTTTCTTAAAGCTCACAATAAACAATTAAACTACTATTGTCTTAATTTTACTTTTCTTTTTTCTTTTTTTACCAAAAAAAAAGTTTTAAAGAAGTGATTCGGTTCGGGTTGGGTTGCAGGTAGGGTCGGGTTGACCTGCAAAAAAACTCCGGTCGGGTCACGGGTCAACCCGTTTTTGTTTTGGGTCAAAAAAGTCGAGTCCGGGTCGAGTATTTTTCGGGTCGGATCGAGTCGGGTCAAAAAATTTTGACCCGTATTGCCATGTCTAATCAACATACGTGCCCCACCCAAATCATTTCCCTTATCTCTTCTTGGCTACATCAGAAAGTCCAGCCCTCATTCTCCTTTCCCTTTTCCTTTTTCTTTGTTCTCATTTCTTTCTTCTTCTCTTGTTCTCACACGGCAGCCCCTACTTCTCACCAACAGCTCTCCCTCTCTCACCAAAACAATAAATCTCACTCTAAAGAAGAAATTAAAATATTGGCCCTAAGATTTCAGCTTCAAAGTTTGTGGGTAAGTAAATAAAAACCTCATCTTTTATGGGTGTTTTAGTGGTGGAATGGTTTGGCTTTAGTTTCACTTCTATGTTTCTAATATGATTGTTAGAAGCTGAAATTTGTGGTTTATAAAATTAGGAAATCATGAATTTGTAAGTCCATATATATATGCTGTTTTGAGAAGCTATGAATTGTGTTGGTGATTTGTTGAAGGTGGATTGGGGTTTTTACTAATAAATGATTGTATATGATTAAGGAAGTAAAAAAAAGTTGGGCTGAGTGCTTTTGAGGTTACTGCTGGGATTTTTGTTGTATTTGATTTTGCTCTAAATGGTTAAATGACTGTATATAAGTATTTTCTAACATGTCTAATGAATGTATAAAAATCCTCATGTGATGATAAGACTATTTGCAATCATTTTATAATTTTACAAGAAAAACGTTTCAGAGCTGTCACTGTGACAGATTCTGTGTTTATGCATGATAAATTAGGTATTAAATTTTATATAGTGAATTTGGATGCTAGGGATAATTCATACGAATCCTAAGACACATATGGTTGTTATGGAAGTGGTCTCACAGCATTTGGATGAACATAAAATTAATGGTTTAGTTTCTAAGTTGCATGAAATTCTGTCAGGACAGATTTGAGTATGTTGTCTTGTATGATTTTTAGTAAATTATGGTTTTATTTTTTGACTCCAAAATTTATATGGTAATTGATAGACATCCAGAGGAGTTGTTCTGTAAAATTTCATGAGAAATTGATGTGTTTAGATAGCCCTTTTGTATTTTAAAATTGAGGCATATGCCGCTGGAATAAAACAGAGAACAGTAGGGGACATGCCTAACTTTGAGGATTTAATTCTAAAGTTAGGGTGAATGATTTGAGCTATAATTTATTATGCTCATCATTTGGTATGTCTAGATCATAGTTTAATTTTGTATACCTTGGTTCAAGGTTCGGTACTCAAAGGAGAACCATCAAATTGTTCATGCGAGTGTATATGGTTACATGACCACGCTTAAAAGAGTTTATGTTTATGCATGCATTATTGCCCTAATCTCAAAGCACCTTTTGAAATGAAGTTGGCTCCTCCGGAGATATGATATAAATATGAGAATGTTGGTTTTCTTTAGTTTGGACATCCTTTGTTGATGTTCGCATTATATGTTTGTGGGAACCTCGTTGAGGTGGGATTAGGTTTTCCTTGATTTTAAGAGATAGGCTTTGAGATGAATGTGTAAGTTTATTATAAGGAGTAATTGATAGTAATAAGCTTTGATATTTGGTCTAGGTGTTACCAGTACTCAAGTCTAAGCTCCTTCCACTGTTGGCTCTTGGTTCCTTTGCTTTCAGGTAAGGGATAAGTTCTATGAGCATTTGGTAAGTCATGAGGTTATTTTAAAGTGTATTATGCATTAAAAGGTTTTTGATTAGAGATATGACATATAATCATATTTTAGAAAATGATATGTTCGTGAGCTTTCGAAATCTTATGTATATGATTTAAGCATATTGATGCCATTACTAATTCTACGAACATGATGTTTAAAGAATATAATGGAAATGCTATTATTTGTGAAATGTTATGCAAACTATGAATTTTAGTATGATGTATAAGTATGAAATGTTTTCGGATTATGTCCTCTGGTGATCTGAGCTCGGCCAGTAGGGGTCAATTACTGGCTTTCCATGGAAAATGTTATTTGTTTGGTCATTTAAAGTAGAGGAAATGGGGTTGCCCGTAACTCTAGGCCATTTAAAGTAGAGGAAATGGGGCTGCCCGTAACTCTAATCTGAACAAGGCCTTCTCCCCAATGTGTACGGAGGGCGGGGAGGAACAAAACCTTGAGGGGATGTGCTATCAGGCCTCCCAAAGAGGACAATATCATACACACAGGAGCACCCAAATGTGATGAGGCCTTCTCTGTACAGACTTATTAGATATAGACAAACCAATATGTTATGGACAGCTATATTATTTTATTGATCATGAGAGAATGAATTGTTTATATGCATTATGAAAAGTTAAAAGCTCTCATGAAAAGAAGTTATGATGAAAAGAAAAGTTGTTCTTTAAAGATAAAAGTTTTCGAATTTTTTTATGCTTTAAAGATGAATCTGATGAAAAAGTTTTAGTGTTTTGTAAAGAAAGAGCTTCTACTGAAAAGAAGTTATGTATGTATGCATGTATATGATTTTAAACAATCAATATTGTATTTGGTAACTTTGTAAGAAATAAAAGAAATTCAACCTAAAAGGTTTTGGTAATATTATTCTGATAAGAAAAAGGAGAACAATATTTACCTATGAAAAACATATAAGTTATTATTATGAATAGTATAAAATACTATGCATGAAAGGATGTTTTCCTATCTAAATAACCGAAAAATGAAATGATTTGATTTACATGCATTCTTATTAAATTCTTATGTATCTTACCCTTACTGAGCTATGTAGCTCACCCCTTCCACCCTTTCAGTCAACAGGTTTTATTTTGGAGTATAGGGAGCCTTAGTCGAGTTTTGGAAGGAGCTATTTTTAGTTTTAAAAGTATAGAACCCAAACTAGTAATTTGATGTTTAGTTTTATAGTATTGTGTATTTTAGGATTTAACGAAAGTTGTTTATCTTAAAGTATTAAGAGATGTATTATGTGAAGTTCACAATTTGAGTAACTAGTGGACTATGCTATTCTTAAAGTACAATGTAGATGCTCTGAATGTATAGTGAAAAGTTATATCATTTAAGTAAAGAAACAAGAATGAAAAGAAAAAGGAAAGCTTTTGTAAAAGTTTAGTAAAAGTTAAGTTGGTTCTTCTTAATATCAGGTTTAAACTTGATATTAGCATGCCAGTCATGGTCATAAATCCGAGTATCGGGTTTGGGTCGTGACACAAGGGATCAACGTCTAAGGATGCCTCAGGCTCTCAGCTTCCTCCTCCTCCTCCTTCAACTTTCCCAGTCGCGCCTACCAATCTAAGGAAGAGAAAGAAGGATAAGGAGGTAATCAAGGAGGGGGAGTTGGTCCCTTCCAACGAGGGGGTTCCTCCAAAGATGCCAAAGATGGACAAAGGCAAGCATAGGGCCTCCTTGGCAGAGAGTAAGGAGGCTGAGTATGTGGCAGAGGTGCATCCTCTAAACCCGGCGTGGAACCCTCAACTAGAGTTGGACAGTGCTGCCATACCATGGAACTCCTCCATCAAGGAGTTCTATAAGGGGAACGCCTAACATGTTGCAAACGCTTTGGAGCAGCCCCTACTGTTGTCGAAGGATATGGCTGCTCAGAAGAATTTTAAGCAACAAGATCTCTTTTTGTCCTTGAAGAGGGACTTGGCATTGGTAAGTCTTCGGCACCTCTTACTAACTTCATGTTAGGTCATTTTCTTCTCATCTAATTGGGTATTCCTTTGTCCTTTTTGCGCATGCAATCTAGGAGGTATTCTTGGCCAAAGAGTGGGTGAAAGATGCCTAATCCGAGGCTAGACTTGCAAACAACCTTCACGCAGAGACCAACAAGTCCCTGGCCACTACCGAGAAGAAGAATAAGGAGCTTGCTCTGAAGCTGGCCACCTCTGATGGGGATAGGAAGAGTGTTGAGGTTGGCCTCAAGAATGCTCAGACGCAAGCCGTGGTGCAACATAAAAAGACCCACTAAAAGGAGATACAGTTGGCCACAACCAACCAGTAGGTTAAGGACTTGAAGGCAAAGCTGGAGAAAGCTAAAGAGGCTGCTCAGGTGACTGTGGAGGCTTTAGAGCAAAAATACTATGACCTTGGAGTGAAGAAGACCAAGGTCTGCCTGGCTGATGAATTGGCTGGGGTCTACAGGGACTATTGCCTTGAGGTGTGGACCGAGGCATTGAACCTGACAGAAGTTCTTACTGCCTCGGAGTAAAGGAGAGTTTAGAATGTCTACTATCCACTGGAGCTTCAAGAAGCTCATAAAGCACCTTTAGCCCCTAAGGTAGATGCCGCCCCTAAAACAACTGCACTGGAGCAGCTTCCAATCACCTAATCTTCTCTTCCCCCCTCGGAGACCTCCATAGGGCCAAGCAAGGCTGGTGGCCAAGGCGAGGTGGTGGACGTGGCTAAGGGCAAAGAGGTTGTCCCCGGTGGAACTCGGCTAGAGTCTAAGGGCAAAGAGGCTGGCCATGACAAAGGGCTCTCCTGAGCTAAGACTTTGCTAGAGACCAAGGGCTTAGAGGCTGGCCAAGGCAAAGGAACTACTTCCAAGACAAAGGAGTACGAGCTGGTCAAGACTTAAGCTATAGCCCAAGAAAAGGAGGCCACCTCGGGCAAGGTTGTTGATCCTCTTGTCCCCCAACCAGCCAGCAAAGAAGATCCTGCTCCAACCCATACTTAGCTAGGACCTTTCTTTTCCTTTTATATATTTATTATTTTATCTATTTTTTGTGGTAGTTTGCCATATTTTGTGATGTATTTTTCATTTTTGATTAATGAAAAGATGTTAACTTTTACTTTATGACTAGTGAATTTTTACTTTGATTAATGTAGAAACTGTACTGTTTCTTGCTGAGAAGTTTAACTGATGATGCTTCTAAGGGTAAAAACCCATACTAACAGTAATGAACTGTTGTTAATCCAAGTTAATTAAGCCCACGTAAATAATGAGAAAAATGACTATATGCTAGTACTAGAAATCGTATAATTGGTAGAAGTGTTTTTAAGTGTTAAGGTCTCTCATTTCAAGAGTATCTCATGAACGCACCTTCAGAACCTTTACCCAAAACCCAGGGTGACTTCACCATTTGGGTGTTGCCACATGAGTCCTTGCTTTCCCTAGATGATGCATATGTCGAGGTCTCATCCTTGGTGAAACTGCGAGGCATTAATTTACCCAAGGGATAGGTCCGAGGGACCAGGCATGGCCGAGGCTCTGTTTAACCCTTAGTGAGGTTGTGAGGCATTTATTTACCCAAGGCATAGGTCTGAGGGACCAGGCATGGCCAAGGTTCTGTGCCCAAGGGACCAGGCATGGCTAAGGTTCTGTTTAACCCTTATAGATGTATGGGGCGTTAATTCACCCAAGGCATGGGTCCGAGGGACCAAGCATGGCTAAGGTTTTATTTAACCCTTAGAGATGTGTGAGGCATTAATTTACCCAAGGCATGGGTCCAAGGGACCAAGCATGTACAATGTTCTATTTAACCCTTAGAGATGTGTAAGACGTTAATTTACCCAAGGCATGGGTCCGAGGGACCAGGCATGGACAAGGTTCTATTTAACCCTTAAAGATGTGTGAGGCGTTAATTTACCCAAGACATGGGTTTGAAGGACTAGGCATAGCCAAAGTTCTGTTTAATCCTTAGAGATATGTTAGGGTGTTAATTTACCCAAGGCATGGGTCCAAACGACCAGGCATGGCCAAGGTTCTGTTTAACCCTTAACTGCGATGACACAAGAATAACAAATGAGATGTGCTTGTATTAATAATAATATCTTTTCAAGCTATTTACATTCCAGGGTTGTCGAACAGTATTTCCATCTAGATCCTCTAGTCTAAATGCACCTATGCCTACTACTAAGGTGACTCGATAAGGGCCTTCCCAAGTCGGCCCCAAGTTGCCCCAAGATGGATTTTTTGTATTGTCGACCACTTTCCTAAGGACAAGGTCCCCTGGCATGAGTGGTCGAGACTTCACCTTTTTATCGTAACCCTGCCTCAACTTGTGTTGGTAGTGGGCCAACCATTTCCATGAGTATAACTGCTTCCACTCCATACGTCATGGAGAAGGGAGTTTCCCCAGTTGATCTTCTTGGGGTAGTTCTATATGACCATAGTAAGTGGGGCAACTCGTTTACCAATTTCCCTTTCACCTCTTCCAATTTTTTATTCAAAACATCAAGGATCATCTTGTTGGTGGCCTCGACTTTCCCGTTTCCTTATGGGTATGCAGGGGTAGAGTAATTGTTCCTGATTCCAAGTTCACTACAATATCTCCCGAAATATTTATTGTCAAATTGTGTCTCGTTATCAAATATGAGGGTGTAAGGTACACCGAACCGCGTGACAATGTTCCTCTTCACGAATCTCTTCACGTCCTAGTCTCGGATGTTAGCCAACGACTCGACTTCTACCCATTTCGTGAAATAATCTGTCCCAACGAGCAATCATCTCCAGTTTGCAGTAGCCCGAGGAAATGGGCCCACGATATCTAGACCTTATTGAGCGAAAGGTCACGAGCTAGAGAGCCGGTTCAAAACCCCTTTGGGTTGGTGGATATTCGAGGCATACCTCTGACATTGATCACATTTCCTCATGTAATCCCTAGCATACTTTTGCATACTAGGCCACCAATACCCCTGGGTAAGGGCTCTGTGAGCCAAGGATCTTCCCCATGTGTGGCTCCCATAAATTCCTTCATGTAGCTCTTCCAATAACGACTTTACTGCTTCTGGGTGTACACATAACAAGTATGGCCTAGAAAAAGATCATCGATACAATTTTTGCTTTGAAGATAACCAATATTGTGGGGAATGCCAGTATAGGGTTCATCCAGCTAGATCCAGCTCGGACTGACTGCACCATGGTCGAGCTTTGGTATTTCCACCTCGGCCTGTCTAATTCCTCCACTATGATTAACCATGGCAAAGTACCATCGAACATCGTTTCCAGTGTGGCGAGTGAATCAGCATAGGAATTTCTGCACCATGGTATTTGATTTAGGGTGAACTCCTAAAAGTGTGCCTGGAGTTGCTTTATCTTGCCCAAATAGGCTTGCATACTTGCATCCTTAGCCTCATATTCTCCCAGTGCTTGCCCCACTATCAGTTGGGAGTCACTGAAGACCTTTATACTGTTTCTTCCCAAGCCCTTTACTGCCTCCAATCCTAACCATAATGCCTTGTACTCAACCTTGTTGTTAGTGGCCGAGAAGGACAGCCTCAGGGATTTCTCCAGAACTATCCTGTCTGGGGAGACAATGACATCTCCAACTCTTTAGCCCTTCTGGTTGGCAGCCCCATCAGTGTACACAATCCATGGAGGGGAACTTTTAGCAAAAAAAACTCCAACAACTTCTTGGCTTTCTACACCCTCCTTGGTTTGATCTTCCGAGAACTCAACAACGATGTCAGCCAGGACTTGTCCTTTAATTGATGTCCTTGGCTGGCACATAATGTTAAAAGCCCCCAGCATGGTTTCCCACTGCACTAACCTTCTCGAATATTCTGATTTTCGCAATACCACTTACAGGGGAAGCTGAGTCAGGACCACTACCATATGTGCCTGGAAGTAGTGTAGCAACTTCTCGGTAGCATGGACGAGGGCTAAGATGGATTTTTCTACGTGAGAGTACCTCGCCTTGACATCTTGCAGAGAATTGTTGACGTAGTACACTAGTCTTTGAACCCCAGAATTGACCCGAATCAAGACGAGGCTAACTGCGTGGTTTGTGACAGCTAGGTAACCATAAAGGACCTCCTCTTGCCCAGGACAGGACAACACTGGTGGATTTGACAAATACTCCTTCAGTTCTCAGAAGGCTCGATCACACTCCTTAGTCCGAGAGAAATCCTTCCACTTGTGCAAAAGTTGGAAGAATGGTCTGCATCAGTTAGCCAACCACGATATGAACCTATTCAAGGCTACTGTCATGCCCGTCAATCGCTACACCTCTTTAGAGTTCCGACGTGGATGTAGGTCGTTTATGGCCTTGATTTGATCTGGGTTAACATCATTGCCATGGTGTGTTATCATAAAGCCCAAGAACTTCCCCGAGCTCACTCTAAATGAACATTTTGAAGCGTTCAGCTGTAGTTGGTGTTTCCTGAGCATAGAAAAAGCTTCCTCCAAGTCCTGTATGTGTTCGGATGCAACTTTGCTTGTTATCACCATATCGTCTATATAGGTTTCCATATTCCTACCCAGCTAGGCCTCAAACATTCTTGTCACCATCCTCTAGTTGGTGGATCCTGCATTTTTCAACCAAAAGGCATCACTTGGTAGTGGTAGTTGCCGAGGGGAGTCCTAAAGGCTGTTTTTTCCTGGTCGGTGAGCGTTAGAGGGATCTGGTGGTATCCCTAGAATGCATCAAGAAAGCTCATCCGAGGGTGTCTGAATTTGGCATCTACCAACTGGTCTATCCTCAGGACAGGAAAGGGGTCTTTGGGACAAGCCTTATTAAGATTAGTGAAATCCACACAAACTCTCCACTTCCCATTCTTCTTTTTTACTACCACAATGTTAGCCAACCAATCTGGATAAAAAGTTTCATTCATTACTCCAGCTCATTTCAACTTGTTGACTTCTTCTTTTACTGCATTGGAATGCTCATTAGAGGATCTCCAAGGCGGCTGTTTCTTTAGCCGAGCTTTGAGGTTCACGTTCAGCTGATGGCATATGAAGTTTGGATCAATCCCTAGCACTTCGTATGGGTCCCAGGTGAACACATCGATATGCTGCTTGAGAAAAGCCACCAACTCATCCCTTTCTATCGGTGATAGATGCACTCCTACTTGAAATTATTTGACGAAATTGCTCCCAATAGCCACTTTGGTAAGGCACTTACAGGCCTCTGCCACTCCGACCCTATCATCCTCGGTCTCAACCTTGGTAAGCATTAACTGCTATAACTTTCGTAGTGCCCTGTCCAATCCTTCCAGAGGGGTTCGATGGTAAATTTCTGCAATGAGGCATTGTCTCGTCGAGGCTTGGCATCCTCATATCTCTCTAATCTGACCTTCAGTCAGGAATTTCACCTTTTGGTGCAAAATGGATGATACAGCTCCCAAGGCGGCTGTTTCTTTGGCCAAGCTTTGAGGTTCACGTTCAGCTGATGGCATATGAAGTTTGGATCAATCCCTAGCACTTTGTATGGGTTCCAGGTGAACACATCGATATGCTACTTGAGAAAAGCCACCAACTCATCCCTTTCTATCGGTGATAGATGCACTCCTACTTGAAATTATTTGACGAAATTGCTCCCAATAGCCACCTTGGTAAGGCACTTACAGGCCTCTGCCACTCCAACCCTATCATCCTCAATCTCGACCTTGGTAAGCATTAACTGCTATAACTTTCGTAGCGCCCCGTCCAATCCTTCCAGAGGGGTTCGATGGTAAATTTCTGCAGTGAGGCATTGTCTCGTCGAGGCTTGGCATCCTCATATCTCTCCAATATGACCTTCAGTCAGGCATTTCACCTTTTGGTGCAAAGTGGATGATACAACTCCAAGAGCGTGTAGCCACAACTGAGCCAGAATAGCTGTGTATGGTGAATATGCGTCCACCACAATGAAGTCCACCAACACCTTCTCCTTCTCTACTTGGACCGGTAGTTTGATTCTCCCCTTTGGGATCACCACTTTCCCATCGAACCCCATGAGTGGGGCTCTGATACTCTCCAAGTTTGTCTCCTTTAGCCCCGGTCCTTTAAACGAATTGGGGTACATAATTTAAGCCCCATTTCCCCCATTGACCATTACCCTGTGTACGTCGAAACCTCCAATACGCACTATGACAACCAAAGTGTCAACATGGGGTTGGGCAATGCCAACCAGGTCTTCATCAGAAAAACCCATGACTAGATTGGGGCCTATCTTGGCCCTTTTGCAGAGGTCTTCTCAGCTGAAGTTGGTAACCTAGGGGAAGGGACATAGACATCACCCCTGTTGTCATGGCGGCATCTACTCAGGTTCAGTGAGGATAACATGAATAGTTCCCAAAGGGGGCTGTGGTGCTTGCCCTCCCTGGTATCCTTGATATGGGGCTTCTCTTTGTGTCGAGGTCTCACTCGTGAACTCTCTTAGCTTCCTTCCCTATGCAGACGATTTAGTTACGATTGCAGGGTTTTGCATTCCTTAGTAGTATGCCCCTTATCCTGATGATATTGACAATACACTAACTGATTTCTTTGAGTCGGGTCTCCCCCCATCTTGTGTGGCCAAATGAAGTAAGGCTCGTTCTGGATCTTTTGCAATATTTGGTGGATTGGGAGTTTGGGACCCTAAACACTAAGTTGACCGGTTGGACGTCGCTTGGCTGTCCTTGATTGCGGAAGTTTGCTTTGGGCCAATTTTCCTATCTTACTGAAGCGGTTATCCTTTCTGTCATGGCAGCTCTTTGCCTTTCCCTTAATTTGTGCTCGGTCATCTTCTACCATCTTATGCTCGTCTATCCGGTCCATCAACTATTTCATGGTCCAAGCAGGTTTCCTAGTGAAGGACTCACATAGGTCAGACTCAGTGAGTAGCCCGCTCTTGAAGGTGCGTACTGTAACGTCCTCAAAGTCCCCATCCAGTTTGTTGTATAGTTCCCTACTGCATGTAATGAACCTCACACCAAAAGCTCTAGTGAGTTCCTCATAGGAATTAATAGACCTTTCATGTAGTCCATCGAACCATCTCATTACCACAGGGTTGAGGCTGGAGATGAACACCTTGCACATCAAAGCCTCGTTTCTGGTGTATATGGTCATCTTCTTATTGAAGTGGCTAACATGCTTTATGGGGTTGGTCCTCCTATTGTAAATGGTGAAGGTGGGTTACGTGAAGCGTTTGGGCAGCTTAACCCTATCGATCCGCCTCGTGAAGGGCAAATTGGATATCTGGGAAAGGGCCTTGCTCATGATGTCCTTTCCTTTATCTCCGCAAGGGATAGGCCTATGCCGCCTGCAATGGCACCTGCGATACCGCCTTTCTCTGTGCAAATCTTGGAAGGACTAGTTTCCATTTCGCCGGGAGTCGTCCTACCTCTCTTACGCCGGTCCCGCTCTGGCTCTAAACTAGAGCCTGAGCTCACAGTGAGACTCTTACTCTGTTGGTTTCTCTGGTTCTACCTTACTTGCCTACGTTGATGGTTCACCTCCTGTCTTTGGCCAACGGTCTCATTTGAGAGATGGCTTCGTGGTCTCAAGTAACTACGATTGCGTTGACTAGAACATGCTAGTCTCGAGTTCCTAGACTCAAACCTAGCTAACTCATGGTCCTGGTAGTTTTTCAAGTTTATGAACTGGTCCTGCCACCTAAGATGAGAGCTCACGGACCCTTCACTACTGGACATCCTTTGGCATTCTCCTTGAAGGTGTGTAAATTAAATGAAATTCTCACAAACGACGCAAATTGTAAGTGCCACAAATGAGCTGACGTAATAAAATGAATTTGTAAAGGTGGGAACTTGAATCAAATAACCTAGCACAGTTGAAGAGGAAGAAAAAGACAAGGAACAATGAAGAATACTAGTCCTCAACCAAGGTTCGAGGACAGATACTTATGTTAGATTGATCTCAAGAAAGATTTGCTACAGTATTTCTCTCTCTCTGGGTTTCTCTCGCCCTCTCATCTCAGGGGGATCTCTTACATTATATAGCCTCTTTCAGCTGATCTTGGCCCTCCATTTGTTGATTATGTAGGCCATTACTCGAGTGCTTGTCCTATCAGACACCTTCCCAAATCTTCTATGAGTTGCGGTAACCAAGACAATATTGTTCAGGAGTCTTCTCCACCTAAATGCAGCTAGGGGTTTGGTGGGGTGCATTAAATGTGGTGGCAGCTACCATCCCTTTAGACGCATCAGGACTAACCCCTTCTCTGAAGCTATTCCTCTACAGTGTGACCTCCTCTAGTAGTGTGTCATTGATATGGCCAAGGCTCGCCTCCCCAGCCTTGCCATCTGAGGGTATGGTCCCCTCAGAACTACATCAACCTCCTCGGCATCGGATATGACACGTGGCACTATTACCTTCTTAAATTTATGTGTCCCACATGTATAATAGCTGCCACGCAGGATATAATCATATTTAAAGTTCTTTCTTCCAATCACAAATTCATTCTTGAAATCTTTTAGCGGCTATGCACAACATATATTTTGACTTCATGGTTTATTGTAATGGCAAAAAACTCATAGATGATGAAGTTAATATAACAAATGAAAATATGATATTATTATGAAAAGTCTCGTCAAACCAGAGAGTGTGGCATATTCTTTTCGCGTTGAAGCTAATGATCGCTATCTAGATAAGAGGAAGGAAAAAAAAAAAAAAACTAGAGAGAGAGAACAAAAACAAAAATACTTTAAATGAATTTTCCTAACTGCCTTAGGGGGTGTCTGGGAGAGTAGTTAAAATTATGTTTTTTAAGTGTTTTTGATATACGTGTGGGTGAAAAAGTGTGCGAAAATATGTGTAATGTTGTTTAAAATGTGTAGTTGTGTGTTAAAACTAAGGTGCCAGACAGCCCTGTGTTCCTTTTACTCCATAGCAAACATGGAGTCCTGTGTTCATTTTACTCCATAGCAAACATGTAGAGATATAGAGAGATGAGATCTCATTGCCTTAGTTCCTTCCTTGAGATTAGACCACCATTACTTTCAAAAAATGGTAGAAATTACATACACAAATAAACTCATACAATAAAAATGTATCAGAGTGAAAATAGGCACATGAAAAAAATGTAAGAACTATTCCCTAATCTATATATATTAACTGGCAAAACTTAAAGAAAATCAAACTAGATTCTACTATTGAAATTCAATTTTGCACAATGTGTTCTAAATTATTTATTTTTAGAGTTTTATTTCTTAATTTTAGAGTCAAATGTGGGATTACGTCATAAATATCCATTTAAGTGAGTTATTGTGTTCAAAAACTAAAAAACCTAAAATTAATAAACATAAAAAAAAATTAAAATTTTTTTAAAAAAAATGTACAATTTATATTTTCTACCTAATAATATTTTTTCAATACTTTTTAAAATATTAAAAAAATATATAAGAATGATTATCAATAATATTCAAATTTTATACGTAAAAATTATACTTTATACCTTAATATATCTTTTAAGCATATTTATGCATATACATGAGTTACAACTTATGAGCGAACTACACGTTTTTGTTAATATTGACAACAATACAAACTTTGATAGTACGGCCCAAACTATTCTACCTAATGTTTTTGTTGAAATTGACAACGATACAAACTTTGATAGTACGGCCTAAACTATTCTACCTAATGTTTTTGTTGAAATTGACGACGATACAAACTTTGATAGTACGGCCCAAACTATTCTACCTAACATGATGTGGGTCCAGTTCTTGTGGGACGCACTGCTATTCGTCCTATAAACTAAAACACGTTTCTTCAAAAAAAAATTTTAAAAAAAAAAAAAAAAAAAAAAAAACACGTGGGAAATGCAGGGGGGTGGAACATTGCCTCTAGCTATATAATTTGGTTACATTGCGAAGGAGAGATCACAAGGTAGTTTGGTGATGGTCTTCGGGTTTCATCTTTCATTTTTACTCATATTCTAACCTCGTCGGAATGCAGAGGGGTGGGACAGTGCCTCTAGCTATATAATTTGGTTACATTGTAAAGGAGAGATCACAAAGCAGTTTGGTGATGGTCTTCGGGTTTCATTTTTCATTTTCACACATATTCTAACTTCATCGACCATGGGAAGTTTCTCGTTAGTCTCAGCTGCAGCAAGAAGGTATGAAAATATTTTAGCTATCTAGCTTGCCTCTATTTGTTTAATTTAGGCATTAATTTACTTTTAGTCCTTACATTTTGGTTTATTTTTATTTGGGTCTCTATATTTTTAATTTCACCACTTTTAGTCCCTAAATCAATTAGCGCGAGTTATTTTGGTCCTTTCTGTCAATCAACAAACAGAAATATCTGAGGTGGCAAACTAAGTGCACTATTGGCACATCAAATACTGACTTGGTCAATTAAAATCTAATTTTATTTTATTTTTTAGGTAAGAACACAAGAACTTGTTCTTAATGTTCTTCCCGAATCTAAGAACAATCAATCCAGAACAAGAGCACAATCAAACCCATAACAATGCAAAATTTCATACAAAATCCCTATCCTCCACCAAACCTCCAGAACATGAAAAAATCATCAAACCCAAACCCACATGAGAAAACCAACCCAGAAAAATCATCAAACTTCCAACCCAGAAAAATGTCAAACCCAAAAACCTCCAACCCAAAACATGAACTTCATTCTTCATGTTCTTCTCCAAATCAAGACAAACTCAACTGACTAACCCACTTAAAATCAATCTCAGCAAACAAAATTCCAATACAATCAACATTGAAACCTCTAGGAAATCAAACCCATAAATCTAGAAGAATATACAAATCCGCATATTAAAAAAAAATAAATAAAAAAAAAAACCCAAAATAGTTTGGGCAAAATCTCAGAACACAAACAAACTCAAAACACATACAAACCTAAAAGATCAAGGGCAAAAAAAAAAAAAAAAAAACACACACACACACACACACACACAAACACAAACACAAACAAACCCAAAATTCGCCATCAACAACAACACCCCGCCGATCAACAACACCAAATCCGCCATCAACAACACCAAATCTGCTGTCAACAAACCCAAATCCACCATCAACTTGCCATCAACAACACCGAATCCACAATCAACAAACCCGAATCCGCCATCAATAACACAAAAGCACCAATGTTCTCTACCTTCCTTCTTTGGCAGAAAACTCCTCATGCAAAGCGACCTCGACCACTCCAATCTGCGGTTTCAACGTCATCATTCTCTCTCATCCAGGTCGAGTTCATTTTTCCAACGAAATACATTGTTACCATCGTTTTCTCTGCATCAAGAGAGAAGCTTGATTTTCTCACATTGATCTTCTCGTCGTTGGTCTGCTTGTGAGTTTGTGGGCTTCGGTGCTTGGTGGAGAAGAAGGTTGAGCTTGTGAGCTTAGTGGTAGAGAGAGAGAGAGAGAGAGAGAGATTAGTGGTAGAGAGTGCGGAAGATTTTTTTTAAGCTGATAAGGTTAACCAAAAACAAAAACAAAAAGAATTCAAACGATTATGAATTTTTATTTTGTAAGAAATGATTTTAGTTTAAATTAGATTTAAGGTTTTTTTAAAAAAAATTAATTTACTTTTTTTAGTAATTTTCTTAGCTGGCTTTTTTTATTAATTTAAATGCTGACACGAATTCTATGATGGGTGACGTAGATTTGAAAATTGCTGATGTATCATGGGTGATGTGGATTTTTAATAATATCTAAGTCTTCTATCAGTCACCTTAGATATTTCGTCTATTGACTGACAAAAATGACCAAAATAACATGCATTAATTGATTTAGGAACTAAAAGTGGTGAAATTAAAATATAGAAAAAAAAAAAAAAAAAAAAAAGCCAAAATGTAGGGACTAAAAGTGCCTTAAATTTACTAAAGAACAGCAATATTCTATGAAAATAAATCCTGAAATTTCCCTCTCTCCGAGTAAATAATTTTTCTATTTTTTTGTTTTCTATTTTTTCGTTAGACACTGCATGCATTACCTTGTGGCTATAACAAATATCTTATGCAGATGTGCCATCTAATTAATGTTGACTAAATTTGAGAGATAATTTATGCAAATATGTCACAGGCTAGAAGGAAAAGTGGCACTAATTACTGGTGGGGCTAGCGGCATTGGTGAGTCCACTGCAAGAATCTTCTCCAAACATGGAGCTAAAGTTGTAATCGCAGACATCCAAGACGAGTTGGGTCACTCTATATGCAAAGAACTAAATCCTCAATCCTCATCCTTTGTCCATTGTGATGTTACTAAGGAAACGGAAGTAGAAAATGCTGTTAACCATGCTGTTTCCAAGTACGGTAAACTAGACATTATGTTCAATAATGCTGGTATAGCTGGAGCAGCCAAACTCAACATCCTTGACACCACCAAGGCTGAATTTGAGCAAGTGGTTAGTGTCAACCTAGTTGGTGCTTTCCTTGGCACAAAACATGCAGCCCGTGTGATGATCCCCGCTCGAAAAGGCAGTATAATCACAACTGCTAGCACATCCTCAATCATAGGAGGAGGTTCAACACATGGCTACACAAGCTCAAAACATGGTGTGGTTGGATTAATGAGAAATACAGCAGTGGAGCTTGGACAGTTTGGCATTCGTGTGAATTGTGTGTCACCGTATGCGATTGCTACGCCGTTATTAAATAATTTCTTAAAGCAGCTGGATACTAATAGAATTTCCAGTGTTTTTTCAAGCCTGAAGGGTGAGGTTCTCAAGCCAGAGGATATGGCTGCGGCTGCTCTCTATTTGGGAAGTGATGAGTCAAAATATGTGAGTGGACATAATCTTGTGATAGACGGAGGCTTCACCATTGCAAATTCAAGCTTTTGTTTATTTGCACAATCTTAAGATCTGAGTGGACACTCTAATTCAAGAAATGGCCTTTTGTTTGTTTGAAGAATTCTCGACATGAATAATGAATGAGGAGCAAGTTTATGGTCCATGAAAAATGAGTTTTATATGAATTTTTGAAATGATTTGATTTTCCCAATTTGACATTGAATCTCAAATTTTGCTTATGGCCTTCCGACCAAGTGATACCTTAACTAGCTATATTTTGTGGTCCATAATTATCAGTATCGTATATATATACATAATACATATTATATTGTATTCAAAAAATTTCGTATCATATGGATATATCGTAAGTGATCATAAATTATACGATACAATAATATCGTATGAATTGTATTGTATCCAGTTATTATAGATTTTTGAGCTAATCTGGATTTATCTTCCATTTCAGTGTTATGGTTGCTAATACTGTAAACACACATGGCCAGCGGTTGCCACGTAGTTCAACGTATGTGTAATGCAAACTCCCCCATATAAAAGAAGGATAATGCCAAAATAGTGGCGAACTACGTAGATAATAAGAGTCCAAATCTTCTTTCTCACTTTTCCTGTTCCACTCTATACTCTATGAAAGTTTAGGATAAAAAAATGAAATTTTGTGAAAGTTTGGGGGTAAAATGTAAATTTGAAAATGTTTGGTGGCATTATTGTAATATTGAAAAGTTTTGGGGTCAAGGTTGTAATTTGAGAAAAGTTTGTGTGAATGTGCTGGCTGTTTGCTTTTGTTTTGATTTTGGATTGGGCTATGAATGGTTTAATTTGGATTAAGTTTGGGTTTAATTTTAGTTAAAAATCGGATCCAACTGGCCGATTCAACAAGAATTAGCATCAACCCGGTTCGGTTATACTTAAAAATTGAAAAATTACATACAAAGTAGAAATAAAAAATAAAAAAACCCAGCTATTTAATAGAAAAAAACAAAAACTGGAACTGTTGGACCAGTTTTGGAACGGTTCAGTTAAATCAATGTAAAGAAAACCAAGTGTTTTCTCAAAAAAAAAAATCAAATATATATTAAAAAAAGACACCCATGTTTGCAGAGAGGTAGAAGTAAAGATTAAAGGGTTATCTTGATAATTTTTTACGGTGAATTACTTTTACCTAGGGTGAGTTTGGTTGAGCTTTTTGAAAAAGTGCATAATGAAAAAGTTGAGTTTTGAAAAAGTGCATAATGAAAAAGTTGAGTTTTAAAAAGCTGACTGTTTGGTAAAAGCTGTTAAAAAGTGATTTTTGAAAAAGCTGAGTGTTTGGCTAGCACTTGTAAAAGTGGTAGTTTGAGGGATAAATTACCAAAAAGGACAACGTATATAGAAAGGAGTTTATTTCATACTCTTTTTTTTGGATGTGAGTTTATTTCATAATAATAATAATAATAATTATTATTATTATTATTATTATTATTATTATTATTATTATTATTATTATTGGTATTATTTTAATAATGTTTGGGCAATTTTTCTTTGTTAGTGTCATAATTATTTGTTTGGGCAATAATAATTAAATCTAAATAATTTTCATCATCATGAAGCACAAAATGAAAATGTAAAAAGATGATAAAATATACACCAATAATCCAAAGTTTAATAAATTGTACTACATGAAAATATAAAAAGATGATAAAATATACACCAATAATCCAAGTTTAAATTGTACTACATAAAAATGTAAAAAAAGATGATAAAATACATACCAATACCAATATACCCCAATAATCTAAGTTTTTCTCTTTCTAAAAAAATTATTTTTCCCACCAATATTAGTTAATCATAACCTACTTCTTAAAATTTATTGTGAAAATATTACTGTAACATTTATCAATTTTAATTACTTATTTTTTATTTTATTTCCTTTTAACTCCATCTTTTTTTTTTTGGTCCATACGTTTTATTCTTTTTTTTTTCTTTTTTTTCTCCTCCACAAGTATACTCCTTTTAACCCCTCAGACATCCCTCTAGCTCTCTCTCTCTCGTGAGTTCTCAAAAAAAAAAAAAAATCTCTCTCTCTCTCTCTTTCTTTCTGTCTCTCTCACCACCGGCGGCAACCGCGAGTCTCCCAAATCGACGGCGATCGGAAAGGTTCGAACACTCGCGAACACCGGCGGCAACCGCGAGTCTCCCAAGGCACTCGCGAACACTCGCGAATCGGAATCGTCATCGGAGCCGCCAACGGCGACATTCCGACACTGGTTTCTGATCCGCGTCACCACCGCTCGTCCGCGTCACCCCTGCGACTCAGATGGGTCAGATTTTTTGTTGTTGTTGTTGTTGTTTTTTTTTTTTTTTTTTTTTTTTTTTTTTTTTCGTTCTGATTTGAGATTGTGTTTTGAGATGAGTTTTAAGATTGTGTTTTGAGATTGTATCTTGATTGTGATTGAGTTTGTATCTTGATTTTGAGAAAGAGTCTGTGGATAGTTTGGTAATTTTTGGAAGAGCCCAACGGCTAGTTTCAAAACGTTTCCTGGCTTTTTGGTTATGGACCTCCAACGCTCCATAAGTTTTCTGCGCGTTTTGGCTGTGGAATAAAAGTTGGCTTTTTAACAAAAGTTGGCTTTTAGGTCTAACCAAACACATATTTCAGCCCAATTTTTTCAAAAAGCCAACGTTTGGGTCCAAAAAGTGGAACCAAACGGGCACCTAGTCGTTTTCAACTTCACTAATTCTTCAAATTTTTAGGAGAGACAGTGTCTGAGAGATGGAGAAGAAGAAGCATAATCGGAATTTAAGAGAAAATAGATAGGAAGCTTAAAGAAGTGAGGCTAGACTCTAGACTCGTCACTCGTTGGCTCATTCGGGAAAAGAAAAAGAAAAAAGTAGTGTAGGTGGGTTCGGTGGAGGATTTAATGAGCGATGACTTTCGACGTGAGGGCTTAGCTTAATACTTTTTTCTTTTTCTTTTTCTTTTTTGAGAAGAGGCTTAAGCTAATATTTTTTTCTTTTTCTTTTTATTTTTTTGTTCCTTTTTTGTTGGTCGGTCTCTTTCTATTCCTATAAGGCTATAGAGTGATACAACAAAAGTATTTGGCATCAATATAATAGTTGCTTAATTTTTTAACATATAATATTACCTATGTAATTATAAGTGATAGACATACTATAATAGCTAATATATATAAATAAAATAATAAATGAACTTTAGTATAACTTTGATATTATGTGTTGTGAATTATTTTTAAAAAATTTAAACTAAATATTACTAGTTATAAAATTATTACGTGTGTGTGTGGTGGGAGAGGTGGTCAAAAACACTGAAAATGAAGAACAAACTCAATGTATTCGATCGACACAACTAATTTGTAAGGAACAAAAGAGTAATCTACAATGGGAAGACTGAAACTAAAAAAAAAAGATGAATTGATTGGCTATATTTCACTAAAAATGGCTTTTGCTGAGGTGTACAATAGTTGTTAGACTAATACAAAGCTCTCTATTTTCTTCTCTCTCTTCTCTAAAATACCCAGTCCCTTTCCCTCATGGAAAGGTCCACCTTTTTATCTCCCCAACTCATTCCTTTCCAACTGTGCATTATCTTGCTAGATGTCAAGAGATATTTGTCACATCAGACACCTTCCTCCTTACTTTTTGATCATGAAGGAAGACTTTTGGGGTGTTCTTACTGTTTAAGTCAGTCATTCATCATTTAATGCTGCTGACACTAGATAAGAATATCTAATTGATACAAAGGTGACTATTACTTTCAACTTTGTGCTGTCTCTTCCGAGTCCTTGATGAGAATTCTGGGAGGAGCTCTGATCCTCGGCTCTATTATTGACACTTTCCTCAGCAAGGGATTCTTGACTAACCTCAGCAGGTAGCCTAAGTCACTCTGCAACCCTCCTCGATCCTCAGGTCTATGATTTTAGAATCTAGGCCAAGCCCAAACCTTCTATGTTGCAGCTTTGATAGACCTTCTTCAGCCTAGAATCCATCTAGTGGAGACATCCCTCTACAATATATATATATATATATATATATATATACATACTATTTTCATAATTTAAAACTATTAATTAATTAGTTATAACGTCATCAGGTCGAATTGAACTAGAAAATCAATAGCAAGTCCCTTTTTTGTTCTTTGATCGATTTGATTTTTAAAATCATGAAGAAAAGTAACCACTTTAGAGATGTAACTAACCTTGAGAGAGATAAATAACAAACAAGTGTTGCTTTTAGAGTAGTTTGTAGAATGTATAACACGTATGAATTGAAAATAGTTGATAGAATTTTAAGGGGAATAAAAGTAAAGATTAAAAAGTAAGGAAACTTTAGTCAACATTAGTACTATTTAAATAGGATGAAAGTTCTTCCACATATAAGTTAAATTCTTATATTTTGAATCGTATAACTAGATATGCCAATTGACTAAATACAACACAACAAATATCGAGATGGGACAATTCTCTTAAACAAACAAGTTAGTAAAATATACCCGGAGGTTCACTTTTACTTTATTTTATATATATATAATCTATGTTTTTTCACATTGTGTGGACAAATCATACACATGCAAAATCTTTTTTTTTTTTTTTCAATGTGCGAGCAAATCAATCGTCTTTTTCATCCTGGTGTTGGCTAGAATCACCATTTTCTCTCTCTCTCCTATTTAAGCAACTCAATTTCCACAATTCCCATTTTTTTCTCTCTCCACCTCCTATTTCGGCAACTCAATTGACACCCTTAAAATTTTTTCCCTCTCCTATTTCGGCAACTTTACACGATTACCTCTCACTCCTATTTCAGTCACCAAATGCCACAATTAGTATTTTTTTTTTACCATCTTTTTCTCATACCTTTTTTTTATCTCTCCTCTCTCCTATTTTCAACACCTTTTCCCTTTTAACTCTCTCTCTCTCTCTCTCTCTCTCTCTCTCTCTCTCTCTCTCTCTCTCTCTCTCTCTCTCTCTCTCTCTCTCTCTCTCTCTCTCTCTCTCTCTCTCAGCAACACAATTTCCACAATTACTTTTCTTTGGCAACTCAATTGACACTATTATAATTTATTCCCTCTCCTATTTCAGCAACTCAATGCCCACAATACCAATTTTCTCTCTCCTATTTCAGCAACTTTACAGTTACCTTTTCTATCTCTCCTATTTTGACAACTAAATTGTCACAATTATTTTTTCTCATACTTTTTTTCCCTATGCGGCTATATTTTAAGGGTCATGTGTATTATAAGGGACATCCCAATGAAACTTATTCAACTTTTTTTTTTAATAAATTTTTATTATATTTTACCTTTTAATATATTGACAGTAGGAAACACTTATTTAATAATAGAACATTCCTAATATACACAATTTTATGGTTGCCTAGAATTCCTAAAAAAAGTCTATTTCCTTCTCAGCTTATTCTTTACCTTTAAATCCCATACTACCCATGCACTAATGTTGATTTTTTTTTTATTTCTTTTAAATTGACAGCACCAATGCCAATATTTTCATCTTTCTTCCAACACTAATTTTGATTTCACAATTATTTTCCACTCTACTCATTTTTATTTTATTTTTAAATTTTCTTAGTAAAATGATGTGTATGTGAGAAGCCAACTTTACTCTTCCTCTAGTCTTCACACCAACCTTTTATTTCAACTCTATAACTTAACAACTAAATAATCAAATTTATATTTGGTATTCAAAATAATTACAACATGATGTTGTGCTAAAAGCCAACTAACCAATTTTAGAGTTAAGAGGATTTATAAATGCATTGCATTCATTAATTATAAAATAAAATTATGAACTTAAACACACCACTTTATAAATAAATAAATAAAAATTTACATTCATAGGCATGTCTTAAATATTCGATCTAATTTACAACAACCAATCATCAGTCTGATAGATAGTGCTCATAGTTTAATACATTGTTGCTTTTGCGAGTTGAGAGTTCTCTTGCTTATGTCAGAATTTCTCTCGCTTTCATAGTAATCAAGAAAAGGAGGTAAAAGTCAATTGCCTCTTGCTCTCCAATTTTGGCACTTTAATTGCTACAATCCAAAAAATTTTCCCTCTCCTCTCTCCTATTTCGGCAATGGTATTGCCACAATCCACTTTTTTTTTTTTTCTCTCCTTTCTTCTATTTTGGCAGTGGTATTGCCACAATTCAAATTTTTCTCTCCCCTTTTTCAATTAGTTGGGCAGTCCAGCTCGAGCACAAAAATTGGGCAGCAGCAATTTTGGCAATGGTATTGTCAAAATTGCTTTTCTCTCCCTTTGCTCACATCATCTCTCTTCTCTCTTCTACTTTTTCTCATAATTTTGACAACACTATTGCTGAAATTCACCTCTTCTCATGCAGCTAAATAATTTGAACAGTACACTTATTATAGATAAACATGTGTTTAAGCAAATATTTCACCAATAGAAAGAAGATGAAGCATACCCTTCCCTCCTCTCTCTCTCTCTCTCTCTCTCTCTCTCTCTCTCTCTCTCTTTATAACCATTGCCTATTGGCGTATGCTACTTTTATCAATTTCTTTTGGTAAAATTGTACCGATATATTTGAATTTCAATATGATAAAGAAAAAGACACTTGGAAAAAAAAAAAAAAAAAAAAACTCTTATTCAAACAATTATTAGGGATTTACCCAAAATGTGACAAGCCTTGCGAGTTACATTTGAGATTCTCGAAAAGCAATAAACAACTTATTCTTAACCAAGTCAAAAAGATAATGAGTACGTAACCCTCATAAATTAAACAGCAAAAAATAAATTACAACTACACAACAGAAGAACCATAAACAGAAATTCATGAAGAACAATTTAGATAATCATTTCAGTGACCACAGGCACAATATAAAAGATATTTAATTGAAAAACTCCCAAGGATCGGAGCGTTGATTTAGCCTGATACAGAATACATAAAGCACTTGAAACGATTCGTCCAAATTTACTAAGGTAGCCCAGTTTCAGGGTTGAGAAGAGCCTGGCTCTTATCAGAGAGCAAAACTGGACCTCTCCCAGGTCTTGTGCAGATGAAATAACTAACATCCCCCCTAAATTTATGGGATGGAATGTTATCTTTTATCTCAGAAGGTGGCAGCAAAGCGTCCACATCCTCTTTCCCCTGAATCCCAGCATCTTGTAGGATTGACTTATCACCAATTATATAACTGAAAGAAAAAACGAGTAAAAAAATGGTCCCTCATGAAACTCACCCTGAGCAGTGCGAAAGAAAGAAAAGATCTCTAGACATTTGCAAAGAAATTGTTCATAGATTTTTCACCAATTTATCTCCTAGTTGCAAAACACTAAAACCTTAATGCAAATCACCTGTTTAAATCCGTATCTGCATTTGGAGGGAAATGGAAAAGCAGCCTCTGAAGCAAAAGGCTGGCAGCTTTTCTATCACGTGCAATCATCACTGCATTCGGCCCCGCATCAAAAGTATATGCCACCTGTCAGTACTCTCAATCTTAATTATACATTCAACATAATCAACCTCTATTGTTTGGTAACAAAAGGATTAGGCAAGGTACTTGATCATTTACATATTTTACACTCTTATATCACCGATATCAAAATAATCAACATAATTACTGACAGTAACAGGATGAGCTGGGGCAATCCAACACCAGGTGGCCTGAGTTCAGTGTTTCTTCATTCAGTCTTTAAGTCACATGACATTGTCACACAAAGAACAGCATAACTTTAAATTCTTTGGATTATTGGACAAAATGAAGAACGACATAATGCAATCAAGGCTGTAAATCATTCTGACACTCATGAAGCAAAGGCCAATTTGGCGTTGTAGTGTTGAGAGGGTTTTCTGATTCCTTTACTAGTATGCAAACAACGATATCCAAGGCCTGGTGCCTTCAGGAGAAATTGCCATAAAAGTACCAAATTAAAACAATCAATCCTATTTCATTTTTGTCAATATATGAAAAGTAACTTTGAGAGCTGATTTCTTTCTGGTTTTTCAGGAAATAGAATGAATGTTCTATTAGTGGTCAACAAAACCCAACCCCCCAACCCCCCCCCCCCCCCCCCCCGGCGGGCGCCTACAAAAAAAAAAAAAACCAAAAATGTGCTAGTAAGTTGGAACAAATCTTCATGGCCTAAATATGAGTGCGTTCAAGCAATTGCTCTAAATACTATCATTACATTAGGTAAAGAAATCACGCATGCTAATATATTGAATTTCAAAGAAACCTTCATCTATAACTCTTTTTCTTTTCTTTTTTTAACTGGTCAAGTATAATTCATTAACAAATATACTAAAAAATGACTGTTCACAAAGCACCGAGCAAGTGCAAGCTGGGAACCTTGGTTCAATCTGGGTTTTCTTCTTTGGCCCCAAGGGAAGGGGGAAGGGGAAGGTTCGACCTATTTTTAAAGACAAATCATAAAATTAAACAGAAAAGAAATTTGGGTGGGGGTGGGGGGATCAAACCTGAGGCACTCCTTCAGAACGATTCCACTTTTCAACAACACTAATTATCCTGAAAAATAGTGATTTCATTTCATCAATATTAAATTCAAGGGACTAATGCTGCACTCAACAAAAAAAATATAGAAATAATCAATGGTGTATACCCAAAAATTTAAAGCAGAACTTGCCTATGGGATGTATCATTCATGTAGAATATTGGGGGAGATGTGTCCAGGCAAACGGCATGAAACTGGTTACTATCAGTGCAAGTCAGTTGTGCAAAAGATGCAAAATCACGATTTTTTATGGCTTCTTCCATTTGTACTATGCGTTTGGGTACGATTTCCTGTTACAATGCCAAAAGTGGAACTCAGAAAGCTGAATAGACAATGGAACTTAAAAGAAAAGGCCTTGAGAGAAAGAGGGGAGGGGAAGGAAGGCAGAAAATGTGATTAAATTCAAAATCCAATAAAAAGTTTTCTGAAAAATGGCCATGCAAGTTTTAATATATTACTATATCCAATATTCTATACTAATTTATACAGCAAAACTTGAGTTAACTCTTAAATTTCTCTCTTCAAGTATTTTGGGGTATAAAAGTAATTTTAGGCATGATTTTTTGCTGTCTCCCTCTCTCAAAATTTTCTCCTCTCTTTTCTCTCTCCTAGCTTTTTCCTATCTTTTCTCCTTTCAAGTAATACAATTTATCTCAACCATCAAATCCATAATCAATAGAAAGTATTTTAGAAAGAGAGAGCCATGTACCATGTGTGAAACCCTTGCTAGTTTCATGAAATGATTCTAACACTATGTTAAACCCACAAATTTTCTATTTCCAAAAACAGTGACCTTTTAAAAGAGAGGAGGAAAGATATACAAAAACTACCTTTGCTCTATGCTTTAATAGCAAACTTGTTTCGACAGTTTCACGCATTCCACTGGTGCTACTTGTTTCCTTCTGCCTTGAACTTACCTAAAATCAAGACCGAAACATGATTGTCATTTGTAGAAAAAATACAAGCTAGTAGGCAATAAAACAAGATTGCAGATATGGATTTGACATATACTGCCCAATAAAAAGTCACACCAAATATTTGACATTAATTGGAGACACATTTGAGACAGTAGTGTTCCTATTTGAAAATCAATAGAATGATCATGGAGATTGACTGATCAGAAAGGTCGACCTTCATCGTATCTAAATTCAACAATTTAAAACACACCTAAAGTATCTCATCACAAAACAGGAGAGACATCCAACAGATAATCAACTCAGAGATGAATTTGGCAAGCCAAACTACTGAGAGAACTTTAGAAACAAAAAAGTACAGCATAAACTGGAGGAAAAGAGATTCTACTGCCCACTTTTCCAATATTCTTTCTATTTCTTTTCTTTAAAGTTGCCCCTCTGTATACTTCACGAATGCTTGGGTTGCACCCCATCCATTTAACGCTTCTTAAAAAACTTGGATGCATTCACAGAATAGAAGGAAAGAAAAAAGAGAGACATACCACTGCAATAATAATAACAAGATCATCCCAGTGTTTCTCATCTGCCAGTTGAACTGCAAGACTGTCCCTTCCATCCTCATCCTTATCATATCAAGGTACATAGAATCAGAACTAAACACTCAAAACAATAGAATGATTTCTTGACAAGAGGCACGTAAGATGAACATGGGAAAATAAAACTTACTTTTCCCATGATCCACTTGACAAAGCCACCATATAAACTGCGACAAGCGCTGCCTGAACCTTGTCTGTATTAATTTAAATAAAAAAATTTAAAAATGTGATTTCCAATTACAGCAATAGATGTTGGATCCCTCAATATAAGAGTACAAGACATCTGATTTGGTAAGTAGTAAATTTTATAAGTAGAAATTAATGAACACCAAGTACACAGGAGGTATACTCAATGTAAAATTGATTTGGTAAGTCACACATTCACATTCAATAGGTTTTGAGCCCATGACAACCCATGACCTCACCTTACTCTCCACCCATTATCATGGGAGGTGGGAGTTCCATTTGAGCACAAATCTCAATTGGCTTAAAATTGAATATATAACAACAGAGAATGAGATACCTTGCAATAGCAGAAAGTTGGCTTTGATCTTCTTTAGCATTCATTAGCTTTGCAAGTGCAAAAACTGCAAATAGAAAAAAATAATTAATTATAAACATGCTCTAATATTTAGTCTTTTGAAGTCATTTAGAATAATAAGGGTTACCATGCGGTCATTTGCAATAATATGTCAACTTTTTACATTCCATTATAATTAAGCTAAAAATAAAAAAAGTTGAGGATAGTTGAATATTATAGAATAACAAAAGATATTCTTATCTCTATTAACACACGCAAAACTAAGATCAAAAGACATTCTAGCATGTACGAACAAGTTGTTTTGGGGCATATGATAGGGTTTTACCAACAAAGTTCTAACTTGAACCTTATGGGAAAACATACAGACTGATGCACAGTTTCAGAATTGGATTTACTTATTCCATTCAAGACTTACGTTGGCCTATCTGAAAAGTAACTGAGAATTACCATAACTTGATGATGCAGGATGTCTAATTTGGCAGTCTCCAAATTTTGAAAAACAACATCAACCAAGCCTTAGTCCCAATTTTTTTGGGTTTGTTATGAATCCTCAAGATACTAGTCAAGGTAAGCCACATGTATTATTTTCCTCCATTCTATTCTATCCAGCGTCATACTCTTTGTTTCTTCTTTGATTGACACGAATTTGTCTAGCATTTTTGTTCCCTCAACTTAAATCACTCTTTTATGAATACGACCAAACATTCTCAAGTGACTTTCCCTCATTTGTTTTACTCAATAAGGGACACCCCTATCTTTAAGCTAATTTCTTCATTTCGAATCTCATATTTCCCTGTATTTCCACTTATCGATAGTAATATTATCATTTCAACTACATTCATTTTATGAATATAACAAACCAACATGCAGTACCATAGAGCATAACGGGTCTTATAGCAATCTTATAAATTTTTTCCTTTAACTTGGTAGTCTCCAAAAATAAGTTGCTGGAACAGATAAGTGAATTCAACTATAGGATAATTAATTAACTGATGGTTCTTCAGTTTCTACAAGATACTGTGATTCACTGTTTAATGATGTAATACTAAGCTTTTTTCTTCAGATATATGTTTTTTCTTATATCCATTTGAAATTTTTCTTTGGACATAGCTTTCAAGAAGTCCATGCAAAACAACAGGAAACACATAGGTAAAATTTGGAGGCAGGTGAAAAATCTTCCCACTGCCAAAAAATAAGGAAAAAAAATGATGAATCTTTATATTGAACAGTCATGATTGGATAGTTTGGCTTTTTAAAAAATAAGAAGAATGGTCATGCATTTTTCAGAATACACTTCAGCTGGAGATGCGATTAATAGAACCGATCCATTAAAATGTGTACAATCAATATTTTTTAATGAGGCTAGACTTAAGGAATAAACCCATATTGTCCTGCTGATTCTTTTTTTTTTTTTATCGATATAACAATAAAGCAGCTCAACACCAAAACCCTCTGATGTTACTAATTTTTAAACAATTGAAAACCAACTCAATCATCATTCATATTGCAGGAATAAGCAAGCTGACTGCTCAAATTAATGGAACCTGACCTACTAGCATACTGCAAGAAAATAATAACCGACAAGAAAAAAACTATATAGGGGTAAATAAATAGATCATCTACCAAGACAAGCAAACCCAGCAGCTGAAGACGCCAACCCAGCAGCAGTAGGGAAATTGTTGTAGGAAGCAATATGCAAATGCAAATTTTCCCAATCTTTCTTTGCAATTTTGATACCCTTTTCCTCATCCTCAACATCACAAGCACGACTGCGAATTTCCCTCAGACAGCTTTGGAACCTGCCTCCAGCAAGGGAAATCTCCTACACTAACCAAGAAGAGCAAAAATCACCACAAATTAATTAGAAAAGTAAAAGGATCAGAAGAATATTTGATAGCTGAAAAGAAAAAAAGTCAACTTTTTTGTTCTACATTTGAAACAAAAATTACGTTCAATTTTTCGAAGGAATTTTGTTTTCTATTAATCCAACATGATTAATCAATTAACATTCAAATCTTCAACTTCTCTTCCATTTTGTTTGGCAATTCGATAGTTGGGGGGAGAGGAGATTTGAATGCCTTCCATTCGAAACACCAAATAAATTATCCTGCAAAAAAGTGTCAGTCGAACTACAAAACTGTTGACTTCAATTTTTCTTTCATTTTCCAACACTTTCTCATCAGCCAAACTGATAATAAATATATATAAAAAAAAAAAAAAAAACCCTTTTTTGGGGGGACTATATGATAATAAATCCACCCATCATTAAAGCCAAAATCTGAAGTTTGTATTCTTAAAAAGCTAATTAAATAATCAATAATAAACATGAAGTCAATTCAAGTCTCTTTTAACCTTCTTTTTTTTTTCCCAGGAAACAAAACAGAATTCAGAGAGAGAGAGAGAGAAATAGAACCTTGCCATTGAGCCACATGCGGTCCTGATCAAAGGAAGGGCTGACGGCGACGGTGGTGGTGGTGCAGAGGTGGGCGGGATCAAGAGTAACACTGATGCTATCATTGACAGGAAGGATGAGGGCTTCGTCCCTCTTACCCCAGTACTTGATCACCGCTATGTTCGTCGGAGTCTGCGCCGTCACCATCCGCACCCATTTCCCTGCCATCACTCCTCACAATCTTAGGATTTAGGATTTTCTTTTTCTTTTTCTTTTTTTAATCTGAAAAATGTGAATATGTGAGAGAGAGAGAGAGAGAGAGAGAGAGCAATGAGAGAGTGAGAGGGAAATTGTATTTATAATGATAATAGTACTAATAGACTAGACTGTATGAAACAAATGGTTGGTTGGTTGATTTGTTTGTTTGTTAGTTCCTGTTCTTCCCAATGGTTGAATTATTTTTTTTGGTTCCACCGCCATGTTTGAAATATTTTTTTTACTTATTTAGCGTTTTGGATCGGCTGGAAGCCTATTTTGGATTTTTTTATCTGAATATAAAAAATGGGTAAGAAGTTATCATTCCAACCACTTCTTTCTAATTGCTGAGACAAAATCTCTTACTATCAAACATCAAACACAATGTATTGGAGAAATTATAAGGATTTCATGGTAAATAAATGAAGGTCTTTATACCTGTTTAAAATTATTAAGTTATAAGATTTTTTTAATTTCTAATTTAATAATTTTATACAAATTGGAGGGTTTTTTTGGTCGAAAAGTGGACAGAAAACATGATTTACTGTGAGAATTATATAATTTATCGTGGTGGAGCTTATTTTAGAATTGAAAGTTAGGGGGAAAAGGCCATTTATTTTACTTTGGGAATTGGGGAGTTTGTTTTGAATAATTGTTAACAGTACACACGAGATTTTACGGGAAATTGATACAACGTGTATAAAATCTGGACCTGCCTACTACAACAAACTCTCACGTGCCAGCAAAAGGGAAAAAAAAATTCACGTGATGCACATCATGTGTGGACTCTAGATGGATCAGTACAGTGGAGAGTGGACCCGACTTTTAGTTATATCAGTCGGATTCAAGTTTGATGTTACAAGGTTGAGCACCAAAAAGAATGTATATATATATATATATATATACTTGAGAGAGATAGAGGGAAAAAGATAGGTGGACAGTGTGAAGGATAGGAAATCACATTCAAACTAACACACAAGCTCAACTTGAACTAACTTGCTAGGACTCAAATTGTTTCAACAAAAGGAGATAACTGGCGGCGGATTGAACTTACTATCCAAAAACCAATCTTATTCAATTCAAGTGTCGGGTTTGAAATCAAACAAAGCCAAACCGATTCATAGAGATTTTAAAGGGCTTCTAAATCAAGCAAAGATCTAATGAACTCGACCCCATTGCCCTTTGCCATTTATCATTTTAAATTCGACCATCACGTACAGTCAAGATCGTGGTTCTTCATGGTCAATGGCAACTTTTGTTATTTTTCACTCGTGGTTTGGTTTAGTTGTTGTTCGAACCTCAAACCAACTAAACTTAACCCGTAGTTATGCCTAGTGAGATAGAGAGAGACAGAATATTGACTATTTTTTTTTTTTTTTATTCTAAACATAATGGTGAACTTCTCATTCGCATTAACTCGCTCAAGTTTTTATTTTCTTTTCCAAATAATGGGCCAGAGGAGGAGAAGGTGGGATTTGAATGACACAGGATAATTTGTTGGGTTCATCGAGCTCCATTGACTTTATGACTTATATGTAATGACGGCTAAAATGAGCTTTTGCTCTTTTCACGAAAAAAAAAATCAGCATTTTGTCCTCTTTTTCAAACTAATTAGAGAAATTTCCCTCTTTTGAAACTCGATTTTCTCAAAATCGAGTTAAGCCCTATAACGACGTTTTAAAGAGCTTATAGTAACATTTTTAAGGACCTATAGCAGCGTTTTGTAACAAATGTCGAGTTACAAAACGCCGTTATAGGTCCTTAAAATGTCGCTATAGGTCCTTAAAACGTCGCTATAAGGCTTCAATTTTTTGTTTAAAAAAACTCGATTTTAAGAAAATCGAGTTTCAAAAGATGAACATTTTCTTAATTAGTTTGGGAAATTGGGCATTTGCCAATTTTTTTGCACGAAATGGGCATTTACCCATTTTCGCCATGTAATGACATTTAAGGGTTTCTCTGGTATTAGAATTAAATCACAAGTTTTCGTTTTTAGTTTCCTAAAACCTATTTTCAAAAAAACTTTTATCCAAGATCATTATTAAAACATTGTTTTTTTGAAAACACCTCTAGGGGTGTTTCCTATTTGAGGAATAATGGTTAAAATTACTATTTATTAAAATAATAATGTTTTTCTTACACATCTCTCTCTCTCTCTCTCTCTCTCTCTCTCTCTCTCTCTCTCTCTCTCACTCTCTCTCTCTCTCTCTCTCTCGATGAGGACAGAGGGGGTTGTGGTTGCTCTACACAGCTTTTGTGACAAGGGTGTGATCAAATCTCTAGGTTTTATCTTTGAGATTGGATCTGGGTGGTTGCAATAAGAACTTTAGGTTTTGGGTTAGTGTCGAATTAAAGGTAGTACCTTCGCAAACGAACCAAAACCACTAGCAACAACATTAAAACAAAGGCTTGCAATACATGTCTTTCACTCTTTTGTGATAGACTCCAATTTTGGGTTTGTTATGGGTTGTATAATTTTTTATTGGATGAAAATTGATACTAGTTTTTGAATGAAAAACACATACCAAACAAACAGAGTTGTGTTTTGGGTTGAGAAAGCACATTTTGAAAACAATTTTGCATAACACCTACAACAATTGAAAAATGAAAATACAAAACAGTTTTAAGTTACCAAACAGGCCCTAACCTTCTTCCTTTTTTTTTTTTTTTTTTTTTTGAGGGTCACCTTCTTCCATTCATCAAATTTTCTTCTAAACCGCCTTTCTTCTAAACAAAATACAGAATATTCTATGAAGGAAACCTTTCTCAAGTATTAGGCTTAGATATTAGATAATTTATTTGCAGTATTTTTTTTTTGCATACTGACAGTTACAAGGAGAGATTGGAATTGAGGTTTATCTACTTGTCATTTTGGGAGGGTTATAAATTAAAGCAATAGATACTTCTTCTTTTTTTCTTTTTTCTTTTGTGTGATAGGAAGCAATAGATACTCTTTTTTTTTGTTTTTTATTTTTCGTTTTTAGCAATAGACAGTGACAGACCTACAGTGGGGCAGGGGGGGCAATGGCCCCCACACCCCCACCCAAAAAAAAAAAAAAACTAGGATATGTATATATATATGTGTGTGTGTGTGGAAATTTTATATTTTGGTCTTAACAGCTCCCAATTAAAAAAAAAAAAACTGGTATACATATTTAATTTAAAAAATTAATATTTGCCCTTAAATATATATTTTTAGATCTCCTCTAAAATATCATCAAGTTCCATTTTGATAATTGTGTTGAAATATTTAAGAAACGCTTATTTTATATGTTATATTTTGTTGACATTTTTATAATGTTAAATGTTTAAGAAACATTTATTTTATCTGTAGTATTTTGTTAAATATGAAATAAATATTAGTTATTATTTTCATAAAAAAAAAATTATTTTAAGCTTTGGCCCCCCTCAAGTTTGAATCCTGGTTCCGTTCCTGGCAATAGATACTCTTATTTGGCCACAAAGGGGAAAAAAAATGCAGATGCTTATCTTTGGAAGCCATAGTTAATTACAATGGTCATTACAAGAGGCCAAAAAAAGGAAAAAAGTTACGTATTAATATTGTATTATTCCTAACACACACACAAAGCTTTGATGAGTTAATTTCTAGGATTTTCAGTAGGAATTAACCAAAAAGACACTTGAAATAGACTTTATTATTATTATTATTATTATTATTATTCCTTGAATACCAAGTAGACTAATTCAATGAAATTCAACTTGCTAGGGTTGCATTTGCACCACGACCAAACCTAGCAAGTTGAATGTCATATGGCCTTTTAGCTGTTTATTTTCTTATTTACTACCAAAATAAAAAAAATAAAAAACTTGCTAGGGTTGGTAAGTTCACATCATTGTTGACTTTTTATGAGCTTTTCTAGGGTTTAATAATTTCACTCACAAACGAAACATTTGGCAATTGATGACCTTCAACAGTTTGACTATGAAGTATGAACAATATATATATATATATATATATATAGATATATATTCAGTTCGTTAAGACAATTTAATGGTTTGACTCTGAACTATAAATGGTCTGACATATGAGTCATCTCACAAACTGATTTATTTCCCACTTCCTAATTTCAATAAAAGAATGAAAACGAGAAGTGTCATATTCCATATATATGTTGTTTTTAATGGCCATGTGAAAGGAATAACGGATGGTTGGTGGAGGTGATTTGAACATATTAACCCATTTAATTATATAACAATTTGATTCTCAAAAAAAATTATATAACTATGTGTAGCACACGCCATTCACCAAAAATAAAAATTTGCATAAAAAAATAACAATTATTACATGTTAATAAGTGTTTTTTTTTTCTTTCTCTTTTACAAATAAATAAATAAATTTTGGGATGTCCAACATTCTTAGCGAACTCCAATAATCCCAAGCTCATTAGTCATTACTCTAAAATTTGATGTATGATGGAAGATGAATGAGTTATAGCCTTATAGGTGTATTGAAGAGATAGCAGTTATACAATCGTCATTGCATTCATATTTATTGTATGCATTTTCAAAACCAAAAGTTTTGGGATAATTTCTCTATCATAAGCCATGTTGAAGCAAAAAGAAAAAAGTCATGAGAATATGTCATATTGCCATCACCCTTTCCTTTCTCAGAAAAAAAAAATAGCACAAACAAATTCTTTGCTCCATAAAAATCCACATTTTCTAACCAAAAAAAAAAATCCATCAGTTTAAGTTTTTAATCCCAGAAATTCAGTTTATTAACCATAATGAATTAAAAACTATCTTATGTAGCATGGACTATAAAATATTGATCAATTTATTCAAGACCATAAAAAAATCAAAATTTAAACGAAAATTTAACATGAATTACTGAGTGCTTGGATATCTGTATATGTGTATTCATAATTTGAGTTATCAAATTTTTTTTTACACATAATATATTTGATACCAATAAACATAACGAGTAACTTATTCAATTTCTAGTTTTTTCTCAACAATATATATATATATATATATAATTTTTTTTTTTTTTTTGAGGGGGATACATCCTAGACAATATGGAATTAAATAATTGACTTTTTTTTTTATATATCATGTCTTGTTCAAAGACTAAAAAAATTAATTCATGGATTCTTTTAGAGGTTTTTTTTTTTTTTTTAGGTTTTTAAATTTGTACACTTCCTTGTCTTAATGTCAATAGAACTACAAATTCTAATTAGCTCAATTTAAATAAATTAAAAATAAAATTGTCATCAAACAAAGGATTTGGATTCAAATCATCATAACAAAATATAATTAGTATCTTGATTTAATAATAAAAAACAATTATGATGGAACAATCATCGTACAATCAAATTCTACTCCATACATATATATATATATATATATGGAAAATGTTAACCAGCATGGGTGTGGTGCTGGTTAAGGATGTATGTTTCATTCAAAAAAGCTACAAAAAGTAGTAAAAATGTGTAAAAAATAGTATAAAACTGCAAAAAGTTACAAAAGATGACAAAAAATTGTACATAAAAAAAGTAAAAAAGGTGTTGTTAATAGGAACCTTACAGTGCCCGTTAACACAACCTTATATATATATATATATATATATAGAGAGAGAGAGAGAGAGAGAGAGAGATGCTAACGAATGTGTGTGTGTATATATATATATATATAGGGTATATATATATATATATATATATGGTATTGGTTAATAATTCATTTAAATGATAGTACGTTTTAGGGCCATAAACCAAAAAAAAAAAAAGCAATTAAGTTTTCAACCAAAAACCCAGCAGAGTACGATTACAAAAAAACTGAGTACATTTTTATTTTTGATTCATTCTTGACTATAAAAAATCAGAAAGCTAACTTAAGCATCGGAGGTGCTTTGGCAGGCGGTGGTACTCTGATAGATACCACTGTTTTTTTCAGGTTCGAAAGTTTCGGTTCTCATTGTTACTGACGAAATTGTATTGTAATAACCAATAATTTTTGGCCCCATATATAAATATATATATATATATATATATATATATATATATATTTTAAGTCAATAAAACTTCACGTGTGAGTGAGGTTGAGCTCCTTGAGAATACTGTAGAAACTTATTCAAGAATAAACAGCCCTTCACTCGCTACCTAACATAATAACAATAATAACCCATTATATAGTGCACAAGTATCTTAGGTTATAACTTTTAAGTTTGCTCATAATTTTCGTCTATCTCACAAGGTTCATACTCATTACTCAGCAAGTCCTCTCCTTGGTCAGATTTTCCACAAAGTCAATCTTACCAACTTTTTTAATTTCTAGTCAAATCACAGCAGCCAAGCCCACCTATATTGGTTAATGGTGGCTTTGTTTAATGCGTATTGACTATGGCTCCCCAATAATTATACTACATCATTTAATTTTAGTTAATAATGCATTTAATCTTACTTGAAGGGGAAAAATAATAATTTACTTAAAAAATCTGTTTGCAAGGTGTGAAGCAACACAAAACAAGTAATTTATCTCCACACATAACGCCTATTTAAAAAATCCAGCAAATAATATTTGGGCCAAATTTGGATTTCAAATCCCCTGAAATGCAAAGATAAGTTTTCCAAGGAAAAAGAAAGTAAATTAACATCTGGAATATTTGTTTAAACCATTCAATTTAAAATAAGAAATCATAATTAGGAGACATAGTTGATTCCAAGAGGTTTGGCCAGCGGAAAGGAAATACAGAATTTACTCTCGACAGTGGAGTTTGCTGACTTTGCTCATTCAAAATTGTATGCTACCCTAATGAAGCAACCTCGAAAGTCCAGGCTCAAGCTAAATAGATGAAACAAGTTTTAAATACTACCAAAGCAAGGACCAACGAGTATTGCATCCTTCATAAATCAACCAAGAAGCTAAGTTATTGAAACCCAACTAAAAGAAAAGACAATGCTGAAAGCTTATTGTTATAAATAAATAAAAATAAAAATAAAAAAAGACCCCTCCCTAAAAGCTAGAAGTTGCTCAAAATTCCAATAAATCAAGAGAGGCAACAAAAGTCCCTACAGATATAGCAAGTCATTCGTTACATTTCACAATCAATTAGCGTTGTTTTTAACTCCAATCTGGATATGAAATGGGATTTCCTTCCAACATAACAATACAACAATTAAATATTATAAACAATTTAAATCTTAAACATAAAAATATAAATTCCATGATACAATACCAAAAGACATAATAAATTTAAAATTTGAAAGACTAAAGAACATATACATGTCATATAAAAAAATTAAAAATAATACGTATATTTCTAATTTTTAAATATAAACAAGGCAAAATCATCTAATACTCACCCCATCCTAATCCCCTTACAATGCGGGGCAAGTAAAATCCGCCTCATTTAGGTGGGGTAGGATGGGTTTAAATTGTAATCCATACTAACCCACCTGACTTGAATTAGACTGACCCAAAAGGTGTTTGTCAGTCTGAGGTTGGTTTTAAACTTTTTTAATTTATTTTTTATTAGTGGGTTCAATGTCGAGTATGAATATTTAATTATTTAACAATATAATTCTAACACTCCTCTTCAAGTGTAGACCCCAGGCTTCTGCTTAAAAAGTGTGCCCAACACATGAGATTTTTAACATTTTAAATGAAATGCTAAGTGGAGACAAAGATCAAATTCTAGACATTCTATTTTGATACCATAATAAATTATCGATTATTTCGAAAGTTTAAGCTATTAAAAAATGACGAATTTAATTATGAAGCCATATATTTCTAAAACACACATTTCCTCACTTAAAAACACCTATCATCAACAAAAACAATTCACCAAAATCATCTCTTCTACCAACAAAGCCAAAGACCTAGGTAATCTAACAATATTTCTTTCATCTACTTAACATATAGAGATAAAACACCACAACCACGACACATTACTCCATAGAAGTCATAAGGAAGTTGATGATGAGTTAACCATTTGAGTGGAGAATATAGTTGTCCATTACAGCATCAAATTATGATTTTGATCAACAAAGGAACACTCACCACCAACACTTATTCAAGAAGCCGTGCATGCAAGTAATCGTTTTAGTCAGTTTAATTCCTTCTTCTCTTTTTTACTATGCATTACACTGGTTAATTTAGAGTTTGTCATCATTGGTTATGTTTGTCAAAAAATAAAAATGCATTGCCTTAGTTTTAATTGTATTATAAGTTGAATACTTTTTCTACATGTGATATTTGTAGTAAAAAAATTTAGTATAGATTTGTCAACTAATTCTTTGCATATTGATTTGTACCTTTGCATCACGTATCATAACATTTTCAATCAATATGCACAATATTTTACGTCACAAACTAGCTTAGGGATTCAGAATAATAATGTTTATGAGATGATAGTGCAGGCTATGGAAAACTTCAGTAGTATAATGCTTTCTTTTACCCTTAAAAGATAGAAAACATAATCACTACAATGCAATTATATAGAGCATAATTCTATGATTTTTTTAATGCGAATAATTTATGATATGTTATTTTATGTGAATAATTTCATTTTCTCATACATATTTATTATAAAAAAATGTTTCAAATACATAAAGTTTAAAATTCTAGCATGTAGTAATTTTATTTTCAAAATATAACATGAGAAACAAAATTTTAAATTTGATTTTCATTTTTAAGCATTATTCACACGACGTGTAGATTAGGTTAATGCATCTTTCTCACATGAAATTCACCAAATATTCATATAAAATAATAGCTTTTGTTAAAATATTGGCATATAAAAGAAATTGAATAATCTTCTCATTTTTTTTATATAAATAATGTAGCATAATGGATTTTAGTAGATTTCTCTTGATGTTAATGTCAATTTTAATTGTTGTGATGGATGATCATGTGAACTACATTAATTTTCCTTCATTTTTTTTAATTTGTTTGTGCATTTTAATTAATTGTATTTGATACGTAATCTTTGAATGCATTTTGCTACTATTCGTAAGTCCCGCTATACTATCAACTAATTTTTACCTTTATTTACAGTACTTTCAGCAAAAAAATTCTAGTTTCAGCAAAATAAACAAATCACAAGTAGACCCTAAATCTTTGAATGTAATGTAGGCTCGCAGATTTAATAATTATCCATTTATGGCAGATATTATTAAGTATGAATTGAATAGCAAAAATAATAGAAAACGAGCTTTCTTGCTGATACAAATGATTCAGGACATACAATGTGCCAGGTGCTACCTGTAAGTGAGGAATTTATTAGACAGACCACAAACAAAAAATAAATAAATACGGAGTAATTCTTAAAAATCTAGAATAAATTACATAGAACTTGCTTTTGGTTGTAAAGTAATTAAATTATATAAATGTTAAAAATGTGTTTTTTTCTAACCTGAATTATATAGACTAATAAATTACATAAAATGACAATTAATGATTTTTTTTTTTTTTGGGGATAAACTATTGGCATACTCAGTGAGTCTTTAAACCCACAAAGTCACCTTTCACTTTAGTCTTACAAGAGAAGGGAATGACATTTGAGCTGGGGCTAATTAGCTTCAACCTAGTGTGTCTAGGTACTTGTAACTTCTGCTGAATACAACTACACTAATCTTTTACTCACCCCTTTTCATATTCCTAAAATAAATCAACAAAGGCCCCAGCTTATTCATCGTCAGACTCTGAATTCTCCCAAAGAATTTCAGGACCATCAAAATCTAACCCATCTCCTGTAATTTTCTCAGAAATTGCTATTGCAGCATCAGTATTCCCAAATCCATCGCCTTTAGCTACCAAGACATCCTGGCCTGATGTAATTACATTACCTGCATGATCTGATGCACTCTCTGTGCCCAAAGAAGCGCCAATTGACTCAGGAACTGTGGTGCCTCTGGAAGAAACGGGTTCCTGAACTTGTGCCACAGATTTATGAGATTGGTCGGTCTCAACCATAATCTCATCCTCATTGCCTTCCATCCTCACATTTACGTTAGTAGCAACTGGCTCCTGCCGCTTTTCCTCGGGAACTTTTGTACCAGATGAACCCTCCACATTAAGGTTTTCCTCACCTCCAAACATAGGCTCTTCAGTATACATTATATCCGCAATTTCTTTGCCATTCTCCAGCCAGCTTTCATACAGGTCATCATGATCCGAGTCTGAAATATTGTCCCTTATCCCCTGTATGCCACTTGTAAATGGTCCACCATGGTTCAGACCACCAGAATACATACTTCCAGAAAATTTAACTTGTTCAGAGGAGTAGCAACTAGTTGGGGAGGAATCAGTAAGTGGAAGGGCTCTGGGATGTATAAGCACCTCCAAGGCTAAAAGAGCATGAGCGCAGAATTCAGCAAGTTTTGTTCCAGTTTCTTGCTTGCCTGCAATCCATTTTCATGTGGTTAACGAAATTGGTGAAAAGAACTAGATGAAACATATTACATAGCACATTGAAGGACCAAAGCAGCCCACATTACTTCAAATGCACACATCATCACTAAGCTAAAGCTATTTTAATCGTAAAAAGTGCCTTGTCAGATTATGCTTTCTCCCCTAGCCATTAAGAGGAATTAAAGTTTAATGAGGATTAAGGTTTTTTTTTTTTTTTTTCTCTTTTTTTCTTGTGTGTGTGTATGAGAGAGAGTTCAGGCTTGGTTCTGCTTCTCCTTTTACCACTCTGCTCCATATAGATCCAGTAGTAAATTTATATACTTCCAAAATCTTTCACTGCATTATTTTATAAATACGACAGACAATTTCATAGGAGGCTGTGTCCAGCTTATGATTAACATACCATTTCTGAGATACATAAGCTCTGAATCCTGTCACATCTCTAAAACTAAACAGATTTTTTAGCAGAAAATTTTACTTTGATCAGGACAATTGTAAATTTACGGTAGACTCACCATGAGACAATTCCTGTTACAGCCTATAGGATTACATTTTACTTAGGAGGGTGAATAATTTAAGGTTTGATAAACTTGGTCACTTTTTATGCCTAGAAGAAGATAAAGGAAGGGAACCTGGAAGACATAATTAGCTGAATGAATTACAAAATTTTGGACTAAGACTTTATTGTTGTTATTTTTAAAAACATGAGTGCCCATATGTAAATATACATTAAGTACTTTTCCCTGACTTTTATCTCCCACACTCTTTAATTGTTGTGACAAGTTTTCTTCATTTTGCTGGAAAGCAGGCATAATGCCCCTCTATGAGAAATTAAGAATCCACTTTGCTCCCCCTGCAAATGTCTCCATAGCACAAGACTAAGCATTTATATAAATCCTCATTTTTTAAATTATCTATGCGAACATCTAGGCTCTTTCCTTTAATGCACTAATTTATAAAATGTCTTTCCCACTACTTCAATTCTGTCATCTTTATGTTCTCCCTTTTTTTTTTTTTTTTTGGATTGGGAAATAACTTATGCACCTGGCAAGTTTTGAACACACAACCTCCTCCACCTTGTTTTTAAAATGGAAAGAGACGCCGTTTAAGCTAGAATTCATTCGCTCAGTCATCTTTAATATTATTCACAATTATCAAATATCCTTGTTGAGGAAAGCATGGTTGAGCTAATTGTCATGTAAACATGTTCTCTGATTGTCAATTCAAAACATTTCAAGTATTATCAACTCACACATTTGTCTGCAAATGTCAATACATACCCCTACTATTATTATTAATGTGATGACATCAATGATGAGGAAAAGGACAATGCTCATTGCTGAAAAGACTTACCTCTACGAAAAAGTTCAAGACTCTGGCTTAAATATGGGGGGCGGACACGAACTGAGGAAAGAAGAGACGACAATAGTGCACGCAATGCTGCTAGCTGAAAATCTACCCATATTCCAGTAGGTTCATTCTGCTGGAAAATGTTCTTCTCCTCGCTGGCCCATCCCCATTTCAAAGAATTTGTTGCTGTTTTTATCAAAAGCAGATCAACATCTGATCGCCAAGATTCAGATCTCAAAGCACCACCCTGGGAAAATTACAAAACATTTAGAACAAAATAGTATTCATTCCAGGTGAAAATCAAGAATTACTAACAGCAAGTTGCTCATGTAAGGATTTAAATATTTTCTTCATATGTAGATTAAGAACACAAATGACCTCGCTAGAATGCAAATTTCTTATAATAGAGAATAGAGGGAAATAATTTAGACTAGGTGCACTATGCAATCTGGCTAAAAAAACTGAAGGCATACTAGCAATGCAATAATGGCAATGACTGCTAATCTTAGTACCTTTTTCTTTCATAAGTAATACTCCTGTCCCAATTTAAATGTCTTATTTTCCTTTTTGACGTCCCCAAACTATTGAAAACGTTGCACTTTCTGTCCTTAAAACATTAGAATGATCTTTTTCCATCCCTAGACTATTGAAAAAAGCTACTTTAGTGTACATTTTCAATAGTTCAGGGACGCAAAACAAGCTTCGTGTGAACTTTAGGGAGGAAAAATATATATTTTTGATAAGAAATATAAGTTTAAATTTCTAGCTGCCAGAGATTATTAACAGGATTACAATTAGCTTCAATGTAATCGCTAAAAGGTGTAATGTCAAAGTGCAGACTGATGTACTGATTGAAGCTTTCCCAGTTACTAGAACCTCCATCAAATTTAAAATATGAAATAGAACAACCTATTTGGGCAAGAGGAATGTCTTGGACTGGAACTTTATAGAAGAGACCCATGTGAGTCAATATGGTTAATAGTACAACACGTGGCAAATGACCAAGCAGGAATCAACAGAATTCATGTGCTCAGAGAACCACGAACCATCAGTTTTGAAGACTTATTTGACATTTTCCGAATGCATTATCACCTGCTAAAGCGTTAAAGCAAACTACAAGAACCAAGACACCATAATAATTTTAGTACTTAACAAGATATCTAGGGAGTCATCAGTTGTTGCGTTGTTCTCTCCGTCCCTTGTAAATAAGTTAATAGGACAGCATTTTCAATGAACAGCCTCAGGCACTGGATAAAATGAACTTCCGGAGGTGTAAGTAAAGATTCTACCTCTAAATATTATTAAAAAATAATAATAATATTCATTCTTTCTACAGTGTCAGTCAGCTGTATATCCAGGAATTGACATGAAAAAGTATAAGTACTTATGTTTACATCTACCAGAATATGCATAAATACATGTTTGAAAGCCAATGAGGGAATGCCTACATAATATGGTGGTTGATATCTCCATATATCCTAAAAGATTTACATACCACCAGCTTCAGAAAAAAATATAGTGACATGAACAAGGAAATTTTGGAAATCTTAAAAAAAAAAACTGAAACTTTTCCACTAGCAGCCTACTTGATATGGCTTCAGTAGGGTGACAACAAATGCAAGAACAATAACACAAAATCATCAAATAAAAAAACCTGCCAGCTGTAACTATTGATTGTTAGGATATCTGAGGATAACTTAATTCTGATTTATTTAGTTACCCTGATACGACATTCTTCATGCACACAAAACACATACCACAGTGAGAAGTGCTTCTAATGCCTCAAGTGCAGCTATCTTCACAGAAATTGGAGATATTGCATGGAGCTTAGGGGCTGCAACTGGCAAACCACTATGGTCATGCTGTTCCTCAGGATATCCAGTTGAAGTACCATGTTTCCTTTTTCTATGGCATGGCTGCAGCAATGCTTCAGAAGAGGCCTTCAGGTTAGTGTTAGTACTAGCAGATGCTCCAACACTCTCATTAGTAATGAGATTCAAATCAACAAATGCATTGCTGATAACTTCCTGTGCAAGACACACAGCCATCCCTGATCATGATATGATGATGAATTAGTATAACCACAAAATGCGAAACCATGAAAACTACAACAATGATTGTAGACATGGAGAATTTCTAAGAAAGCTCTGTGATCAAACAAGAGCTAGCTGAATTAAATAGCCAGGGTTTATAGCTCGAACATCAACATAAGAAAATACTAGAAAATCCATGCTGCACATATGCAAAGCACACATAAAAGCATACAAGAAATTAATTTTAAGATATAAAGTAAATAAGGATAGAAGCACAGTGTTGCCAAGAAATTAATTTTAAGATAAAAAGTAAATGAGGATAGAAGCACAGAGATGCCAATCACTCGATAGTTAAAAGCTAGTACAGACGCCCGGATGAACTATATGACAAAAGGGATACATGTACTTTTGAGGGACCTCTCCTATTGAACAAACTATGTCCGATGTAATGCTAGGAGAATGCTTTGGCATACAGCCTGTGTACTTAAGTTATTCTTCTACGTTTATTAACTCAATAAAATTATATTTACTTAAGTTACACGCTCTAGTTATGATACCCCAGATTGTGTGGATTTTATTACATTGCATTGCATGGGCATGTGTTGAATCCCACATCAGGTTTTTAACTGGTTTATCTGGATATATAAACAATTATGAGAAGAACTAACTGTGACTGGTCCTTTTATGGTATAAAGGAGATCTAGCTAGTGCTTTTCTATGATAATGACAAATTGTATTGAAGTGAAACTAGAAATGTCATGTGGCTTCAGGGCAGCGCAACACAACCCAAGTACAAATATAGACATCAAGGATTTAAGTGGGGGAGATTATGATACCGCAGATTGTGTGAATTGTATAATAACTCATGTTTAACTATAAAGTTTATCCTCAAAATATTTATTGTGTATATTTCCATGTTTTGACATATTTGTCATATTAATCAAATGTAGGAAATATATTCAAACGATTAATGCACCGGTAAGAAAAAGCGAGTTGATTCAAGTTGAGGGAGTAGAAAAAGGTAGAGGAAGACCAAAAATAACGCTAGTAGAAGTAGTTAAAAAGAACATGTTGGTTTGGCAAACATGGCTCGGATATTTGGAACATGGTGCCTGCTTGTTTGATGTGGCTTGGTTGTTTGGAATTAGCGGAATTGACTTACTTTTGAAGATATGGAGAGCTCCTTGGATCAATTAAAACTTTGTTTGATTGGTCCTGGATTTTCTATTTTAAAACAAAATATTTTTCTATTTTAAAGTTTCCAGTTCCTCTTAGATTTTCCTTTTGAGACTTCTATACTTTTTGAAAACTTAGTGTTCATCATCATGAACATAAAGTATATTTGATTTTAATAAAATTGCATTCTTACTTATCAAAAGATAAAAATAAAAAAAAGGAAGTAATAGAGACTATAATTACTATAATTTCGGATAGAATAAAATGGAGAAAAGGAGTACATATGACTGACCCTAACTAATCTATTGAAGATTCATAGCTAACTCAAAAAAATTTGGAACTAAGGCTTTGTTGTTGTTGTATGATAAAAGTGATCATCTATGGTAAACAAAAACAACAATAAAGCCGATGTAGAAAGACTGAATCTAAAAGCCACAACAGTAAACAACACACACAACAGCACATAAACACCCAAACAAAAATCTCACCCTTAACACCATGACAAAATAACTGCTGACAAACAGAAAAATACGCTAGTTACCTCATCAGAGACCCCCTCCAAATTTAATAACCAACACAGCCATATCATAAAAGTGACCAGGTCATTGAGGAAAACAAAAAAATAAATAAAAAATTTATTCCTTGCATCTTTGAGCTACTTATTCCACCCTTACATACTTATTGACAAATTCAACAGCAAAATGTCAAAGTAAAAGCTAAATCCTTATACTTTTTTAACTTCCCTCAAATCTACAACAAAACAAGTCAATAGTGCTGGATAAGAAGAATAATTAGTGCTTTAAAAGTAGAATAATTTCAGGCTTGCTGGTGTTGCTTTGTTGCTATCTACCAAATATCTACTATGAAAATGAAAAATTTTCCGGTTTTTAACAGTTTAGAGGTTTCATTACAAGCTTTAGGGAAGCATGGTATTCAGCTTGATAGTCCAGTGGCCTCTAAAATTTTGCAGACAAAGGCAGGTATGCCATTTGTTGAATCTACTTTGCTTCTAGTTTCCCTGAGGATTGGCTGTGTCTTGTTTCATGGCTGTGTATATTAGTTTTTTTGGGAGACGTAAGGTTCACTTGTAGGGCCATCATGTGCTAATTTATTTTTCTCCAAGAATTATATAGGGCTATTTTGCAAGGGTGTATAAATTATAAAATGCAGTTGTAAAAGCAAAAAAAAATAAATAAAGTTCAGAGGCCACCCGGTATGTCAAATCATCTATATCCCATAACACATTATAATATTAACTATCTGACCAGTTTTAAAGTTTGGAACAACTTTGCCAATTGAAATTAAGAATTTACATATGTATTCATAAGCTTTTCAGAAAACATACTGTCTAGTCATAATGCAGTTTTACAACAACAACACACTCCTTGAAAATGAAATTAATGGATTTGTTAGGATTTTTCATTTACTTGGACAAATAAAAGTCAAAAGGATTTAATTTTAGCTACACAGAATTTCTACTCTATAGAACTAGTTGGATATTAAGTTTCAAGTACTAGCACATCTTTAGCAACAACAAAGCACTGATGCTCTGTACATGAATATTAGCACTTGGCAGCTTTGCAGCATTATAAACAAAAATGTGATACAAAGATTCTTTAAGGAATTACTACATACCAACACCCATGGATATAAGCAATATCCTTGTGATTGAGTAGACCTTTATCCTTAATTCTGGCAATGCACATCGCTTGAAATATGCTGTAATCAGACGCACAATAGAAGCAGCATATGGTAATAGTTGACTGCAAATGTACATAATGACATGGGCAGAAAGTGAGTTTCAACATCGAAAAGACATTGAGAAACAGTAAAGGTAAGAAAAACAACTGGGAACATACATTGAAGGTGACAGAACAAGAATTCAAAAGCCTCTATAACCTTCCCTGGTTTATATAGGTTAGGATTGTTTTAAAGCTGGCAAAATCTTTCCAAAGTATCATTAGGAACTTTTCAAGCAACGATCATATTAAGAAGTGATGCAGAACAGGGTTCAAAAATATGTAATAGAAAGAAAAAACAGACCAAAAACCCAAAACTTCACCAACCAAGGGTGCTTGGAATGTTTTTGACAAGTCCCTAAGGGTGTTTGGAATTACCAACAAGCTGTAAGGAAACATCTCCAATCAGAAATTTTATTCAAATGCACTTCTCAAACTATTGTTGGAGCCTTATTTAAATACAATGATGGAACTGTGTAGAGACCCAGGGGAGGAGGGGGATTAAACTATGTTTGATCTTCCCTAAAAGAATTCTAATTGAATTAGTTAAGTTTTTTCTACACATTCTCTAATTTGACTTTTTATTATTAGCACTTATTAATTAATTATGCTTCACACACGCACACACACACACAAACATTCCCATGCATTGCGTGTGTTAACAACTAGTTTACAAATCAATAATCAATACATATATACATACTATATAGGAAAAAAACTGTGACTTACCTGCGTGTACCCTTTATGATTGCAATGAGGAGTTCCAAACTATGTAAGTGCAGAACTGGAAGTTCTGAACATATGAGCTCTTGCTGCATGGAAGTCGTGAAGGCTGATAAAGTGTGTGGCACCGATCCATCCACCATCAATACTCTCTCAACAAGGACTAATAATGATCGAACAGGAACATTTACCTACTAACCAGAACATACGACATATCTTAAAATTTTCACATCCATAAACATTTTAAGTATGGTAAGTAGATCTACATTCCTGTTTTTCAGTAAAGTTACTTAAAGAGTTAACTCTACCTGCACAGGGTATGAACTTGTAAGCATTGTACAACAGCAGAGCATCAGCATAGAGACACTGGACATCAGTGATTGCTCAGACCCCCTTGTTGAATTGTCTGAGGCTTCTCCTGACAATATCTGAGCTCCCAAGGGTGGCGGGAGATCTTTTCCTGGTGGAACCAATAATCTAACAGCTTCCTTACATTTACCTTCTGCAAGATGTGTAAGACGTCACTTTCAAGTCCCAAAACCAGTTCCAGAATAACCAAGATTGAATTCAAATCTACCTTCTTCTAGACCTTGGAAGGCATCATTCAGGTGCGCATTTAATAATAATAAAATCTTCTGTATCATTAAGGACCAGCTATCCTCATCTCCTCTTGATTTTGGCAGTAATGCTAGGCAATGAGCAAGCTTCTGAATTTTGAAGACCAAACAGAAATACCTCAGAACAAGTTCACATACATCTTAGTCATATGCCAGAAATAGCTCATACTAAGAAAAAAAAAACAATGTTACCTTCAGCATATCAACACCACATTTTCCTGACAAAAGTTTTGAAGCAATAGCAACTTCAGCCTGCAAAGGGTAATTAGCACCATCATTATTGAGTTTACAACCATCTAATATTTTGTAGTAGATGATTCTAATATGAGGTGCTCCTGCTATAACTATTGTTTTTTAGATTCTATAACACTAAGCCTAACAGAGAAGAAATAAGACATCAGTAACAACCACCACAAAGAGCTAAACCATGATGGAGCACTTGACTCATGGTGGATATTTATAATAAAGTGGGACATATGTGAAATCACTAAGGTATAGGGTCAAATTTTGTATTGTGCTTGGTCTTGATTAAGTTGTGTTCATGATGTGTATCAAATCATATCTTTAGAGTTGATTTTTTGGACCATATGGATTTCCATTTGTAATTTTTCAATTCTTCAAGGAAGTTTACCATTTCAAGCTCTCCTTTCCTCTAATAAAATATCTTACTTATAAAAAGGAGAAAACAATGTTTTAAATCATATCTTTCCAAAAATATACTAAATTTAATTATACAAAAGTTACTGATAAAGTTACTGATTGTCCCAAAAGCTAAAGCTGCTAAGAAATGGTTAATTTATTTTTGGAATATAGTTCCGTTGTGTTTGATGTGATGTATTTGGAGGGAACACAATTGGCGGACCTTTGAGAATTTAAATAGATCCGATGACCAGCTACTTGCTCTTTACATTGGTTCTCTTTTTGATTGGTCAAGGGCTTGGAGACTCACATCTAGTAATTATCTCCCTCTGTTCCTTAGCCCTCTTTTTCTTTGTAATTAGTTTTTCCTTTTTATTTCTACTTTTCTTTCTTTTTTATAATTTCTGTTTTGCTTTGTACTACTTTGCATAAAGTAGTTTTTTGAATATACATCTTTCTTACTCATCAAAAAAATAAATTCATTTAACCATAGTTCTAACGCTCCCTCTCACTTATGGGCCTAAACTCCCTCTTAGTAAATGGGCCCAGCATATGGGATTTTTAATATTTAAAATGGGAGGTAGAGTAGAGACAAGGATTAAATTTAGGATCTTCTGTTCTGATACCATGATAAAATACCGATTCTCTCAAAATTTTAAGCTATTAGGATATGCTGAATTTAACCATAATTCTAACAGTTACATATAGCATTAACCCAAAAATAGAAAATTCATGACAACTTATGTAACCACTTGAATGGAACTTAAGCATCAAATGGAAATTCCTTCATATAAACATTGAAAATTAGATTGTCTTTCATGAAAAGCTTGGGTTTACATTTACATAGCATAAATTTTTCAATTTGACATTTTGCTTTCATTATAAAGTGCACATAAAGCTTTATTATGGCTTGGCCCTTTATGGAGTATATTGGTGCACAGACCCCTTTCTTCTATATTTTCAAACAAAAAGAATTAGAATATAATCTATTCAAAGCTCCTACAGTATGAGATTTATGCATAATTACTTTCACATCCAAGGAGTAGCAGATGATCTACCACCACATGCAGATATGAACCCTGCTCTTATTTCATTCAAAAGATGACATAGTACAATAGAACGTAGTGCCAATAGTTCAATTTATGAATCTCATTTTATGTATATATGGAAAATATATATTGAAATTCAAAAAATATTTGGCCTGTACAACACTGATATTCATATTGATAGTTGGAGGTCTTGCAACAAAGGATAAGAAACTTACACTGTCATAATGACGATGCACAGAAGATGGAAAATAAGTTATAATAGTGCATAACATTTGAATTGCTCCTTCCTGCATGCACCAGGATGGAGATGATAAATAAAACTTGAAGACTGAAAATATGCCACTTGATGTGTGAATTAATTAGAGCAATAATAATAAACAAAGATGATATATTTATGCAATATGATAAAATAAGATTGTGGAGAATAATTTAGTCACACGCACAGATAAACATTAAGGGCCATAAAGTAGAGAATACATCTCTGACCCCAACAGTTTTCAAGAAAAAGGCTTATGCTGTTAAGTTTCCTTTACCTGGGTGCATGTAAGCAGAGAGAGAGAGAGAGAGAGAGAGAATATTTGTAACTGAGAAAACACAAACTCAATGAAATACTTCAAGACTAAAATAGCCTCTTCAAGACTAAGATAGCCTCTTTATCTAATAATTCAACAATTCTATCATCTCGATTTTAGATTCCAGCCCCAAATGTAACAAAAAAAATATGGAAAAAAAAAAAAAATCCTTTAAAGGTATTGTTCAATGGAGATTGAAAGACTGTGATTCAGTTTTTAAGTGAAAATTTTTACATTGACTAATTTTAAAAAAAAGATGTGAAATAATAAATATTAATGGATTTCCTCCAGCAAACCTTGAGGACTGAGGCAGTATTGTAAAATAAATTAATTAATTGTAGAAGTTCTAACTATACTACTTACCGATATAGCCTCTGAACTATCATCATTTAATAACTTCAAAACTGGTTGTATGAGTTTCCCAGCATGGGAAGTCCCATCCTTCTTTATATTTGGAAAACCGCCCAACCTAATCCAGGAAAGCAAAAAGCTTCACAAGTTATGAAACTCATAATAACACTAACACATACAGGCTACAAGTATTATAGACAGACATTAAGAATTATATGTTGCTAATCAGAATATATGATTCATACCATAAAAGTAGATAAAGCAAGGTTCAATATAGAACTCATGCATCAGCGATATAAAAGCAGTCTTCGAAAATCACAGGCTACCAGCTGTTTTATTAAAGAAATAATTACCCCAATTAGAATTGAGACAACTAATAACCAGAGTGAGGAATCCCATAAGCCATCACCTTCCATTTGAAATTTAGACAAAACAGGGTAGTCACAAACAATCCAAATGCATCTGGTCAATGAAATTAACTCGATCCACATTATGAGAAATTTTACTACTATCTAATTGACTCCTTAGAAGACAACAATACAAATTATGTACTTTAAGAAAGCTTATTGTACTGTGAATGTGCACACAAACATTATTATCAGCCTTTATTATTTGAAAGTGCCTTTTATCACAATCCAGGCACACTGTTGAAGCTTCATTTCTGGCCAAAAGTACGCCCATGCTATATATTGAATGAAATTTCTTTTTGGAGATGTCACGTCCTCTTCATGAGCACCCAATGTTACCAAGTCCTGAATCAAAGAAGGGTAGCTCTGAATAGTATCTAGAAAGAGCAAAAATTAAACCATATACCCAGTCACGAGCTATTCATGAGCCCCCAAGGTACCAACTCTATCATCAAACAATGGTAGCTCTAGATAGCACCAAGAGAGAGAGTGTTGGTAACTTGGGTTCCACCATGGAGCACACTTGCGCTCTTGCACACACAGCCCATCATGCGGTATGGCTCATGGCATGTGTGGTGCCACCAATGCGTAGGACACTGCTCAAATACCATTTGAAACACCCTGGGCTAAGGAGTACACAACTCACCTCAAGGAAACAACCCAGGTCCTTCAAGCCCAAAACGCTAGCCCAATATTCTTGACAACCCCGAACCACTTACAAGGTTCCAAACTCCTTCCCAAGCTTTTATTTCACACTCCCATTTCTATTTTTCTCAAAGCAATGCAATTTAAGCTTAATTATAATATTTTCCAAGGAGTACACAACTCACCTCAAGGAAACAACCCAGGTCCTTCAAGCCCAAAACGCTAGCCCAATATTCTTGACAACCCCGAACCACTTACAAGGCTCCAAACTCCTTCCCAAGCCTTTATTTTACACTCCCATTCCTATTTTTCTCAAAGCAATGCAACCTAAGCTGAATTCTAATATTTTAACCCCAAGAAGTATGCAACTCACTTCAAGGCAGCTGATCAGAAATCCGCATCCACCTTTTCTATCCCAATCTTTTCACAACTCACCCAAAAAATCAGCCGCAACCTATTAGATAAACTTAGATTACACTCAATAGCCTTCCCTAGTTCATGCATAATTTGGGAACTAAGCATTAGTTGCAAAGAATTACAAAACAATATCTACAATTAACTTTAGGTCCCAGTTAGAATGTGTATGTGTGTATACATATACACCCGTCAGGGTGCAGCCTAGTGGTTGGAGGCTTGGGACAAGCTATGAATTCAGACATCCTAGGTTCAATCCCCACTAGGAGTACACCAGGATTACCTAATACACGGTTCTAGTGGGTGTGGTCATGTATCCGTGGTTTACTCCCCTAGAGTGGGTCCAAAAGGCCTTGCCTTGGTAAGGTTCCACATCATCCAGAAGAAATAGTGTGTATATAATGCTAAGAAAGGATACCTAACCTTGTACTTACAAAAAAAAACAGGATATCTAACCTTGTAAATAGATCTGATACTGAAGCACAAGAAGCCACCTTTACAAAATGAGAATCTCCTGATGACTGAGTAGAACAAAAGATATGGCAGCCATTTCAATAGAGATTTATAAGGAATTTAAAATTTTATTAACATTTAACTTTTAGCACTGAGATACAGACAATATTTTGGCATATTAAGAGGCAAGTCACAATCTTTAACTGCAAGAAGTTTCTCAGCATATTAGTGCTCTGTAAAAGAATAGTGCTTTATGATTACCAATTCTTTTCATCTTCTTTTAAGCTACAGATCTGATAATCAATCTCAAGAGGTAGTACAAGTTCATTTTCATATTATATGTAATACAGATTGCTTTTATATAACAGAGAATGCGGGAAGACACTTGTCCTAGAAATTTATTAAAGAAGTGTAGACTGATTAAGATGGCTTAATTAGATATGATGTGCAAAATTCAGTAACCAGAATGGGTCCTTTAATAACCCACAAAGGAGAATGGAAATTCATTTTCATGATTACTATCTAATGTAGCATGGTGTACAATCAATTGTATCAAAAATCCAAGTCTAAGATGCAAGCATATTATCAGAGTCTAGCCCTTAAATCATCAGCCTTAGAGAAGCTGACTGGCAAGCAAGGTAGAAATATGTCATAATTAGTCTGGCTTAAGCTGAATGTAAGTGCCCCATACATTGCTTCATATTTAGTAAATACCATAATAATGAAGAGTTCTATAGACTTTTTAATAGTTAATAAGCACAAATTCTTAGATGGACATAAATGATTTTAATATGACTATTACAATGCATGATAGAACTAGACTTATATACCTGAATATAAGGTAGAAGCTTGTGGAACCAAAGAGTGTATGATGCCAAGAAACGATCAGAGCTACATTCTTGACAAGTCATTCCCAGCAAGCAGATTCCTGCCCAACATTTATCTGGCTAGAACATCATACAAAAAAATAAGCAAACATTTGAGGAAGATCTACAATCTAGTAAAATAAAAAATATGTAATTTCTCTTTAGCAGTTCTAGCACATTTTAGAATGTCGAAAGATCCCTTGAATAGCTAAAATCATGGACAAAATTTAGCTACAAAATTAGTTGTAGCCTCCTTACTCAATATCTTTTTATTAGAGGTGAATTTTAAGAATTCCACCATTGGATTACATCTTTTTCATACATCCTCCATGCTTGCAAAATTTCTAGAAAATTAAAGATTAATAGCTATGTCATTAATAAATTGTTTAAATTGTTAGTTTTTGTAGATTAAAATTATGCATAAAATATAAATTTATAGATCAAATGGTATATAATATCTGATTAACATAAAATTTGACATATGTATTAAGAGTGTAAAAAATATGTAATTCAACGGTTAGATTTTTAAAATATTTAGTAATATTTATTTTATTGAGTAAAGTTACAACTAATTTTGTAGCTAAACTTTGTCATAAAATCATTATTGATTCGCAAGTTGTTTGAGTGATCACGAGTTTGGGGCTTTACTCATTGTACCTCTGTTTTAGAGTTTCATGACTCTCTTAGCTTTGCTGTGTAATTTTTCTTGACCCATTGTGTTCATCATTGTGAACATAAAATTTTTGTTTTTTCTTCAATAAAGCAACTATACTTACTTACCTATCGTAAATTGTCAATTGTTAAGCATTTCCCAAGCAGTCCAAAAAACTATACTTACTTATGCTTCCAAATGCTTTTCCAAGGAAAACAATAGTCAAATCCCTAACCGTGAAAATAATCATATATGGTATCCATGAAACCGGCCAATGCCTCATGCACACCCCTAAAGAAACTTATCCCAAAACAGGATTCCATTATCAAACTTCATAACATCAGCCACACCTCACAAGGTAACTATCAAGTATTAACTAATAGTCAGTCAATTTTTTTGCATTGCTCCCTCCGATGGCATCATTCCTATGTCCTCCATTCACCAAAAAAACCAAGCCATATTAACATTGAAAAAAGATTCCACCATAGGTGAATCCTAATACATCCATCGCATTTACTGCAAAACAATTTCATAAAAATAAGCCAAATTCACATCTTTCTTACATTTCTTCTGCCCTGGAAATTCTCAAAATGTGTCATAGCCCAAATAGTCATCAAATACAATTGCTTTTTCATAAATTTGATCTCTTACGTGATACCCATCAGATAAGTAGTCCCAATTCAATCCTTCAAGCACAAATGGCTGACATGTGATAGGATTGACTCTTACAGGACCTAACCCATCTACCCTGCTCAAGATATATTGGGTTTATATTATTTTAGCATAAATCCCATATAAATCTAACCCTAGACCAGTAGCATCTATATTTACCACACTAGGGTTCACTGTAGCATGTACTTCATCACATAATAAAGATGTAACCGTCAAGGGATTTACACTGTGGACGTAGGTTGTCAAGGCTATACCACATAACACTTATGTCTTATCTTTTGGTCTCTTGTCTCGCTTCTGCGTCTCTTTCTCTATTTCCTTCAATTAATTTCAACACGGTATCTCCAATATTGGCTCAATGACAAGTTTTGTCTTTTTCCTCCATCAATAATCCATTAGATCAGCCTTTCAATCACGCTCACTACAGTATTTCTCTACTTCATTTCAAATTTCAACCTGGTATCCAAGCTACCCAGATCATTCAGATCTTCACAAGCTTATTTCAAACTCAAGGCAGTAATCTTCAAGCCTTTACCTTGAGTTTGAGGGGGAGTGTTAAAGATTTGGGTTTATCTTATTTTAGCCCATCTACACCTAACCCAAGACTTGTAGCATATATATATATATATATATATATATAGTAATAGAATTTAACGCTCTACTTGTTTCGATGGAAAACCATGTGTAAATATAGTTTTCTGTGTTTTCCAGTGTTTGGTAGCATAAAAAAAGATGAGTCAAAGGAAAACTATCTTTGGTCAATATAAAAAGTATGAATTATTTTTAGAGATTATTTTTTGTTTTTTTTTAATAGGTAATATAAGAATTATTATTGACGAAAAAGAGAAAAGGAAACATACAATGAGTTCATGAGAATGAACATAGCAAAGCACAAAAACTGAAAACAATAGAAAACAATCGCGAGACTAAACTAAGAGAAGAAAAAAAATGAATAATAGAAGAACATTTTGTAAAACCCCAGCACCGAGACCAATCAAAAAGGCGTCTTTGGCACAAGCCTATTAACTCAACAAAAGACTTCTTAGAATCTTCGAAGGATCGATGATTGTGCTCCATCCATATAGTCCACATCAAACATCCTAGAATTAAATTCCAAATATCTTAATCATGTTTCCCAAGCCAATGAGTCCAACAAAATAATAATTCCACCACAGATTGTTTTTATAGATTGTTTTTCATTAAATTTTTTTAAAAAATGACTCTATCTCACAGCAAGCTAAATAAGAGAAGTTAAGAGGATTTTTTTCAATTCATTTAAAGTTGCTATCAAATATTGAAAAATGAGATAGTTTTATAGAAAATGCTTTTTAAAAAATGACTCATTTTCTAAAAAACACCATTGCTAAAACAAACAAAGCGTTATTGAAAATGAGAATGGCAACTCTATGTCCACGATGATGAACATATAGCATTTTAGAAAAATACAATAAACTCAAACAGAAAATCTAAGGGAAAGTTCGAAATCAGAAATTGAAGTACAATTTGTAAAACCCCATGTCCGAGACAAATAAAGCAGGGTGCGAAGCAGCAAAGACTTCAATTGATCAATAGATCTTTCAATCTCCTCAAATGTGCAGCTGTTTCGTTCCTTCCACACTAAACAAATCAATTAATATATATGCTACTAGGGCTCTCTCTATCATGTACTTCATCACATAATAAAGATGCAGCCATCAAGGGCTTTACACCGTGGACATACGCCGTCAAGGCTGAACCATGTAACTCTCATGTCTTCTCTCTCTGTCTCTTGTCTCGCTTCCACATCACTTTCTCTATTTCCTTTAATTAATTTCAACCCACCCATATGCACTTGGATGTGCCACAAAAATTATGTCCCTCTGATGTGTTTCCCGCGCCATCCAAAGGCTCATTAGAACAAGGCCATGAAATTAAATCAAAGCCCTAACCACCATCAATGCTAAGACCTATCAGCTCCAAAAGTCAACGAAATGCTCTCTCAGAGCCTCCATTACTTTATGCCCCATTCACCAAGACAATTCACCCGCAAAATTACAACATATACTTCAAATAATTGCACCTAACTTGGTTCAAGTAAAAAACAAACATAATATAACTAATTCAACTGAGCCAGGTACAAGTACAAAGCTTACACTAGTGAAGTTATTTATTATGATTCTAGTGTCCCACATGGATTAATTGTAAGCTTCACCATCTGTATATAAGCTCTTAGGCACTCTCCCCTTGCAAGCCGATTTTCCAAGGTGAGTTTTACCTATGGGTTTGTATCACCATTATCTCCAAGATCACATAAAGAAGATTTTCACTCTTGTGAATTGTCCACACTCGTCCAAACTTTTGCCACAACTTTGATGTGGTCAACTATAAGCAGTGGAAAAAAAGGGGTGGATTCATGTGAAAGTGTTTGTCTATCAACCACTTCAGCAAGTTGTGGGCCTTGTGGCAAATGGTGTGGACCTAAAACAACTTGTGTATAGTTCCCTAGGTGTTATAGTCTATGTTTCCTAGTTAAATTCAAAAACATGATTGCATTAACAAATGAAACACAAACAATGCAATGTTTTTCAAGGAAAATTAAATTCAATGTCAATGTGTAAGAATTTAATTGGGAACCTAATGTATTGCCCCTAATAAATTGTACTATGTTGTACCCATATATATATACATATTTTTGATAACATGTAACCAGCAAAACCTATGAGCCACTGAACCCACCCAGCAAAACCAGTTGCGCTAAGCAATATATAAATACATATACATATAACACATTCTAATTTTTTTTATTTTTTATTTTTAAAAAAATTCACATATTGTGAGTACCATATTGTTAGAGACGAGCAAGAGCACGCGCTCGACCCAGGAATCGACGGCGGATTTCCAGTTATCGACAAGCTTTTGGTCCGTGGATTCTCTTAAGGACTCTGATAAGAGGCCGTGGGTTTTGATCAACGAAACGACGGTGGAGAGCTCCGCCGGGTTCTCGAACGGGTGCTTATCGTCGGGGACGCGCTCTTTGAGGAGCGTGCGAAGGAGGCGAGGCTTCATATCCACGTCGTACATGTTCTTGAAGTAGTTGAAGGCCGCCATTGGTATCGAATCGAAGCTCTGAGATTTCACAGAGAGAGAGAAAGAGAGGGAGAGAGAGAGAGAGAGAGAGAGAAGGGTTTAAAGGGTTTTGTGTCGTTAAACCCTAAATTTGGTAGCCGTTATTGAATTACAAGTGTTGTAAGATGGGCAAAAGGGCATTCGGTGTCGTTTTATTCTTAGAGTATAGGGTTTCAATTTTTTTTCTATATTTTTTTCCTCTTTTGTCATGGTGTGAGTGTGACATGTTTTATGTTGAATTTTTCTTTCAGCTGAGAGTATATTTTGAAGAAAATTGTTTGATTAACGTGTTCATTATGTAACAATTTCACATTTTCCAAGGTATAACTTACATATATAAAAAATCAGAAAATTTTCTTGTATTTTTATATAACAACTAAAATCAAACTAAAAAGGAGACAAAACTTGAAGAAAAATATTAAAAATTATGCTAATAAGAGTGTAAATTCTATCCAAAAAAACAAAATCAAGGTCTGTTTGAAATCTGTTTATTTTACTTAAATTAAAAAATTTTTTGTTGAAAGTACTAAAGATAAAGGTAAAAGTTAACTGAAATGGTACAGTAGAACCCATAAATAGTACCAAAAAGTGAAGTGAGACTCATAAAAAGTAGTAAAAATAAGCTGAATAGTAAAATAAGTTGGCAAAAATAATTTTTACCAAACACACACTTAGGAGTATAGATGTTAAAAAAATTACTAAGAAAAATTAATAAAAACTATCAATAAACTCACTTAGATTATAATATAAAAAATTGTTATTAAAAAATTGGGGCCTAAGTAAATAGTTAATGTCCATTATCCACCTAACATGTTTAGTATTTATTATGGGCAAGGCCCAACTAATGAATTTACATAATTACGCATTCATATAGATAATTACAAGCACTTGAAATCTCTGAACACTTGAAAGTTGTTTTGTACAAGTTTTTTAAGATTGGGAGTGATTCTTAAACTTTTGATGCATTTTGCAGTCATTTCTAAGGTTTCAAGAGATTGTCTTTATTTCAATTGTCCTAGGGGGGATTTTTGTTATTTTGGTAGTATTATAGGTATTTCCAATCCAATGAAAAATTGCAAGGACATCTTCTAAGGTTTTATGTTATTACACTTATCTTCCCTCTTGTTTGAAATAAGATCCTCAACTTTCTTGAAATGCAAACTATTTACATTGACTTTTCTTGGATACTTGAAAAAAGGGCTTCCAAAAAGAACAAAAAAAAAAAAAAATCTTTAATAAATCTAGGATTCCTATTCGTGAGGGTGTAGAGGAGAATTTAAGTGGAAAGCAAATCGGAATTCAAGATTTTTTTTAAACCTTGTTTTAGTCATCAAGGGAAGGGCAATGTAAACAGTTTGCATTTTAAGGGAGGTGAATATCTCATTCTAAACTAGAGGGAAGGTAAGTGTAATAATAGAAAATCTCAAGAAAGGTGAATAAAATTAACCCAAATTTCAAACATATTGGAGGTTCTAAAGGTATTTGATCTTCGTCTTTTTTTCTATTTCTTTTTTCATTTTGTAGGTTTAGAAGTATTTTATTCATTTGGTGGTTTTAAGGGTTTTTAGTTATTTTGGAGATTTTATAGATATTTTTTAATGAATTTCCAAGATATTTTGAGAATTTTAGAGGTTTTAGGGGTATTTTTATCATTTTAGATGTGAAGGTATTTTATTTTGATTATTTTGAAGGCTTTAGTAGAATTTTGGAAATTTTGGTGGTATTTATATTATTTTTCAAGTCTTTCGAGATATATTTTTCATTTGATAGGTTTTATGGGTATTTTAGTATTTCTGGATGTTATGACTTACGAGGGTTTTTTTTTTATTATTTTGGATGCTTTAGGGGTATTACGGTCAACCATAATAAAAATGTTTCTCTTCATGGCAAATAATATTTATTTGATAAAACTAATTATATTACAACTCCTTTAAATATACACTATTGTTAATCTCTTTAAGAATTTCTCCCTTCTCTCCATGTGTGTGTGTTAAAAATACTTTGTATTCTAAAAAAAAAAAAAAAAACTAATTATATTACATTAAAGGCATCATCAAATCAATTAGTAAAGACATTAAACTTGGAACTAAGGGTGGCAAAATTGGACACGATCTGCGAATCCGATAGGACACGAAATTAGCAGGTTATAGGTTGAGACTTATGGGTTTGTGTCATACTCAGGTTGATACAGTTGACCCATTTAATAAACGGGTTAGATTAGTGTTCAACACATAGAACCCCGTTTAACCCATCTATCCCGTCTAATTAAATGATATTTTACCAATATAACTTGTTAGTTGTTGTATTTTTTTTTTTTTTTTTACATATTGTAATTGATTATTTGTGATATTAAGATATACTTTAGTTTTGAATAATTATTTGTGATGCAGTAACTCATTAGTTCTAAAGTTTATATTAATTTTTTTTTTTTTTCATTTTGATAAAAATATGACAAACAAGTCGACACGACTGACTTGTTTAATAAATGGGTCAAGTTAGGGTTAAAGAATTTTGACTTGTTTAATAAATATGTCTAGTTAGTGTTAACCTATATAGTCAGATACTTATGAGTTGACACGACACGAACTCAACACGCAAGCACGAATTGTCACCCGTTGAAACTACAAGAGGACTATACACACTCAAGAGAATAGCAAGTGTTCAAAGGACCCTTAATAGCAACCAAAAACAAAAACCCTATGTACTAAGATTAATAGAGAAAAAAAATTACATTACCTTGAACGTGTCATGAAGTAAAAATATTACACTGCATTAAAGGTGTCATTGGTCCAGTTAAGAAAGTTTCTTAATTGATATAAGATTAAGATTCAAGTGATAATGTGGGTTCCAAATTCCAATTAACTCAACTGGTAAAGTTTAGAATGGACGCTATAAGTTAAAACTCTCTTTAAAAAAATAAAAATAAAAAGTTTCAAGTGATAATGTCATAGTTTGAACCTTATTTAGCTCCCCCTTCGGCATTATCTATCTTTTAAAAAAAATAAAAGAACGAATTGGAATCAAATTTCCCTTTTAGAGCATTCACAACAAAGGTTGTAAATGTTATAAATGCTATTTTTAGAATCCAAAATCATAAAATGTTGCTCCATCAAACATGCTATATTGTAAAAATTTTGCAATCTTGCTACAGCGCGCTCTCAAAAATAAGAGCGCACTATAGCTCAAATCTTATCATTTTTTTTTATTACTTCTCTCATCTCTCTCACTATGCTCTTCTTTCTTTTTCTCTCATCGGTGTCATTCTTCTCTCATTTCTTCTTTCTTTTCTTCTTTCCTTTTCTCTCATTGGTCTCACTTTTTTTTTTCGCTTTTCTTCATTCACCAGCAACCACAACTAGTCCGGTTTGTGTTTTTTTCTTTCCCTCCAGTGGTGGTGGCCGGTTGCAGGGGTTGGTGGCAATGGATGTGGGTTCTGATCAAAGTTATGGCAATAATGTAGTGGTGGTTAAGTGAATTATGTAGTTAGTGGGTTGTGGTGGGTGGTGGATGGTGGGTTTTTTTTTTCCAGTGGTGGCTGGTAGTTGAGGATGTGACTTTAGGTGGTGATGGCTGGCAGTGGCTAGTCGTGGGTCTTGGTTTGATGGGTTTTGCTTGTCGTGGCCGCCGCGGGTCTTGGGTTTGTGGGTTTTGTTTGTCGTTCTATTCTCCACCTCCCTCTCTTCCTCTCATGTTGAGGCTTCTCTCTCTCAAGTTTAGTTTAGTTTTTGTTGTTGTTGCTATTTTTTTTTTTTTTTTTTTGGCTATGGGGTTGGTTTTTGGATGGATGCTGATTGTGGTGGCAGTGGATTGGCCATGGGTCTGAGTTTGCTATTGAATGTTGATGATTGATTGTGTTAAATGTTTATGGTGGTGGTGGCTAGCAGTGGCTAGTCGTGGGCGTGGTTGTGATTGTGACTGTGACTAAGGTGGCTTGGACTGAGAAGAAAGTGGTGGAAAGAAAGAGACACAGTGAAAAAATAAAAATTATATTATTTAAATGAAGTTATAAAAAAAAATAGAATTTTTTATGTTTGATGAATTGTAAAGTGGTATATTAAATTTGGTGAAATAAGATTTTAAAATGGTAAATGCTAAAATATTTAGGGGGTGTTTGGCAGAGTAGTTTGAGATGAGATTTTTGTAGTTTTTTGAAATATATGTGAATGAAAATGTGTGTAATATTGTTTAAAATGTAAAAATGTGAGTTTGAGATGGGAAAACGAAACAACCCTGAGCATTATTGGTGAGAGCATTCGCAGTGGGCTTGCAATATGCCAAATGCAAGCCCTATTTGGCATTTAAGCCCAAAATTCCCCCAACAACTAGACTTGTAAAATTGACAGAGGCCAAATTTTTTTGGCATAGTGCTATAGTACCATCTCATCTTTGAGATGGTACTGTAGTACTATGCCAAAACATAATACTATATTTTAATTCATTCCAACTACTCTCTCTCTCTCTCTCTCTCTCTCTCTCTAGTACCGGGTTTTGCTCTCTCCATCCCATCTCTCTCTCGCCATTGTCAAGCTTCTCTCTCCATCCCTTCTCTCTCTTGATCTGGGCATGGCAGTGTGAGTTGGGATCGATTGACGGTGGGTTTGGATCGGCGTGGATCGGCGAAGTCTAGGTCGTGCTTGGAAGGCGAGGTCTGGGTTCGGCATTTTGGTAGGCGTGGGTCATGGCGTGGTTTTTTTTTTTTTTTTATAATATGGGTTTTTGTTCCGATGGGATTTTGGTGGGCAGTGGTGGCGTGGTGGGCATGGTGGAGGCGCGGTGGTGGTGACTTGGCTGTGGAGGCCAAGCAGGTTTGGTCATGGGTTTCCGGCGTGGTTGTGGGTTTGAAGGATTCTTTGGGTGAGATCGGCGTGATCAAGGATCCGGTAGTTGTTGTGGCGGCGAGATCGGCGTGGTTGTGGGTTTGCAAATCGAATTTGGTTGTGGGTGGTGATGGGTTTACTAATCGGTTTTGGCCGTGGGTTTAGGGCTGAGTTTCAATGGTGGATCATGGTGGCATTGGTGTGGTGGGCTGTAGGTTGTGGTGGCACAGTGGGTCTAGAGCTGAGTTTGGCAGGTTTGCTTGGTGGGTCAGGTGGATCGGCGGGTGCTGTTGATGGTGGAACAGGGGTTTTTTTTTTGGGTTTTTGATAAACTGTGTTGAAGGTGGATCAATGAGGTTTTTTTTAGGTTCTGTGTTGGTTTTTTTTTTTTTTTTTTTCAATAAACTGTGTTGGGGTTTTGGGTCTTCACAGTGGTGATGGAGGTGATGAGTGGTAGAGAGAGAGAGAGAGGGAGGGGAAGATAGACAAAAATGAGAGAGAGAAATAAATATATTTTATTCTGTAAACATATTATTTTAATGAGTAGAATAGAAAAATAAAAGTTGAGATATTGGAAGAATTATAAAATGGTATGATATAATGATAAAGTGACTTTTTAAAATGGTAAAATAAAGTAGAATTGACATTTACAATTGTAGATGCTCTAAGAATGCTCTTACTCAGATTGAGAAGGAATAAGATTGCCACCCACGTTATGCACTCCAATCATAATGGATAAAACAAAACAACAGAAGATTCCATTGCATTATTACAGTGGGATCCACTTTAGAAAAGTTGATAGGACCCTTGTTATGGACGGCAAACCTTGATAGGACTTAAACTTATTATATATTTTAATGATAATTGTTATTTATTATTAAGTTAAGAGATTTGTTGGCTTTTAGTATAAACGGGATTTTAATTTAAATTTTTTGTTTGATAATTAAAAAAAATATTACCAATTGAGTTAAATAGAATTTACCTCCTCCAAGAAGAGAGATGCACTCAATTGGAGAAAAAAAATTTGGGGCTCATTTCAGAGACATTCAAATTAAATTACATGGAAGTGAAGTAAAATTTTAAAAAAGATTGAACAAAACTAATGAATAGCGGGTGGAACACCTTTACTTTAAATTTTAATCAATAGAAATAAAAAACCAAATTTATCCTTATTTTGTGAAAAAAATAGAGGTGAATGGTAAAAAGTAAACTATATATTTCTTTTGTTTTTTTTTTTATAAATTTTTTTTATAAACTCCCAAACTTATTAAGGAAATAGGCAATTTTCATTCCATTATTTTATGAATTATATTTTCCATTTCATTCCATTCAATGGTAGGTTCGCATGCGGTAATCCTCCTATGCACACCTCCAAGCAAGAGTTCATTTAGTAAAATTAATTTTCATCATTAATTTCAAAACTATTTCCTAGAATAACGGTCTATTTGAGATTCGCTTATTTTGTTGAAACTGAAAACTTTTTGTTGAAAGTACTGCAAATAAAAGTAAAAGTTAATTGAAATAATATAGTGAGACCCATTAATAATAGCAAAAATAAACTAATTTTTTAATTTAGAGACAAACACGCACCAAGAGTTTATTTTTTACCATATTTGAGCATTTTTACCATTAAGTATAGTTAGCACCATTGTCAATGAATGGGGGAATAAATTTCCATGGTCATAATAGGTATGGTTAAGTAAAACTTTTGACTTAAGAGAGAGAGAGAGAGAGAGAGAGAGATAAGTTTAATAATGTGCAGTGGCTTCTTTTTTTTTTTTTTTTTTTTTTTTTTCTTCAGTTGGAGCATGCTCACTCTGGTTGGGTGATCATCCCAATTTTTTTTATACACATTAAAAAATTTTTTGACAGTGTTTTCAGAAAGAAGCAAAACAAGTCATAATATAATGTGCATGGCCTGGACATGCTCACTTTGGTTGGGTGATCATCCCTTTTATCTTTTTTGACATCGAAAGAAGCAAAACAAGTCATTATTTCATGGCCTACATGCCCGTAACTCTCGGGTCTAAAGCTTTTTTTTTTTTTTTTTTTTTTTTTTTTATCATTAATTGTTTCTATTTTAACCACCAAAAACCAACCTAACTCTTTTGCTTTATCTTTCTCTCTTTTAAATCTATAAAACACAATAAAGAGAAAGTCCTAACCATCACCATACAGTAGAGAACATGGTGGGACGTAAGATATAAAAAGGGAAAAGAAAAAGAAAGACACCTGCAAGTTCGGTTTCCTCATAAAAATGACACAGGATTGTGATATAATTAAGTCCTATTGGCACTTCATTTATCGTAACTTCATGTAACGTTAATGAAAGGACGTGAGTTTTTTTTTTGGATTTGAAAAGTTTTCTAAGAAAGAGAAAGAATAAAGAGGCTCCATTCTTGTTATTTCTTTTAAGTACTCTCATATAATCATCAATATTCGTTTTACTAGAAAAGCTCAATTAAACGAAAATTTTAATTTACAGTACCTTGAGAGTTTTGTAATTTAATAACATTAGCTGATGTTTTCAATAGAAATGTTTAGAAGCTATTTGGTAAGCTAAAAAAGATGCAATATTATGTATTTATTTTCAGTTTTTTGTGAGACCCACTACTAAAAAATTGGTTTGGCTTTAACATTTGTACTTAATTTTCATTTTCAGTATCCTAAAAGTTAGATTTTAATACAAAAAATGAAAACAACTTTTCAGCATTTTCGTTTTCTATGAATACAAATACAGTGGCATATTCGAAAATATTGTGAAAACACAAAATTATTTTTTTGAGTGATGCAATTGTGTGTAAGCGAGAAAAGTTACATTTAAAAAATAATAATAATAATAATAACTAGACCCAGATATAATGTATTCTATACCCAAATTATGAATTCAAAACAACTTACCAAATACTACCAAATGTGAAAATTAGTGCTTTTTATTTATATTTAAATTAAGACTGTCCATAGGTCGAGCCGGTTCGGTTTTGGACCCAACTTGCTAGCTTTGGGTGGAGGGCAGAAGGACCTGAAATCGACCGCCAACATCAATTGGTTAAGTTAGTTTCGAATTTGGGTGGTGCTCAAGTTAGGTCTATCAGTGGTGGAAGTTGTCGGAGTTTGCAAATGTCACCAGAATCAACAAAAAAATCGTCGAAATATGTTATTATTTGGTCAGATCTGGCTAAATCTCACCAGATCTAGCTAGATCTCCCTAGATTTGAGCTTGATCTTGCTAAAGTTGGCCACATTTCGTATATAGCATCAGTCGGCTTGGGTTTTGGAGAAGAAAACCCGCCACTCTACTCGCTAGCGTCAGTTCTTGGAGGCGGAAACCTGTTGTTGACTAACAGGAGCGTCAGTTTGGGTTGAAATCGAGTGAGGCTCAAGCGGTTTGGTTGATTCGGCGGGTGTAGGTCAGATAGGGACACCCCTAATTCAAATTTTGGATTTAAATATAGAATACAGAAAATAAAAAGTAAATACACCACTTTTTGAAACCAAACAATCTTTTAGGGTTTGAATCCTCCTCCTCTCATTTTAAAATGTATCAAAAAAGAATTAATACTTCAACCATATCAAACATTTATTTTGTCAAAATATCGAGCTAGAACATTTTCATTTCATTAAAGGGTAATAACAAAGTTTACACAACTATCAAACATTGATCAGTTACTGAGAAGACGTTACTAAGTACCATTACCATGTATATCCTATGTGGTGGTCGCTCCAATGATGAAAAGAAATCATAGACATCAATTACAGGTAACAACGGCAATGAGTAAAAAGAAGTAAAGAACATTGCATACGGTCCACTCAGCGCAAGTCATGCCTTAATGGAACACTTAAAGTCAACATAATGTCCTTCCAACTTAAAAGGTGCTTCTTCACTTGGGAAACTTCACTCCAAGCTTCCCTTTGGCATCAATGGCTAAACCAAAGTTTCAACTCCTCTGCTTTATCCTCTTCCTCAGTATCTTTCTTTGCTTTTTTCATGGTGAATCATCAGAACTTGAGCTAGACGACGAGTCATGGCTCAACGAGGAAGATAATGAAGTAATCATGGTGCAGAGCCGCCATGATTCAAGAAACAAATGTGACTTTTCTACTGGCAAATGGGTTTATGATCTATCCTATCCTCTCTATGACTCAAGCTGCCCATATCTTAGTACAGCAGTGACTTGTCAGAAAAATGGACGGCCGGATTCTGACTATGAGAAGTGGAAGTGGAAGCCCCAAGGTTGTTCTATTCCAAGGTACATGGAGAAAAAATGTGTAAATTAATTCACATGGTATATATTTCAAGACATATCAGTGATTAATCACTAAGGGTGCTATTCATTTTCTATGCTAATTGTGACGATGTTGATAAGCAAAACATGCATGACATGTTGCATATTAGCTATTGCATTTTCTCTATACTGTTGCCATCACAATTCTGCTTAGTGTTTGTTATATTTGTTGTATGTTGTCAATTATATCCTGGTTTTGGCAACAAATGAACAAGTACTACTCATTCGCATTTATATTTGCTAAAAATAGAGAAATACATCATGGTACAGATTTGATGCATTGAATTTTCTTGGAAGAATGAGAAGGAAAAGAATAATGCTGGTGGGTGATTCTATAATGAGGAATCAGTGGGAATCTCTTGTCTGCTTAGTGCAAGGAGTTATTCCAACTGGTAGAAAGAGAGTGACATACAGTGGTCCTTCCATGGCCTTCCATGCTATGGTAATTTTATACATAAAGATGATAACCTTTTTGAACTTGTTTATAATAATTGCCCTTCATTCAATTATATATAACACTGGTATATAATATTCAAATACAGGATTTTGAGACATCAATTGAGTTTAGCTGGGCACCACTGCTAGTGGAATTGAAGAAAGGACCTAAAAACAAGAGAATCTTACATTTGGATCTGATAGAAGATAATGCAAAGTATTGGAGAGGAGTTGACATCCTTGTGTTTGATTCAGCTCACTGGTGGACTCATTCTGATCAATGGAGTTCGTAAGACAAATTTCTCAACACCCACTCCTTTTTCACTCTTCATTAAATTATTGGGCAAATTACACTCCCATTCCCTTGAAATTTGGGGAAATAAAACTCCCTCCTAAAACCTTAAGAGAAAAAACATTTTTCCCATTAGCATTCATTTAACCAAACTCCATTAAATTAAAGTTAAAAAATATTGTATACTAACCTGCCCTTAAGTTAAGGACAGATTTCTAAAACTACCCTCCACTTACCCTTAAAAATTTTGCTAAATCCAAAATTACCCTCCATGTTTATCTCATAAATTTTGAAGCAGAGCATTGGTGAGAGCCTGAGATGTGCAATTAAAAAATCTAAGAATCATCTATCTTAAATAATATCAATTGGTAAGGTGTGACTAAAAGCAAATAGTTTACCAAAAAAAAAAACGAAGACTAAAATCCACTAAAAAATCTGTTTCAACATGTTTTATAATATGCTCTTTTCATGTTTTTATATGAATGCCTTTTTACTAACAATGGTTAAATTGTGGAAAAAGAATCTATTAACAATTTGAAATATTTTATTGATAATGTTAACGGAATGGGTGAAGTGTTATTTTCTTCAAAAGTTAAGGGAAATGAGGGTTTTTTTTCTTTCAGGTTTAGGGATGAATGTCATTCCCCAAAACTCAAGAGAGAGGAGTCTAATTTGCCCTAAATTCTTTGTCCGTATGTGTGGGAAGTTTATTAGTTAGTGAGGCTAGAGAAAATTTTGCATTTTAGCATTTCTATATATTCTGTATATAAAATGGAAAAGGGAAATATTAAAGTTACTGCCAATTTCTGGATACAGGTGTTTTTTTTTTTTTTTTTTGGTAAGAAGGGGATACAGGTGTTTTTAAATGGCCAGGCATGCAAGTTTAACTCATCCAGTTCCTAAGTAATCAAATAAATTCACTAACAATATAGTTTAAATCCTTGCATTAAAAGGCTTTCTGAGTAATGATTGAATTCAATTTTATTTATCAAATGCAATAGTATGCTCAAGGGTTTCATACTTTCATGATTCTAATATTTTTTGTTATTTATTTATTCATCATTTGGTCATAAGAATTCATGATTCTAAGTGAGGATTACAAACAATTTTAGGTGGGACTATTTCATGGAGGGAAATGGCCTATTTAAGAGTATGAATCCAATGGTTGCATACGAGAAAGGACTCACAACATGGGCTAGATGGGTAGACTTGAATCTAGACCCTCGCAAAACCAAAGTCATTTTCCGAAGCATGTCACCTAGACATAACAGGTACCTAATGAAATTTCTAATGCAAATCATATACTTTACTTTTTTACTTTAATTATTGGGCAAAATAGTGCATTGGACGGGATATGACACGTAACTAATTTTAGACACGTGCCATGTCTGTGTCGCGTCTAATGCACTAAATGAGATTTGAGGTTGACATGTGACCACTTTTGGACGTATGTCATCGCATCAAGTATAATGGAAGCAAGCCAAGCCCTTATTTATTTCTTTTATATTCTGTGGAATTCATTTTAATTTGATATATCTTTTCATTTTTTGGCAGAGAAAATGGATGGAAATGCTATAACCAAAAGCAGCCTCTAGCTTCCTTGAGCCACCAGCATGTTCCTGGACAAATGCTAGTACTACAAGGGGTGTTGAGAAGGATGAGATTTCCAGTTTATCTTCAAGATATTACGACAATGTCGGCCCTTCGAAAAGATGGGCACCCTTCTGTGTATGGAAGGGTAATGGACCAAGCAGAGAAGCAGCATCCAAGGGACTTTTCCTCTGACTGCAGCCATTGGTGCCTTCCTGGGGTGCCTGATATCTGGAATGAGTTGTTGAATGATTTGCTCAAAGAATGAGCTCTGTAAGATAAATTAGGTGAAGTTTGTTAGAATGACTTTTTAATTTGTGTTTGTTTTGTAATCTTAGTGCCCGTCATGGTTAATTATGGTGCTGTGTCTTGTGATGTTTAGTGTTATGAGATGGATAATGCTTTATATGTCTTGAATGTGACTCTAATTTCCAAAAGATATTGAATCATCAGGTGTCCTTTGTAAATTAAAAATACTAGAAGCTAATTTATAGCTCTCTATACATACATGTGCTTCAAGTAAAAGGTTGAAAGTTTGTGGTGAACTTTTATCCTATTTGAAAGTTTTATGTGTACTTATATTTAAAAGTGCAAAAAGAAAGGGAACAGAGAAAATAAAGAAAGAAGCACTAGAAAAATAAAACCCATAAGGTTATTCTGTCTAAAATGGAGTTTTCTCCTCAAATTGGTGAAGGGTTAGGTTGCCGGTCAAAATTTATGCCTGCATAATGCATGAATTAAAAAAAAAAAAAAAAAAAAAAAAAAAAAAAAAAACAGAATATCTTTTAAGTGTAAGATTGAATTGAGCATTAAATACCATGTACTTAACAATAAGTCTATCCATATAACATTTTTCATAATTGTTGATATTATTTGACTTGTTGTAATTAGTATATTATAAAAATGGTATGAGTAATAGTCTCATGTGAAAGTGATATTAATTTAATATAATCATAACTTATCATCTTTACAAGTTGTTAAAATAATGATGAGAATATCGGTGGTAGCCACCTAGTTCTCTGATAGTTGGGAAAATATGAGGTTGTTCTAAGTCATGTAAATCTTACCACACACTCTCTAGCTGTTTAGGCTTCTTCCTTGTAATTTATAGACATATAAACAAGAACTTAAATCAGTTATACAATCTTTTCAGCAAAAAGCTATACAATCTGAAATTTCAGCTCCAGCTCCAGGGGATTCTTCCATACAGTTATAGACATTTATTTCAATTGTAAAACATATGCAACATAGTGTTTTAACTCAAAAATGTCTAAACTAAAAGAGACCCTTCCATGACAGTGACAGCTTTTCCTCGCAGTAGCACACTCTGGTTTTGTTCGTCTAGATGAATGTTTAGCACGCCACTTCTAGATGATGCCTGAACGGAGTAAACATTGTTATTTATTACGACCAAGACAAAATTACAATTATGAGTTTGCGATAGAGATGGTGAAAATACCTGACACGCAACAAAATCACACTTCCCCAGTTTCTTGCTCCAGTATGGTGCCAAGGCACAATGTGCATTTTTACAAACAGGAGCCTGGAAGAGTAAAGATAAAATGAGGTTAAATAACATCTCTTTTTTGCTTATGGCATTAGCATCATAATTCCATTCTTCAACTTCAAGCAATAATTATTACATTAAACATTATTGACCTTACAAAAGTCCCTTCCACAACTTGTTGAACTATATATCTCAAGAGATCATGCTAACAAAATTATAAAATATATTATTAACACGGTAAAGAGATGCAATAGATATTTAGCTATAACATCATGCACTTCACAAACATAGCAATCGGTTGAGACCAAAGGCTAACATAGTTTACCTCATTGATCCCAAGTTTCGGGCAAGAGAACTGACTGTAAAAATCAAACCCAGACCCAGAGAGAGCAGCCCCTGAAACAATTATCCTCATTCCAGGACATTTTCGTATAGCATCGAACACTGGCTGTATTTCAACCGCACTTTCTCCTGATGGGAGTACTACCTGCAAAATTGATAAGCTTGACCCTTGAGTACTTACAAAGCAGTCATAAATTAGTAAAAAATATAACATTTCTCCATTAAAAACGCAAGGATTGGTGCAAATATTCCAACCAACCACACATCCAAGTCCAAAGATTTGAGCAAGAAAGTCATGGTTTTCACTTGGGTCAACCAATGAGACACCAAGTTGTTCATGTCATTCATTTTAAGTAAACATTAATCTTTTGAAAGTTTTGCAATGCATATTTCATTGAAGATAATCAAGATACTAACTGATGTATAGAAGCAAAGGAAAACAAATATAAACTTGATTCCAAGAACATTACAAAGAGGATATCTTTAATAGTTGTTTTCTTTATATCAATCACAGAAGCACCTTTCAAGGCACTGGAAATTGATGAAACTTCTGCAGAACTGAAATCAATTGTTGGAACAATTGGAAAATCCAATTCAATAAGAAAGCACTCTTGCGCTTCACCATTCTGAATATATGAATAATCAGATGCCTTGGTTTCTGGGAACTTTTTAGCAGTTAGAATCTTGGATAGTGTGACAAAGTCAATAATGTGGGAATCCGCCACCAAATTGAATGAAAACAATGCATGTGCAGCTGCCAATGTAGCATGGCCACAAAGCTCAATCTGCAAAAGGGCATTCAAAATATTTATTGTATTAATTACTTCTGATCAATAATTTCTTAGCAGTTCGTATATTATAAAAACCTCAATTAGATAAATGATTAAGATACGCACACAACATTTAGAACCCAAACTACACCACTAATCATATCATACCAATATAAAACGTAGGAAAACACTTGCATGCAATTAGATCATGTTATGATGTTCAATTTTATGAGTAAACAAACAATCGTAAATACAAGAAGGAATATCTAATCCTATAATTGAATCTAACTAGGATAATGCACTTAAATCACATACGAGTAAAATTATGCTCGCTATCACAATTTAAAAAAAAAAGTATAGTAATCAACCTTTTTATCATCATTTAACCCTTCTTGGCTTCTTCTATCATTCTACCTCATGTGTGATCTAGATATCCTCAAGTAAGTGAGACCAAACACATAGAATTGTCCAATACACTATTATTTGAACACTTTCTCTCATCTCACATGTAACTCAGACTTCACCGAAATAAGTTGAGCCCACCACATGAAATTACAAAACAAGATAAATCGCTACTTGCTTTAAAAAGAAGTAGCAAATTTAATCATTTAACTATAATTCTGAATCTTGAGGCCTAAAATTTAAATAAAATAAGTTATAAGACGAACTAAGAACACCCACTAAGGCAACAACAACAAAACATTAGTTTCAAATTATTGGGGTAGACTATGAATCCTCAACAGATTAGTTAAGTTCGGTCTCTTGTTTTTTTCTTCTTCCAATTTCTTCTATGTGACTAAGAACATCTTCCAAAGATAGAACTAGGAAACAAACTGTGTTTTTAAAAGTGGAGGTGAAAATGAGTAGTGAGCTCAGCGAATGGAGTGAAATATCTGATACGGAACCTAGGATTGGGCGAGTCAAGAGAGTCGGACCCAGTTGACTGAGTCAAGTAACAAGTCATTGGTGTGTTGAACTCAGCCGCCACAGCTTGCAACCATTGCTCATCTCTCTGTTCTCCTAAAAAACACACAGCTGCTGGGTTCCCCTTGAAAGCTGAGTCGGTAAACGCGTCCACCTGTACCCAACACTCAATTCAGAATTACATTCATAAATATATTATATACATACGTACATAAAACACAGAGAGTGAGTGAGAGAGAGTACCGCATAGTACTTGACAGGTTTCTTTGCCATGTTCCTGTGACATGAGAGAGTTTCACAAGCAGTGGAAATGGAGTTTGTTGGCTTTGTCTGTCGTTTACTTTCTAAAGTCTAAAACATAATTTGGTCAACGCATATCAGCTGGTTGAGAAGAAATCTGGTGTAATCGAGTGCGTGGGGTGGACCCCATTCTTTTGAGATCCACAAAATAGTACTTAACCGTTGTTCTTTATATTTTACTTTTAAAATTCAGCTGATGAAAGTATCTTTTAATTTATCAATCATTTAATTTTTGATGTACAATCACATGAATGGAATAAATTTTAAAAGAATAAATTTAAGAACTTGATTGGATGTTTTAAAATAAAAGAATGGAAAGAAATGAAAATGAATGGAATTAAGAGGAGTAACATGGAGGGAAGAATGAAATCATTTTATTGTAATATTACTATTAGACCTCTGTTTTAAAATAAATGGTTGAATAAATAATTTTGGGAGTTTTAATAAAAAATTCATTAAATCTAATTCCATTCCCTCTCATTCTTCCTAATTTCGGGGGGAATAAAAATTTGAGTTTTAAGGGAATAGAGAGGAGTTGACAAAAATATTATGAGATATTATTTTTTTTACTTAAACTCCCAAACGAGGAAATACACTTAATTCCCTCCATTAAAAGTTCAATTAGTGTAAAAATTCTTTTCATTCATTTTCAAATTTCAAAATTATCTTTAACATTTTATACGAGCTGAATTACTTATGCCTAGTTGATAAAAATATTATGAGATATTAGTTTTTTTTTATTTTTATGAAACAATAATACTTAATTGAAAGTTCAATTAGTGTGTAAAATATCTCAATTTCAAAATTATCAACACAAGCTTATATTTAAACAATGTATGTGCGGAATGATAAATATAAGCTACACCTAAATTGGCAAACTACTTTAATACACAATTAATCATAAACACAGTAGCAATTAATGGTTAAAGAGTAAGGGAAGAGAGATGCAAACACAAAGATAACATCGGTATGTGTTATCGAAGAGGAAACCGAAGAACTTGGCGAAAGACCTCTCCGTCACCTTCCAAGCAGTAAATGATCTACTAGAAAATTAGTTGGGATACATGAAAAGCATTAGACCCTCTAAGCCTAATCTACCCAATGCACCTAAGCCTTCCAAGCTTCTTGCTCCAACAAGGTTAAGTCTAACCTTGTCTTCTCTAACTTACTGGATCCCGCAATCAGCGCATATTACATCCGTCATCCTTGGCATCTTCCAATATTTCCCAAAACTCCAAAAACACTCTCAACACTTTGAATGAGTGTGGATAGTGTTTGGGTACAAATCTCCTCTCAATGGGTATAACAATGGGAGAGGGAAGAAGAAGAGACCATAAAGATTTCTCTTTAAGAATGAGTAGCTTTCTCTCTAATGAGATGGGTGTGTTGTAGAAACTTCTCTTAAGGTTTTTCTCTAATAGCCTCCTTTTTTAGCACCTCACATTTTGTGGGTATAAGGGTATTTATAGTAGGATTAAAAGGAATATGAAAAGTCTTTTTTTGCAAAACAGGGCATTCTAGCAACTCAACCTCAGGACTGGAATGAGTCACAAGTTAATTGTCAGGCCAGACTGTACTTTTTGTCCTGTAGTGCTCCAGCTGTCGTGAACCTTCAGCTTCTTGCATGCTTCACACGTGTGACACTTTGGCGACTTGCCAGTATCGAGACTCCTCTTGAATGCACACAACTTGAGTTTCTTCACACTCTCTCACACACAACCCTTATATTATTCCCGCCTAAATACAGGGTTTCTACATGCTGAATTACAAGCAAATTTGGCACAGAATAAAACCAACACTTGGTTGATTAAATTCAATCTTACATTATTAGAACACATAAACACGAAACTAGTATATAGAGTTTTTTAAACAAGCTTAATATTAGTTGAGTTATAAAATTGTTATGTAATTGCTTATAGAACCTATCTTAAATTTTTTTATTAAATTCATATATATGATTGCATCAAATATAATTATGCTTAAAATAGATAGCATGATTTATTGGAAAAGTTATATAAAAATATCAAAAGTTTGTACTTTATATCCTATTTCAAATTAAGTGTTAGGTGTTTAATTTTGTCAATTTGAGTCTTAGAATTATGAAACTGTTTCAATTTGAAGCTCATCTTCATTTGTGTAATTCATTTTTATTATTTTAGATAGTTACCAAGCAATAGAAAAATGAGAAATTACTAACAAAATTTGGTATTTCACATAATCAATTTTGATTTTCTAGCAATCACTTTCTCAATATAAGTGAAGCTTTCTCTCTCTAATTGGATCTTTCTTCTCTACCCTCTTTGTCCAATGAAGACCAAATTGATTTGTGAACAAGATCTACGTGAAACTTCATCATATGAATAATTTTCCGCTTTTTTCTATTCTATTACTACCAAAAACAACAAAAATAAAAAGTTTCAAATAAAAATAATTTCACAAATTTGACCTTACTTGACAAAATTAAGAACTTGGTACATAATTTGAAATCGTGAATAAACATGGGGCCTATTATGTAATTTTCCTCTCTTTTTTCCCATAATTTGTTATTAATAAAATGGCATATTTATATGGCCAACACACCATTATGATTATCCACCAATTATAAGTTTTTTGTAGCTTAACTAGAATCACTTTATAACTGTGCTTCTTAACATCATAGACTATATATATTCATTTGGAATGCAAAAAGTGTTAAAAATCAATACTGCCTCTCTCTAGAAACTTCTAGAACTTCTCACACAATCTCTCTCTCTTTCTAGAAATTTCTCTCTAATTCCAAACATTTCTCTCTTACTCTCTTTCCAGAATTATCTCCAAGATAATTTTCTTATCTTCTCTAGAAGCTTCCTTGCACTAATGAATTTCAACCACAAATTTAGAAGGTGTCTAAAAGGTTGGAGAAAGACATTAATTTAATTCCAATAAAAAGGAAGAAGCTAGAAGCTTCAAGTTGGTTTCCTAACCAACATACATCTAGTATAAATAGATGTAATGAGGTGAGTGAGAGACTTGTGAAGTGAGAAGAGTGTCATAAAGCACCAAGTGAGAGATGTGTGAGGTTGCATGAGGTGGTGCAGTGTGTGCCATAGGTAGCAAGTGTATAGAGTGAAATAGAGTCAAGAGCTAGTGTGTGTAGGTGTCTACAAGTGAGGTGTGTGCAAGCGTATTTGGTGAGTAAGTGTCGTGTTTGCAGCGCACAAGTGTCAGTGCATGGAAGTCAAGCATCTGTGCTTGTAAAGTGTTATAATTCAAAAAGTCAAGTTTTAAATAAAAGCTCATTGTTCAACAATTTCGTATCGGAACTTCCGCTAACTTAACACAAAGATATGGTGATGTTTTTTACTAGAATCACTTATTGCAACTCTTGAATTAATAAAACAGACTCTACAAATCCTTATTCCCAAAACTGCTTTTGACAGCAAATTATTGACTCAATTACAGCCGTCCTTGCCATTCCACTATTATGTTATCCTACTTGTTAAGAATATAAAGAGAGAGAAATTGAAAAGTCTGTATATTAACATATATTCTTTGTGTAACACTGGGTCCAAGTCCAGTAAGCTAGATTAACGTATATACCAACACTCTACCCTTGACCTCTCGATCCAGCCAATTTACCACAACTCAACCATATTCCCATAACTATCCATCCCATACATTAGCTGATGAGACACCCTTTATCCTCTCTATTTGCTACTTCAAAGCCATAATCCAGGGTCTTCAAAATCTTTCCCTCCCATCACCTTAACATCCTGAGCAACTGACTTCTTTTCACCAAAACAACTCAACCACATTGTAACTGTTACTAACTTACTAGAGTTTATCTCAATCTTTCCTGAGGGCATAACCTGTCAAGAACAGAGGATTTGAAAAGATTTTTAGTCTGAACATTGAAAGGAAAAAATATTAGGATAAGACCCTTCCACAACAAAAATTATCTTATGTAGAAACCACGAAGGCATGACTCTTATTCTTTCTTGCTTTGATTTGAATTGATATGATTTAGTGTTTTGATTCCCATCACAGTTCCTCTATCTTATGAATTTGGTATCATTTTTAGATCGGTCATACTTATAAGATACAAGATGAGAAATTTTGGATTTTAATAAAGTTTGTTTATGTAATAATTGTCAATTTCAAATATACTTTGATAATATTTGTAATTTTCTTTTTTCTTTTGGGTCAAATAAAAGTTTAGGCGAGGGAAGACACTTAAACCTGAGCCTTTTGGGCAAAGCATTTGAACCTTACCAACTGAATCAACCTCATTGGCGTATCAAATATACTTTAATGTTATTTAAGAATGGATGTTTTCTTTACCTCACCTTTTGAGTTCTTGAAAAAAAGAGATTATTTTTCATCAATGAAAAAGAATCAATGATAACGAAGAAATTGTTTTAACTATATAATGTGTATTTATGTATAAATTTTAAGAAAGGATCTAAATGCTTTTAGAGCATTTATCAATGAATCATTTTAAGAAAAAACTTTGATACCATTTTTATGAAAAAAAATATAAAATATTGTCAAAATTGTTTTCTCTATACAAATTTCTTAGAAGTATTTCTTAAATGAATGCCTATGTGTCCTGCTGTTAATAAAATCCATGCAAAAATCATATTGTTTAGTTATCATTCAACTTTTGTAGTGGTAACTAACTTGTTATACACTTCACTTGGAGAACCTTTTGCTTCTCCAATCAAAACAGCATGCGAGAATAATAATGTGGGTTGGAAGCTGGAACGTGCACTAAAAGTGAGGATTTTTAGCGTAGCCTTTTATGATCGAGAAATGATATGTCCACAATATTTTCACAACATTTTTACAACAAATCCTAAGTGGCAGGTTGTTAATGGTTATTATTGTTAGGGCAAAAAAGTAATCTTCATGTTAGGATCAAATTTGAACCAATAACAACTAACCACCTATGATTTGTTGTGAAAATGTTGTAAAAATGTTGTGGACGTAGCATCCCTCTTTATGATCTTCTCTAAAATCATACTGTCCGGTGGCAATAAGTTGTGCTTTTCCTATATATATTGTTCCACTGGAGAGAGACAGTGGTGCTAGGGAGAAAATTGATGCCCGTGCAAAAAGTGATTTGTGTGTGCGATTGTACCTTGTGTACTTGAAGAAGTAGCGTGTAATTAACATTATTCTAGATTATAATGCTTTCGAGTAGTGATATAGTCATTCTTTAGCATGGGGCTAGAGCCCCTCTCAATTTTGTTTGTGCAATCAAATTGCACTCGGTCCTCCTCAACAATATTGTTGCCTCTCTTAAAGGTTATAAATTTTTTTTTGGATCTAAAATCTAGCGGCAGAGCTAGAAGATCTTCTCCAATGCACGTACCTTCAAGCTTTAAAAAAAAAAAATCGTATATATGAAGAATAATTTTAAGACTTCCTTTACATTTTATGTATTGATTAGAATTTTATTTATTTATTGAAAAGAATGTTATAGAAGTGTGATTGTGTGTCTATGTATTTAATTCTCAAATTTCATGACCATTTGCTTTACCTTTAATAATTTGGTTACAGTATATTGCATCAAGATTGTAAGTAAATCAATTAAAATTGTACACACATGATCAAAATAATTGAAAACTAAAATGGTATATTAAGAAAGAAATCATAGTTGCAGAGATATTTTTACATTTTATATACACAAAAATATACTACCCATATATATATACACTTGACATATATTTTGGGAGGATTATAACTTACACTAAAATTTAAACATCAGAAAAAATTGAGAGGTCAAGTAGTATTTTTTGTTAGGCTATATTTGTAAGTTTATTATATAATATGGGGTACTAAAGAATATTTAAAAGTTTGGGGGGCCACCGGGTCTACATGTGGCTCCACCACTGCTAAAACCCAAAAAATTAGCATGCCCAAAAACATTTACCCAACAACAAAATCGTCAATAGCAATTTCCCCAGAGAATGGCTATGATTTGTGAGGAAAATTATATGCCTCTGTTTACGTAGTGTTGAAGAGAGTACTCTGAATTCTGATATGGTTGTTGCGTTAGTGAGAGGGAGAGAGAGAGCAATAAAGAGATTTGAGAGGAAGAGTCTGGAGAAAGAAAACTATAAGCAATGGGAATGATAAAGATGAAAGTTATACTTGTGGATGATTATGTTGTGCTGACGGTTCAAACATTGTGAGCAAAGTGACACTTTTCAAATCACGGATAAACAACGTGAATTTAGGTCAAATTATAAGTGGATTTACTGTAATTACCTCTTTATTTTAAATGTCAACGAAAATTATGTATTGATTAGAATTTTATTTATCATAATCATTAATGTTATTATTATTAGTGGTACGGTATGAACTAGAAAATCATAATACTACCGTCTTGATAGTGAGAACTAGAAAACTAGAATACTACCTACTTGTACTTACTCTTCTAGATTCTACTAGCCATCATTTTGAGTTATGGATGTCATCAAAACTAACTCCGCAACAAAATAGAAGATGACTTTTTGACAGACACTTTGATGTTATTATTGAAAGGAACCATTATATACATATATAGGTATATAGATGGAAATGTTGTAATAATGAAATTTGAGTTTGGAGAATATTGTTTCATAAAGTTAATAAAGTGAAAATTCAAGTTTTAGAATTTTCTAAGAGAAAAATTCAATATTTTCAATAAGTTGAAACTTTGGCTCGATCAATCGAAATGGTAAGAAAATAATCTTGGAGTCTCTAGATGATTTGATCGCTATTCGATTCTTATTCGATCAATCGAAAAGAGCATTCGATCGATCAATCGAAAAGAACTCTTGACCAATTGAAACTCGTAAAACTAATTTTTCTGCAGAATTTTCTAGTAACTATTCTAAATGTTTGAAAAGGTTTCAAACATTGTAAATGGTTTTGTGAAACATTTTGACTCTCCGTACATGCATTTTGATGAAACATGCATTTTGATGAAATATAACCCATAGGTTGTAAGTTAGAGAAAAACACAAGAAATCCTGTGATTATTCCCCAGAATTGCTTTCTGTAGAACACAATATTGGTTGTATCCTAAGGACAAATTTGCGATAACCCTTTAGCAACAAAAATGTGGGGGCAAATATTATCTAAGGATAACAATTTTGTGCCTTCAAGTTATTTATTTATGTTTGTCTTTTGTATTATCCTTGTTTTTTCCTTTATTACTTTGTGTGTTATTCCCAACAGAAACATCGTTGAGACCTAGTTCGGATTCAATTATCAAATGATTTTAAAGATCTAAAAAAACACGTTGAATCACTTTCCATAAATTATTGCATTGTAATGTTATAATGTATTAAGAAATAACGATTTTATGTCTTTATCTTTGTTAATGGTTTGTTAATTCCCAATTGATGTTTATTTGAAGTTTCATAATTTTTTTTTGGGCCCCCGTTTAGGCTCCGTCCCTGCTTTCAAATTCATAAGAAAATGAATAAAAACAGAGTAACCAATGTAGAGTAAAATATGAAAATCTTAGTGAATACAGCCCCAAAAAAGAATATTAAAAAAGCTATGAAAATCTTGATAGGTATAGTGTAGTTTTAACTTCAAAGAAAATCATTTGAATTTCTTGCCTCGTAAAACACTTCTAACCAATGTATCATCTTGCTACTTGAATTTATAGCATTGTTTTGTACCCCACATCAAGATGAACAATCAATCTAGAAACTAATTGAAATAACCTGCGGATGTCTCAAACAACTGGATAATAACAATCACTAAGCAGGACCATATACGATAACTTTTCACTAATAATCATCAAAATTATAAGTCATAAATATTATATAGATGCTGTTATTACATTATTTTTTGCAGACATAATTTAGCTCGTCACATATGCTGCACTTTTGAAGTATTCCAAATAAGTTTGACATGAGTGCACAGCTCAATCAGTGGGGAGCAAATCTCTTCCTCAACTTGGCAATATCCTTAGAACTCAATCCGAAAACCTTCTCCAAAAGCTCTTCCTTAATTCCAGAACCAAAAATTGCAGTGGGGAGCCTCATCAATCCTGGGTTTTGGCTGTCGAAACTCCCTAAAATGGTCGCTGGTTTATCTCCAACATTCATTTGAAAGTGTACCAAACCTTTAGGAAACACCATGACCTCGCCTTTCTCGATCACTTTGGCAAAAATCCGGTTGCTAGTATCGACAAATCCTGAATAAATCCTTCCCTCCAGCACAAAAGCAGTCTCAGTTGCTCTAGGATGGAAATGTGGCACATTGATTCCATCAACATCAAAGTCTGCCCTTACAAATGACATACCAAGCGTGTTTAATCCCGGAAAGACATTAGAATTTACTGCCACGGATGAGAAGCCAGTTTGCCGATAGTTTCCGGGAGTCTTTATGCCTGAGAATATGAAATCTTCAACTGTGACAGCCGATGAGTTCTTGCATGAGGGGTTACTGGTTGCAGATTCTTTGATGGCTACGCAGTAGTCTAGGACTGGATCAGGGTCAGAAGCAAAGGCTACATGGCTGTGGAGGAGAACAAGAGCTAAAAAAAGTGTAATTTTCTGAATCATTGTTTGCATTCTTTGGTTATGGATCAAGAATGGTCTTTGAGAGAAAATTGTTGCCCCAACTGGGGAGAAGTTAAAAGCCTATTAATTACTGGATGAATGATAAGTATGAATTTCTTGCTATATATATTGAGCATAGATAGACAGTGGTTTTCTAATTCACGGTGTACTTAGCTTGGAGACAAAGACTAGCACGTCCAGAGAGGATAGCATTGCTTTTTTTTTGGCCTAGGCCTGTTGGCATTTTCTAGTGGGAGGACTGATTGGTTGGTTAATTGAAGTGACGTTGAGTTGTGTTAATGGCTTTCATAATTGCACAACGTGTATATGAAATGATTTTGGTATGCTAACAAATCCCTCACCTAAACACTCTTCTTCTTTTTTTAATGTAATATTGTAAAATTGACCTAAATCCATGAACCTTCCAACTGCTACAAATGGGGGATATAAATAAAAAAGAAGAATGACATTGTTTTTTTTTTTTTTTTTTTGTTATAGTAGTTCACAAGAATAATACCATTCCACCAGTATCAGGGTATGTACAGCTTTGTAAACAAAATTTTTAACATCTTTTGCCAATTAAACACAGCTGCCCCTGTTTATTTGAAAAATGTTATATCCACAATATTACCACAATACTTTCACAATAAATCTTAAACGATAAGTTGTTACAAGGTATTATTAACGAATAAGAGCATAATTTCATTGTGGTTTCAAATTGTAACGGATAACAATTTACCACTAAAATTTGTTGTGCCGTAAATATATCACTTGTCCCAAGATTTGGAGAAAAAAAAAACATAGGTAACTATTATGTCGGCTGGGGAATGGGGATGCTCTAAGAAGCACAGCCTCATTAAAATTTTTTACAGGGTGTCCGTGTCAGACATGGACACTTTGAGAACATCCTCACATGCATGTCTTTTGAGTTTTGACCGTCGAAAAAAAATAGATTTTTTAAATTTATTTGAAAGTCCCTTTAATTCAAAAATTGATAGTCATCATATATTTTTTGTTATAAATATAATATATTTAAAGGGCTATATGCTGAAGGTTAAAATTTAGTTGTGTATAAAAAAAAATTATTATTATTTTTTTTAAAGTGAAGCATGTTGCATACGTTTCAAATATAGAATTCATCCCACTCAATTTCTACGCATTCTATTAAAAAATATTCATTATTTCTCCTCTCAAAAGTCAAAACACCCACACATCCCACAGCAAGTTGCAACACAATATACTTAATTGATTTTGCAAGCTCAAGACATAAATAATGGGTACTTGGGCTTCCATGGGCAAAGTATGGGTATTGAGTATAATACTTGCCAGACAACAACCAAAATGACTCCCTTTGAGATACTTTATAGTCATCCACACTAGCAAAATGATAAAGGATTTTATTTTTCCACTGCATGCAACAAAAACATGAGATAAAAGCTTTATGCAAAACTTAAGTTTGAGACTGGAGATTAAGGTTTATTTTAAGCTTCGAACCTGGGACAACAACTTGCTATTCATACGTGTGGAAACATAAAGCTTTCTCCAAGGCTCCTTTTCCACAAAGCTTTCGCAATGAAAATATAAAGTTTTCTCCAAGGTTTCTTTTACAACTTTTTATTCATGGACGTGGGAACATGAAGCTTTCTCCAAGGTTTTATGGACATTTTTAGATTGTGGAGGGGATGAGGATGGTTGCTTACTTTTTGGATTTTCCCTCCAACATCTACATCTTGTGTTTCTCATTTATCAACTGAGAAAACACTTTATTCAAACTATACATGAATAGAGCCTACTCAAGGTCGATGAAGATGGAGAAGTCATATTAGAACCGAATGTGATTATTGATTTCGGTTGGCTGAAACTTGGTCAAAAGATCATACAATAGGTCCTACAACTTTGCTAGTTTACCTATTATTAGAGTTTCCATTTGGGATAAACTTTCTATATAGCAGGTATGCATATAATTCTTTTCTTCCGAACAAATTATATAAATACCTCCTAGATGCAAAAGAATATGCAGCAGACAGAGACAATGTACTAACAAACAAACTCGACTGTGTCTTCTCTTCTTCTTTTTTTCTTTTTTCCCTTTTGGAAAAGAAAACTAAATAATAATAATAATAATAGAAGGGCAAATAAGGATGCACGCATGTGTGCTATTATCACAAAAACTATATAGTTTTCCTTGTGCCTGTTTACTACGTCTAAATTGGGAAACATGACAAACAAAAGCAAATATCAACGCACCAATGCTTGCAAGACTGATATAGAGTCCTAATTGCACCACACTAACGCACCAACTAGTTTTTCATCCTTTTGTCCCTGCAAGTTAGCAGGCGTATTGGGGCATGGGCAAATCAATGTCTAAGACATCACACATCATTTTTCACAAACTTTTTGCTTAACTATTAATATGGTTCTTTATGATTGGTGCATAATTTAAGTTATGTCATTGATAGATTAAGTGAAAGCGATATTGCTCTAATCACAATTTGCCAAAACAGCAAGCTGTGGAAAAAGTTGCCCTTGGAGGGTAAAACTGCACAAATGGCTAGTGACAATATTTTACATTCTATTTACAACTACTCATTTTCAAAGTAACTAGACCAGAGTTAATGGCAACGTATCCCAAAATGCAATTAGATTACTATAGCTCAGGTTCTTGAAACACAACTTAAACAGAGGAATTTTATAGCTCAAAGATGATCTGATAGCACACCTTAAACAGGGGACTTTTATAGCTCAAGGATGATTTGGTAAAAGAACAGTTATTTTGGGTTTACAGCCAAGAAATGGTTCTTCCAAGGTATTAGTAACTATCTATGTCAGTTTCTGGCCTTCGGAGATAATAGCGTAGACAATTCACCAACACCTGCACATTCAAATATATTGTATCAGAAGTGTCTTAAAAATGGCTTAATTTTTTAAAAGACAAAATCTAACTATTTCTAAACCTAGAACATACAAGTTGAAGGAAAAAAAATTTAGTAATTGCTCAATGAAAGGAAGGAAACTTCCAAGGTGTCCAGCATGTTGATACCTAACTAATTACCTGAGACAAGGAACTGTTTAACGCTGCCCCTCTGTAGCTGACATGAAACTTATCTTTGGCTACCAGTCCCTGTAAGATGAGAGATGAGAACTTAATCTAGCAAAATGTGAGAGAGAGAGAGAGAGAGAGAGAGAGGAAAGCATACTTCTGTATCAATCTCTGCTGATTCCACATCAATGTTAATATCAGCAATGATTTTGATAATTTCTACCAGTAATCCAGGCCTATCTGCGGTCTCTATGTAAAGTAAGCTGTAAATTGCAGAGCGACATGCAATATGAGATGATACATCAGTGCACCCATTCTTTCAAATGAGTGTCAAAACTTCATTCAGATCATGACCTCCCAACAGGGTGAGTCATGCAAAGATAGAACCAGAAGAGAAACAAGAAGTCTAGACAAAAAAAGAAAAAAGAAAAAAAAAAGACCAATAAATCAAAATGCTAAAAGATAGTAAAACCTTCTCTTAGGTCCATCTTCCTTGACTTGTACGTGAGTTGCAATATCAATATCAAGCTGCAGAACAAATCAATAACTTCAATTCAAATTTCCACAGTTACAAAAAGCACATTAAATAGAAGTTAGTTTTGCAAGCTAGATTCTAGCCATGAAACCTTTGATTGATCAACATCGTATGACTATATATATTTTGTTAAATATTCCTCATCCATGGCACATGGGAAATAAAAAAGACCATTCAATATCAAACCAGTAATAAGCTAAAACGTTGCATTTGGTTCAAAGAATCTCATATTGCTCCCCAACATCTATATTCCTAAGAATGTGATGCCTAATAATCTAGATGCCTGGGGATGTAAACATAGCCAAGTTTGGTTTGATTAGGAATCCAAAAAGATTCTCAATATAAAAAAAAATTAAAAATCTAATAAGATTCCTGGATGTATGAGATCCCCACGTTTGGTTTATTCCTAGGAATCTTATAAAAATTATAATTTTTTTGTAATATTTTTGGGTTTATAAATACAATATCAAGCGTATACATCAATTTTATATGGCTCCCTACAAATAATTAAGGAGAAAGATAATATCGGCTATGAATAAAGTCAATTTCACAAAATAATAGTCAAATATTTCAGAATGACACATACAAGACCAAAATAATTATTTCCAACTCTTGTTTCATTATTTATTAGAACATCATGGCTTATTAATCAAAATGATGCCCTCCCTATGTGCATTGCTATCATGCAAATGTGTGGATATTTATATTTTTGATAGTTAAAGGGTATTAAAGAAGGGATAAAACTATCACTTTAAATAAAATTTAACTTTTTCATGCCATGGGAATGTTGATTCCCACCTTTATAAGAGTGAATCCACATTCCCACAAAAGTGAGGTTTGGTAGGAATCCAAATGTCTGCTCCTATGAGTTAATTGCAACCCAACATGGGAATACTAGAGGATTCCAAAGAATCTTAAAAGATTACCATGAAACAACCAAAATACCAGTAAGTGTTTTGAGAGGCCAGATGAACTTGTTTGGATATATAGTTGTATTATGATAAGGACAAAATTTTCCTCCAACCAATTACATGGTGATTTATAAACTATCAATCTGTATAATTTTAATAAGCCATATGACTCATTAAATAAGTCATGTGACTAAACATATACGTGGATGGTTTTATAAATCGCCACATAGTGGGTTGGAGAAATTTCCTCCAAAGCAGTTTGGAGGAAAACTTTTTCTTTATGAGAAAGGGAAGTAGCAGAACTTGAAGACGAGAGAGGGGCTGGGGGAGTAAATGGGGATATAGGTGTCCCTTCTGACATTTACAGTCAAGCATGCAATATATTTCTTCTTTATTTCACATCTGTGGATATAGAATGCTTTCAAAATGACAATCATGAAAGGATGAACATGTGCTCATGTACATGTATATATGCAAATGCAGTTTTCAACCATTTTTTCCATCAATTGATTCACACTATCACCCATGAGACTAGGTAGACGTCTCTATCACAATTATACGGAAGACACAAACCAAGGCTTATTCCACTCCAAGCCTCAATTTTTTTTTTCTAATAACAATTTCATTGGCTAACCAAAAATACTTGCACACCACAATGAAAGAAAACTATTATTTGCACGTTAGAATCAAAACGCACATAATCTAAATGTTGTTCGGTTACATAGTTTCATCATGGACCTGAATGAAATGAATTTCCGTACTGGAAGCTCAATCTCTAAAAAGTATGTCTGATGTAGAGAAGCATAAACAAGAAATTTTACTAAGAAGATAAGGTTCTAATATTTAAGGATATTCAACAAATCACCTTTTTCTCTGGAGCTTTTATTCCAAAAGCCTCACCCAGAGCCAGTCGCACGCTACATTCCTACAAGAAATTAAGAATAAAAATTGACACTTGCTAATGAAAAACCAATTGTCAGAAATGTAAGATAACTGGGGGAAAAAAACTATCTCCAACTTGCGTCCCTCAAAACTCCAAAGGATAAAACAAAAATAGAACTTAAATGTTGTAGAATATACTCACGGGATGGTACTCCAACAGATTGTTAATGATGGTAAGTCGAATCCTCTCTAACATATCAGGATCTTCAACTTTGCGTCCAGTGTCTCTAGCATAACCAAATTCAATCTGTAAATGCTAAAAACTTGCAGTAAACAAGTACCAGTACAATAATTAGACCATGGGGCTGATGTGAATTTTTCAGTATTCTGACATCTAGCATTGGTAGCATTGTCAATATCGAAAATTATGTAAAGCATCTTATTAATCTCCACTCACAAATTCTCCTTCCAGGTTGATGCAAACAAAAAAAAAAAGGTTTTAAGAAGAGAAACAATAAGAAAAATGTGAAAGTGCAACTAGTTTCTCTACACTATTAGCTTCAAAATATTCTGTATTGCTCAGAAGTTTATATATCAACATCCAATAGATGAACTGACTAGACTAATGGATATATTGCAATATGACAGGACTTTTAAGAATGTAAACTGACTAGCTTCAATTACCCATTGGATTTTGGTTAAAATACATGTTTTTGTCCAACCGTTGTTGCTGACCTGCTTGTCTTTTGATTTTATTTTTTAAAAGTAATAATATTTTATTGAAAAAAGACTACTTCATGTACATAATAATTAACACAAAGAAGCCTAAAGATATACAAAGAAAAGGTATTATGCATAACTACAGGATTGACATCAATTTTAGAGCAAAGCTTCTGATGCTTAAAAAAAAGTCCAAACAAAATAGGTTTTAGGATCCCCCCTACGAAAAAAAATTACGTTATAATCTCCAACAAGCTAAAGCAGGGCCCTTGACTAATTACGTTTTAGCCTCATCCAATCTAGAAGCGACAACAAATTTTTTGTCTTGCAACAGTTTGGACTAATTGCATGTACTACTTTTAGAAGAGAGATATTTGTCTCTAATGGGAGAAAATTAGAGGAAAAGGATAAAGAATTTTTGTTGCAGATGAAGAAAAATTAACCACTTGACTAATTAACAAATTTCCTTTACCACCATGTAAGGGATAACTTTATGAAAGGACCCTGAAGGAGATGCCAAATGAATCACTTACAATCGCTTAATGAAAAATTCTGTTTTTTTGACAGATCCCTCAGTGGCAACAGTTCCTTTTGACACATCCAATCCCAAATCTTTCAATGCTTTCATCTGCCCAAGCATAATAAACCAAGGAAACTCATTAGCTTTAACAGTTTTCAAGAATCTATTAGCATTAAATTCATCAGAAAGGGAGAGCAATGCTCAGCTCTTACCCTACTATGAGGCCTCCTTTACTTATCATTAGTGATTCTGAATTACTTCTTTTTATATTCATAAAAAAAATAGAAGGAAAGGGACACGAAAGTACACAGGCAGTGTACTAAAGGTCTTCATTAGTGAATCTAAATTACTAAGCAAGAACAGCACAGTTGATGCTCATATTAATGTGTTTTCTACCAATAACCCCGACCAAATTTGCTTAATTTTTTGTAATCCTTTTAAGACTTTAAGTTCCCGCTTTTCAGTAAATATATAAATAAATATATATATTAATCTGTGGAATTCCAGCATATCAAACAAGGCCCTATTTGAGAATCTAACTGGTTAGCAATTTTTAAGAAACCCAACTAAGAAAATTTTCTTCATAAAAAAAAAAAAAATTGTAGTTTCAAACTGTCCCACATTCCTTCACAATGTGATAGCAACCCCAAGCATGTTTCGTGTACAGTAATTTAGAAATTCATGATGTACGTTATAAATTCATGTTTCTTCACAGAGAGTGAATAGCATAAGTTGCCAGTAGCCACTTTACCGTGTCAAGGAGAGCTCCAAGGCGATCTCCAAAGCTGAGCTGTACAATCGTTGCATCAGAATCTGAATCTTGATCTATATTGACTATTGGCATAGGGACATAATCAGCATCTTGTTCGGACTTCTGCATTACAATTATCCCACCAACTTACAGTAATTTATCCTTTAAGAAAAACCAAACCAAACCAAAAGGATTACATCCTAATACTTCCAAAGTTGACCATACTTAAAGATTCATTGGAGTCATGACCCCCAACCCCCCTCATCCTCGCGCCCCACCCCCCCCCCCCCCCCCCAAAAAAAAAAAAAAAAAGAAGAAGAAGAAGAAGAAGAAGAAGAAGAAAAAAGTAACCAAACAACTCATCTAGTGATGCAATTAAGTGGACAATGTTGAAATACTATAGCTGAATTAAACTTATTTTGTAAATGTACAAAATAAATTAAAGTTATCTAGGGTTTCATCATATACGTTTTAGTTTGGTCCTTTACTCTCCACACGTGAAGGTCTTGTTATTACTTTTTTAGTCTACGCCAATGAGCAATACTCAACTGGCACTTTCTTCTCCCATTATAATGGATTGGAAGGTGAGGTTATAAATTCAAGACCCACTAGATGGGTGTAACTTACCAATCAAAAATAAATAAAATCTAAGCATACTGAGTTTTAATTCGAAAGGGAAACATTTTCGTTAGTGAAGTGTTACAAACCATGGGTAGGTAAAGTGAAATCACCCTAAACCACTAGTGGGTTATATTTTCTTTTCTTTTCCGTAAGTTACAAGTTCTAATAAGATAAACAGTGCAGCCTGAGTAAACAGGAAGTATACAATATGTACACCCACATATAAATTCTAAAATTACAATGACCAATCAAATCTAATAAGTTTGAAATAGAAAATAATCCTAACGTTGTCATCTTCAAGCAACAATCTGAAAAAACAGCTATTTCAATGACGAATTGCCTTTCAAAAATTTCTATGTTCTAATGTCCTTCAAAAGATCACCACATCAAATTTCATACCAAAATCTAACTTTGGTATCATCACCCACCTCAAACTTGATGATTAGAAAAAACTTTTCCCAATCTCTTTGAATATGTTTCCACAAAGTACCATACTCCTCTACAATCTCTCCATTAACGACATTAGTTCACCATCCACCTCACACAGTATTATACTTCTTCTCTACTACCCTCCTCCACAATCTTAACCACATCCCCAAAGCTTTAAAAACTTCACACATTTTATTCCATTTAACAAAATGGCATTTACTAATCTTGCCATAACTTTTCAATGCAGTGATCCACATCTACTAGCAGGCATGTTTGAAATAGTGCTTTTAATCAAGGTAATTACATCTCCCTTTGAGAGATAAATTTGTTTCCATCCTGCTGGTCTTTTTTCCATCTTCACCAAAATGGTGTTCTAGATAGTCTTTGCTTTGAATTTGGCACCCAAAGGAAGACCTAAATATTTCATTGGTAAGATCAACATTTTACATCCCAAAATAGTTGCCAAATTCGTCCAGATTATTCACATCACCAACTACTAGCTCTAACTTTCCCAACTTAACCTTTAGAGCAGAGATAGCTTCAAAACTGGTAAAAATATGCCTTAAATGCAAAATCTGATTTGGGTCAGCTTCAGATAACCCACTGGTGGGTTATTTGTCATTATCCCAAGAAAATGTGCAAAAGAAAATAACTGAAAGGAAATAAAATTATCAACTAGATCTTTTAATATCAGTACATCCCACAACACCAAAGGCATGATGACCATGCAAGACTCAAATAACAAGCTGTTCCATTGGTGGGTACTCTTCCCTTGAACAAACAATGTATTCAGTTGTTTTAAGCAGAAATATGGAAAAAAAAATTGTAGGTTTAATAGATTCTATACATTATTAATCAAATGTACAAGTAACTACAATCATTCCATCAATGTTCGTGAAAACAAAACTCTACCTCCATAATCATGATAATATGCTTCTTTTTCGTACTCAAAGTTTTCCTAACAACAAGTCAAATACATAACATATGAAGTGGCAAGAATCATGTTACTGACCAATGAGGTTGAACTAACTGCGTTCAAACCATCAGTAGATGCGTACAAAATGTTCCTGCATAACAGATGAAGCAATATTAGATAACAAATCATTCAGGGTCATCCTCTCTGTTTCATAGAAAGAAAAATCAGACCCAGACCACATAAAGATCATATAATATACATCAATACTAGAGAATTATTACAACAAGTATACCAACTAACACGGTCAAAAATCATGAAGTGCAACTACAACTACAGCATCACTGAATAAACCACAAACATCCAACAATATAAACAAAGTTTCATATTATTCCATCCAGAATATTTTATGAGATTGTGACAGGAAGAGTTAAATGGATCCATAACCAAATGTTCTGTCGGTAAAAGAAAAGAATAAAAAATATATTTCAGCTTCTACTTTAGCCTCAGCAAAGTAACTTGCTCTTGATAAATCAATTGCAAGCATCCTTCGTAAGTTCTCTTTATGAGTGGTCCTTTGTGCCGAGTCTCATAGATAGCAACTCTATCCATTCTTTCATAGATTTGATCCATATGTAACTACTTTTCCATTTGTAATTTTTTAGGCTACTTCATGCATATTGTCACAAGGTAGTCACGTGACTCACGTTTCAATAAAATTATTTTTACCTATAAAAAAAAATATATCAATTGGAGTTTGAACAAGACAAATTCTGATATCACTCTTTTTTTTATAAACTCAGCTGGACCAAGTGATTGTACTGAGCTAAATTCAGCTGTTATTAAAATCCTAAGACCCAGATATCCAAGTTATAAATTTCAACATGGGCATCGGAAATATATTGAAAACCTTTAATTTTAAGGTTCTGCAAACTAGGACAGTAGAAGTCCATATACTTCAGTCAACTAAGAATAGAACGAACATTTAACACTATTTACTAGAACATATTCACTTCATTAAAAAAACAAAAGTATAGATCCATCTTTTCTTTTCTTTTCCTTAATATTTTCCTCAGCAACTACTAACTACTAATTAAAAAATTATTTTCCTCATTAACCAAACAGACGATAAATTATTTGACTTTGAAAACTTTTCAAAGCATATTCCCAGGAATCAAACACAGCACCAGGTCGTTGTATATTAATTTTAATTGATCAACATTCTGTTTTGTTCAGAATCCAAGAATAGGAACCAAAACAATCCAATCGAACAGAGGAAAATTCACAAATCTAGTACACATATCCCCGTTTGGTTACTGAGAAAATAGATAAAGCCAAAAAAAAAAAAAAATCTCATCTATCTAAAGTTGCCAGAAATGAATATCACCTACTTTGAACAGAAACAATCCGATCAGATCACCTACTTTGAACAGAGTAAGATTTACATATAAGTACAATTATATCGCCGATTGGCGGCTGAGAAAACAGAGAAAGTCAAAAAATATATGAAATCTTACGAAAATCAAAGCGGAGCTTCGTCATGCACATACACATACGAAGTTTTTCTCTTTTCTTTTTTCTTGGCATCCAAACAGCGAAAGAACAGGAGCGAGTGACTTACTTTTTAGTGGAGAAAGTGAATCCGAGTTCGGAGCACTTGTTCGGAACTCCGAAAACCGTGAGTATCGGAGCGAAATCGAGAGAGAAAACCCTAGATCGGTGGCGGAAGGCAGAGGAAGAAGAGGCAAAGAAGACGGTGGAGTTTGAGAGAGCCATTTGGCAGTTTTTTGAGGAAATGGTTAGTGGAAGAGAGTGGTGATGGTTGTCAGTTTTGGAGTTGTTTTCACTCTGAGTAGTGTACAAGTACGTGCTAGTCTTATATGATATTTTTTTTTTTTTTTGAAAATGTCAAAGCAATAGGGTTGGGAATAATTATAGAACTACAAATTATTACATAACTTTTTGTTACAATATTGATGTGGTAGATTGTAAGTGGTTTGACTGATTTTTTATCGCTTTGTCTATGCTACTCGCATTATGCCAAGTCATAGTTGTGACAAAAAAATTGTGTAGTAGTCTATAGTGCTAGATTTTTTCTTACAAAGAGTAATGATTCCACTAACAATATGCCACAATAGTCGGAAGTGTAATTTTTTATCCAATTTTTTGTGTCCGTAGACTTCTCTATATTTTATTTTATAAGTTTGAATGTTTGAATTGTTTTTTGTTTTTGTCAAATTTTTTTTGTCCGTAGACTTCTCTAAATTTTATTCTATAAGTTTGAATGTTTGAATTGTTTTTTTTTTTTTTTGTAAAATATTTTTTATAAACTTTTATGGAAAAAAAAAAAGTAATTGACCTTTTTGACACATTTTTATTTTTGGTAAATTGTAAATTACACTCCTAAAGTTTGGGAGTATTTGGATTTTATACTCTAAAATTTTGAAATTTGGTTTTTACCCTTTGAAAATTGGAAATATTTGGATTTTATACCCTGACATTTCATAATTTAGATTTTACCTTCTAATTTTAGAGATGTTTAGAGTCTATTCTCTAAAGTTTTGAGGATATTTAGGTTTTACATTCTAAAATTTTAGAATTTTGAGATGTAAAATCTAAATACTCCAAAACTTTAGGAATTAAAATTTAAATTCTGAAATATCAGGGTATAAAATTTAAATACTCTGAAATTTCAGGAAATAAAATTCAAATTTTAAAATTTTAAAGTGTAAAATCTAAATATTCCCAAACTTTAGAGGTGTAATTTATAATTTACTCTTTTATTTTTATATTTATCATGAAATTGGTATCAAAATTTTCAATCTATTACCAAATGCCCTAAATACTGTCGTTAGCCTAACCTTTCTTTTTTAACAATGTTATCTCTAACATCACTTGGGTTGGCCTTGCGTGTGAGGTCATTTGGGTGGGGTCCAGAGTAGTGCATGCCATGTTGGATTGCATGTGTAATGAGGGTCAGGGGGAAAGATTATTATTTATGTTCTTTTTGTATCAGAAGTGGGGTTCAAAAGCCAACTTTTTAATCTTCTTTTGTTTGATGATTTGATGATGGATGGGAAGCATTAGGCATACCCCTAATCTTCCTTTGTCCTTTTTCTTTCGAAGTCTCTCTCGCATAGAAAAGTGAAATTAATGTATTTTGATTATAATAATTATAAAGGTGACTATCTTGATATTTATTTTAACACTTTGTTTTCCTCCCCTTGTTTTGTGTAAACATTGCAATTGTACACACAAAATTCGAAAAAAAAAAATCACACGGTTATGAAATAGTGTAACAAATTATCAATTTATATTGATTTGTATATATGTGAGTACAATTCTCTATATGACTCTTTACAATGAAAGAATACAATAAAACTTATCTGATTTGATCTCCAAAGAACTTTATGATCCGAAAGGCTATAAAGCTTGATCTTAAATCGTACTTGAATGTCTCCAAGTTAGATGTGTGATTGGATGTATTTGAGCTTTGATTTGAAGTTGAGGGCCCTTGACTTAATCTCGAACTAAATTAAAAGAAAATCCCTACTTTGATTTGAAGAAGTGGAAATGAGCCTTGATTTTGAAGGAACAAGGGTGCTCTTTTGAACTTAGAGATGACTCTTTTTTTTTGGTAGAGTATCAGTAGGGATTCTCTCTCTCTAAGTTTCTCCCCCTTTTTACATTTGAGGGGCCTTTATTTATAGGCAACTTAATAGCATTTGATTTGAAATATTCTCTTCACATTTATTGAGAGTTAATTACAAATTTAAATTTGAAATTAATTCATTCTTTCTTTTAATGAGAATTTTTCATGTGAGTCTTTTCTTTTGACATTGTCACATGGCTTTCTTCATTTAGTGCTGCCATGTGGCTTGGACACGTGTCATTTATATATGAGTCATGATAACTCAAAAACTTGACGTGTGGCTTGATTTCATTTGTTGATTGTCCACCGTTGACACATCATCAAATGCAAACTAATTTGACCACAAGTATTTGATCATGATCAATTAAACGACTATAAATACATCATAAAATTTTGATGTCTAAAACAATATTTTATATTTGTTAATAATTTTAAGTCCCTACATAATAAAGTAATAAAGTCATATTCTTGGTCTATATTGAGGTTATTAGTAGTATTAGATTATATAAGGCAATCACAACTAAAAAATGCTTCAAACCATTCCTTCTTCATTCTTATGCCCATATCTCAAAAAATATAATTTATATAATTAGAAAATATATAAAAATTTCTAATGTTAAGAGGCATTTCTTACTTCTTAGGAGAAAGGAAAAACTTTAGCAAAATTTATCCTTTTTTTTTGGAAAGTCTTGTTCTTGTTTTTCCTCAAACATTTTTCGATGTTCTACTAACCCTTCTTGTTAAATTGTGATTCCTAGGGTTCTTGAGAAGAACTCTTTGTTTTCTTCATTTGATCTCCAATTCTTGTCACTAGAAGGCCAATCAAATTGACTCACCCTTTAGCTAGAAATGTGGTCAGATCTTCTCCTCTGTAAGAAGCATTACTTCATTTATGACTTAGAAAATTTTAATGTCAAATAAATGTTTGTGTGTGTGTGTGTGTTTTATGTTTTCGTGAACAATTAATTGTTGGTCTTACTTCCATAGATGTTGTTTTATGTAATTTTTGTCGCATTGCTAGATTTTCGAATCAATCTTAGATTGATATGATCATGACCTACAATGAATATCCTATAATACTTTACAAGTTTTAGGGCTTTTAACGTTTCAATGGCTTTGCATGTATGATTTCTTTGATTTCATCTCCTTTGTTCTATATTCAACCATGAAGTATGTTGAGGACAAATTTTTCACATCACATGCCTTTATTTCATTGGCAACCCACATCAGATCAACATTATCAAGGATTTTGAGAAAATCTCTTTAAAAACCCAAAAAAGCCCATATTTACACAAAAAGCGTCAAAGCCCATGGTCCAAAACCCATGGCGATATTATCTCATCAAGGCCCATGGTTCAAGCTCATGGCACATCCTCTCATTTTCGACTCATGATCTAAGCTCATGAGTCTCATCGGGGGAATTTTAGGAGTTATGGTTTGGAGGGCCAAAAAGCATGTTTAGTAAAGTTCTAGTGGTTCAAAGTTTATAAACGAAAACATGTTGCTTGGCATGTCTTTCCTAATTCCCTAAACTCTGACAGGTCAATGTGCAATAGGTAACATCTAGTAAGCCTCTTATACTACATAACACTTAAAATGATAAAACTCTCCATATTCTTTACATAAAAATTAATGTTCATCATATAAGTTTAAAAATGCAATTATATTATTTCATATAAATTATATTATTTTCGTTTAAATCAATCTTAAGCATATGACTAAATCTATATTAATATCTCATATCTAGCATTAAATGTTCTCCTTGCTTTCCAAGATTTGGTCAAAACACAAAAAAACCATAATTACATTTCTAAAATTTTATCAAATATCAACCAATTAGTTTAATACTTACCAAAATTATATTGTAATAAAGTCATAGATTAAACATACAATTTTCCAAAAGAGGAAACTTAGCCAAAAATACTAGCAACAGTTCTAGTAGAAACTGTCTTAATTCCAGTAAAAGCTGCAACAGTTTTTGCAGAAACTACAACAGCTTTTGCAGAAACTGCAACAGTTCTAGCAGCAACTGCAATAGCTCTAGCAGCAACTTAGGTAGTTGACACATATCCTAAAATTACATTACTTGCCCATTAATGGTCAATCCCAACAACTATTTGCTGTACCAAAAGAAGTAAGGATCACATAAAAGAAATCTTACCATTTTTAGTTAAGATTCTTAGCCTCCAGCTGCAGTACCAGAAATAAGGTCTTGTAAAGGTTATCTTACCATTTTTAGTCAAACCATGAATTTAATGCTAAATATTTTCCTTCGGCAGAAAATGTCATTCAGATGACATCATCCAGTAGTGTCAGCTACTACAGCAACTACTATTGTAGAGCTGACAGCTGTGCCTGACAGCTGTAATAGCAGCTCTAACAGCATTAAAGTCTCAGAATTTCTTCTTTTAGCTAAAACTAAAAACTGACTAAGGAAACCACTTATTTTGTCAAATACTTTTCCTTATTTGCTAAATTTTCTTTCAACTAATTCTAATTTAGTTACGTACTTGGCTCTATATAAAGAGGATCAAGCCACACATTATTACAACACACTATCCATCCCTCTCTTCACCCCTTTATTCTGAAACTTCATTCACTTTGCTACCCATATCTCTAAGCACTTCCATACTTCTCCATCTCTTTTACAAAAATATATCTTCTTAAACAACACCATTGCAACACACCTATTACACCACACAATTATCCATTATCCATCTTTCCCACACTTTCTTATTCTAAAATATTATCACTTTGCTACCCATAAACACATCTCCATCTCTTTCTCTATTTCTCTTATAAAACATCTCTTCTTAGAAAACAACATAACCAATGTCATAACACAAAAAACAACTCCAGTAGAAACTATAAGGTCATGTATTTACTATATTTAACCTTCATATTATTTATCTCATACTTCCATATATTTTACAATCACATTCCTCACAAACTATCTATACATACTTCTCATATATATTTCTAATCTATCTTACAAACATCATATCTCACAAAACATATATGTTTTTTACCATCTCCATACATCTTAAAAGATACCAATACCTCTTCCACGAACTTATTACTAAAATTCCTTCCTTATGGAAGGCATATGAACATTAAAAACTAAAAGTCTTCCTAGAAGGCATAATAATTTTATATTAAAATCATTCTCATGAAAGACATAAACTTCTAACACTAAAAGTCCTTCTTATTGGAGACAATAACACCCATATTTGACTAAAAAATAAAAGAGTATTATATTGGGAAAATCATTTAAGTACATAATAAAGAGTATAAACTTAACCAACCTATGCACACAGCTGGACGTGCTCTCTCTCCCTCCAGTTGCACCCATTTTTCCCCTTCAATCATAAAGTAACCATGGAAGGACTCACAATATCATACCATACTTTTATCATGCTGTTGAAATGTTATAAGTTTACTGCTATTATACATCTAGAGCTACAAACTGTGAAGATAAATCATTATATTTTTATCTCCGAAATTATACTATTGAGTATATATGAATTTATTAGCATTTTACTGTTGTACTCATAATATTCTGCCGCTAGAATGTTATCAGCTCATTAACGCTATACGGCTGGAGTCACAAATCATATAAAGAGTGCAGTGCTGCTATACAACTGGAGTCAGAAATATAAAAGATAAGTCAATGTTTTTTCTATCTTTGAAATTACATTATTAAATATATGTTAACTCATTATCATTGTACCGTTGGATACAAATTACTTTAATATTATCTCACTATTTAATAAAACGTAATCTTAATAATACTTCGTTAATGGACATATATATTAATAATTTTTTTTTTTAGGGTGATATATATTAATAAATTGATCTACCATCGCTGGAAATATTATTTGGACATAAACCACCAATGGACATATATTATTCGAACATATAGTACTAATATATATATATATATATATATATATATCATTTGAATATGAACCCCTGCTGGATATACATTATTTGGACATATACTATTGCTGGACATACCTTATTTGGACATAGACTATTATTTGACATACCTTATTATGTTGAACATGAACAATAAACTGCAACTAGAAATAGACTATTTTGGACTCATCTCATTACTAGAAATATGACACTTAATTATTTACTTTCTAATATTGGACATCACTTAATAAACATAATAATGATGTTCAACTAATCATTTAATCAAAACTACTCAATTAAATGTATTATTTATTTATTTTAACCATTAGCATGATTCTAAGACTTTAGACTTTATCAATTTTGTAAGCTTAAAAATGCATCAGAAGCCATTGGTCTTTGCGGCCTAATGTCGAGTTCCAGATTGAACTCCCTAAAACAAATCTGGGCCTAGCAAAGTCACACCTATAGTAGAAGACATGTGGCTACGCGCAAAAACTGCCCCCAACAAAGTATACTTTTATTTTGTTGCACTTAATGCCTCATATAACACACATGGTTTTGTAATATGCAAGTATGTCCATAATTGATTGAATTCAATTGAAGGATGTGAATGCATGGGACAAGCATGCTCACATTGCAAATGGTTGGGCCAAATCGGGTTTGAGTCGGGTCATTCGAGTTGAGGGCCAAAACGGGTCATTTTAAACGAGTTGAAAATCGGTCGAGTCAATTGAGTTGTTAGTGGGCCCAGTTGGCCCATATTTTCCACATAAAAAAAAAAAACCAAACAAATGTCAACTTTTTAGAGAGAATGAATCAAATCTAATAGTTAAACTATTTGTTACTAATTTACTATTATACATGTGAAGGGAAAAAAATAAACAAACCAAAAAACATAAAGATTTCCATATCCTTGCAATTTAGACAGTTTTGACTTTTGAGCACGACTAAAATTCTTTAGATACTTCAAATTCAAAGTTCACTAATAATATCATTCCCATAAAAGAACAAAAAAACAAATTACAAAACTAAATGTCACTAACCATGTTAGGTTAACGGCCTTCTTAAGTACACAAATTCCTGTTGCATTTAAAATAATGATAAAGTTAAATTATATAGAAAGATAAACTAAATTAAAAAAAAATCTTTAAAAATAAACATAACAATCTAGGTAAAGAAGAACAAGTAAATATTTTATAAAAATTATATTTCAATCTACTTAACGTTGGTAGTAAATTCAGTACTACAAATATTCATACTTACGAATTGTAGCTCAAGGTGGCCAATTTCACTAGTTTCTTCATCTACAATACAATATTTTAATATAACTTAATTGAAAGCAAATCAAAACTTATTAATGAAAAGTTAAAAATGTATAATTTCTATGATTCAATTAATAAATTAAAATACTTTCAAATCAATATAATTAACTTTTAGTGCACAAGGTAGCTTCCACATTCTCAGGCAAAAGACGTGGTCCATACAAAGTAATAATTTGTTTTCCTATGCTAAAATTTGATTCAAATGCAACAGTAGTTATAGAAATGCTAATGAGATCCTGCGTCATTAAAGAGAGTTCTAGAAACCAACTGTAATGTTCTTTCCACCAAGAGATAACTTCCAACTTTGGATTTTGCTTTTTGCTAAGTCTAGGCTATTCTAAATACAAGTTCAATTGATAATTTTTTGTTTTGGCACTATGAAAACTTTCATAATGCTCAAATTCCTAATCATTACATAAAATTGCAATTAAAAAAATACCTAACAACATTATAATTTAATTATTAAAAAAAAAACCACAACATATATCAAACAAAATTCAATATGCTTCCATATATATATATATATATCTTCATTATGATCATACATATCACCACAACTAAAACTCCCAACACAATATGAAACATTTGTAGTAGCCATAGGCCTGAGACAATCATATTCTAAAAAAGGTTTATACAATTGTGTTTGAACTTACTCCCCATTCATTTCAACAGTGTGTTCAATTGGCTCTATCTTCTTGAAACTTAAGTCCACAAAATTTAACTTATACCTTAGATTAATAACAATAGCACAAGCTAGTACCACACTATAACAATTTCATTATTTGTCAAATTTACCTTTCATCTGTTGTACTGATAAATGAATCTTGATTCTCCATTTCCTCGAGTAAGAGCAATTTAATTTGAGACACTCCATGAAAATATAAATTTGTTGTGGGGTAATCGATTTTATAAAATAGAGTTGTAATTCATTAAAAGGTTTCAAAAACCGAGTCATCCTTTCAATTCTATACCATTCCTCCCTTGATGGACAATGCTTGAAATTAGCATCATCTTGTGCTAAATGGTTCAACACAAAACAGTATCTCATAAAACTATCAAGCATGTCATATGTTGCTTTCTATCGCATAAACACATCTAAACGTAAGCCTTTTGTTCTCTTCACACCAAGTATCTTGGCACATTTACTAAATCTGCACATTCTACTCCCGATTCTTTAAGATATTTTATAGTTTTCTAGATCTTAATCACTGAGGCATCTATTACTTTCAATCGTTCTTGAACCCCGCTTATTAAACTTTTCTTTTATGAAAGCTTGGCAATTATCATCATTAGATGCATTATCTAAGGTAATGGAAAATAATTTCTCCTCAATATCTCAATCTTCTAAAAAATTAAAAACTTCTCTAATAAAAGAGTTTCTATGTGTAGAGGTGGCATATGACAAAAATTCAAGATGATATTTTTCAATTCCCATTTCTCATCCACACAATTAGGGATGGCAATTTAGATCCGACCCGCGGATACCCGGCCCGGCCCGACCCTAATGGGCCGGATTTTACCCGGTCCGATAAAGAATAGGGTCGGATATGGGTTTTTAAAAAAAATACCCGAAGCGGATCCGGGTCGGGTTTGGGTTTTTAAAAAAATCCGAAACCCGACCCGAAACCCGGCCCGGATAAAAACCCGGTTATATTAAATGACTAAACCCTTATATATATATATATATATGCACACACACATATATATATATATATATATCATATTAGTAATATTGTGGACTTGACTGAATGGGTTTAAATCAAGAAAAAAAATTGTAATGGGCTCCAAATTTTTTTTTTTTTTTTGGTTGGGCTAGATTTGGGCCCAAGAGATAAACGGGGCCCGCGGAGCCCGTGGGGCCCGGCGGGGCGGGTTAGGGCCCCGAAAAAAAAACCCGATTAATAATCGGGCCGGGTCCGGGTCTCGGGTTTTGCCCCGTGGGTCGAGTTCGGGTATGTAAAAACCCGGCCCGAACCCGACCCGTTGCCATTCCTACACACAATGAGCTATAAGGCAAATATATCCCTCACTTGTTATAGAAGTCCATAAATCCGAAGTCAAACATATTCTACTAAGAATTGATTTTAACTTCTAATGTCATTTTTCTCTTCTTGTAAACTTTAATAACAACATTTTTTGTAGTATTCCTAGAAATATGTTTAAAAATTGAATTTAGATATGTGAAAATCTCTCTAATGCCTTCATACTCAACAAATGTAAATGGTAAATTATGCTTAACAATAGCCTCATCTAACATCTCGTGAAACTCTTCTTGACTTATCTTTCTTTGTGACACATTCCCTTCTTTTTTAGCATCTTGTTTTAGACATAAATGCACTTTTTGTCTCTATATTTTGACCCGATTTTATTTTGGTCCCTCCTTTTATTTTTACCACATTTAATTCCTATTTAAAAAGAGTCATCCATTTTAGTCATTTCCGTCAATGCCCTAACGGATTGATCCTATGTGGCCAACGACACTATTAAAATAATAATAAAAAAATTAATTTTGGTATTAAAAAATGCCACCTCAGCATGTAAATTTAAAAAATTAATTTATTAATATTTACTAAATAAAAAAATAAATACAAAATTAAAAACCAAAATTCACAAGAATTAAGATTTAAAAGTATCTTAAACAGAATTGAAAATATAGATTCAAAATTGAACACGAAGGTCACAAGAACTCCAAAACTTGAACCCAGATCAAAGAACTCTAGAACACAAAAAAATATCTAGGCATATAACGTCTTTTCTAGAAAATTTCTTTCAAACCAAATACTAAAAAAATTCCTATAAAATAAAATACTAAAAAAATTCACATTTAAAAAGCCGATGCATCATAACATTTTCTTTCCATTTAAAACCATAAATTTTCTTATAAAACAATACCCGCGCACCAACCCAGCCAATTCGGCTCACAATAACAACAAAACCAACCAAACTCATAAATTTTTCTTGAACAATCATTAACATTTTCCCCAAAAAATCAAGATTTTCTTTCAAACTAAACACTAAAATATCTCACATTTAACAAACAAACATAAACACAAACCCAGCTAAACAAACTTAAACACAAACCTAGAAATTTTCTTTCCACTCGAACCCAAACCTAGAAATTTCTCTCTACCCAAACACAAAAAAATTTAGCTACCACCTTCACCGATCAAACCCAGCCAACAAACATAAACACAAACCCAGAAATTTTCTTTCCACTTGAACCCAAACCCAAAAATTTTCTTTCTACCCAAACACAAAAAAATCCAACCACCACCTCTACTGATCAAACCCACCACCACAACACTTATCAAACAATTAAAAGAGAGAGTCAGGTTTAGATAAAGAGAAAGTCAGAGATTAAGAGAAAAACAACCCACCACCACCGATTGAACTCAAACCCATTAAACTTGCTGGAAGAGTCGTCTGATCCCCAGATGGTTGCCTCACTTCAACTCGGTCTCGGCTCGCACCCAACAAAGCCGTGGTCAAGCCTAGAAGTCAAGCTATGGCGTTGACTCGAGAACGGTTTTGTCATGGAGAAGCTCAAGGTTGCCATTACCCTTGCCGAGAGAGTGAGATCGAGAGGTAGAGATAGAGTCAACGTTGTAGCTTGACTCCCAGGCTTGACCCATAAGGGGATTTTCTCAATTTATTTGAAAATTTTTCTAAGAAACCAAACTCTCTTCCACTTTCCTTAAATTTTCCTTTTTCAGTGGGCCTCTCTCAGATGGAGGTCGCTGATCGATGGAGGTCTGGGTTTGGAGGTTTCATATTGTTAGGTTTTGCTGGCAGGTTTCGGATTTGGGATTTGGGTTTGGTCGTTCATATCTATGATTTGGTGGTTTTGGATCTAATTTTGGTAGTGGGTTTTGTGTTTGGTTTCTCTGGTTCAGCACTTCGGCCTTTCGATTTTGCTTCCATTAGAATCAATTCCCCATATCTTTGGTTTAGGATTTGGCTTTTGTTATTGGGTTTTTTTCATTTGAGCTTGTTTGTAGTAGGAGTTTGTGTAGATGAAGGTAAGCGAATTGGGTTGTTGTTGGTTTTGCCGAAGATGGATTGATTGGTTTGTGTTTGTATTCTTGCTGGATTTGTGTTTGTGTTCTTGCTTGATTTGTGTGCATTTGTGTTTGTGTTTGTGTTTGTGTTTGTGTTCTTACTGGATTTGTGTTTGTGTTTGTGTTTGTGTTTGTGTTCTTGCTTAATCTTGTGTTTGTTTTCCAAGAAAAAAGAAAAGAAAAGAGAAAATGTCAAATAAAGGAAAATGTTCTTCTTGTTCTTAAATTTTGAGTTATGTTCTTAATGTCTTTGTTCAAGGCATCTTAGATCATGTGATTTTTTGTTTTTTGTTTTGTTTTTATTTTTTTATTTAATTAACATTTATAAATTAATTTTTTTTAATTTAGATGCTAATGTGACATTTTTTAATACCAAAATAGATTTATTATTATTATTTTAATAATGCCATCAGCCACGTCACCTTTTTACGTTAGTTGACTGACGGCAAGGATTGATATGACATGCGCTAATTGGTTTAGAGACTAAATATGGTAAAATAAAAACGTAGGGACTAAAGTAGAAATAAAGCCAATATCTAAGAACTAAAAGTGCATTTACGCCTTTATTTTACTTCATTCATTTAGGACATTTGAGAAGATGGCAACACAAGCTTGTTATTCCATTATGACTATGCCCATAATCTTTCTTATACCATTGACAAATAGTCTTACATATCTCATCATCATCAATAGGCAATTCTATAAGATCATCTCATACATCAGAAGTGGTTATTTTTGGTCTTTTTAGGACATTTTTTGGTCTCTTAAACTTAGTTGAATTTGAAGTAATTCTTAGAGATGGTGAAGGATGATTAGTACAAGTATCCATAATAACAACATCATCATCACTTTCCAAATTTACAAACGGAGATGCAGCTATACTCTATTTATCAAATCAAAAGGCATAATTAAAATTACAATTCAAGTGACTAGTCTATTCAAAACATCTAAACAACTGAATAACAAAATACTAGACATTCAGATTACAATAAGTGAATGACATTTCAATTTTTTCAACAACGGAAAACATTAACATAATGCTAGTAGTAGAAATTACTAAATCATAATATTAAAGAATCAATTAAACACTAAAAACATTTGGGATTTTGAGATAGGGATGCAAAAAAAATTACCTTCACCACGGTTGATTTTTTGTGGTTGTTGTCCTCTTGGATGTATAGGTCTGTATAACAAGTGTTAAGATGGAGGTTTTGGCTGTGAGTGATGAGAGATAGAGAGGTATGTGAGAGAGAAGAGGAAGTTGGCATGCTAATGTTGTGAGAAAAGCTTTTTCATTTATGGAGAGATAAGAGGAGCTACTGGCTGATAGAAGGAGACGAAGAGAAAAAAAAAAATTAAGAGAGAGAAGGAAGGCGGAGAAGAGAAGGGTAGAAGCTATTGAGAGTGAGAGGGAGAGTGAAAGACAATAAAGTTAGGTTTTTTGTTTTGCCTTTTGGCCTTTTAAGTCACTATTGAATTCTTTTAATTTTGTTTTATTTACTGTTTTGTCAATTTGTGGCCGGGTTTGTGCTAGTTAGGTAGATATTACTATATTAGTTAGACAGACTTGGACATGTTAGTACTAATTAGTAATCTTTGAAGTAGAACTTAGTAGTTAGTAGTTTTAGTTAGTGAATGTTACAACTAGAAGTAAGCACCACTAACTACTAACTACTAAGCTCTAAACTTTAGGCACTGGATAGTAGATACTTTAGGCTTTAAATTTCCTTTTGTATTATTTTTCCTTTCTATTTAACTCTTTATTTTTTTAATAAATAGGGGGCACAACACACAAGTTAAGTGTGCCTTTATGATAATGTTATGCACCTAGGAGCATTCCAACACAACTTGCTATCTAGTTTTTAAATATTTTTTAGGGAAAAAAAGTTAAAAAGACGGGCGGGCCAAAACTAGCAAGTTCGGGTCAGGTCAACGAATTTCAGCTTGTTTTACCATGTCTTGATGCATACACGCCCTTATTACCTGCACATACACTTTAGTTTTGATCTTTCAAGTTGATTGTTGTTGAATATGCTTATTTTAATGTTTGTGTTTTTCTTAAACCATGATGGATATCTTCATTCTATGTATTTTAATTAAGATTTCATAATTAAGATAGAGTTCCACTTTAATAAAATCTTTAATTTAGAATGGCATAGGAAACATGAATGATTTTGGCGCCCAACACCTTCTCAATCTCATACGCTAACTCTAAGTTCATGTATATTTAAAATTACACATGCCTATAGGCTTAAATCGATTCTTACATCTAAATCAAAATGATCAATCCTCTCTTCATACTAACCCTCCAAAACTAAAGTTAATTGTGTATTCCTTAATCCATGGTTATAAGGAGCCCACATGGGTGTTAAGCTTCTTAACTATTCTAAGGAAGGAATGGAAGGATTTATAAGCTGGGTTTGGATCCAGCTTATTCTCCGTTGCGTTTCCTCCGTTGCGTTTTCTCTCTTTTTTTTTTTTTTTTTTTTCTTTTATAAGGAGCCCACATGCGCACTGTGCATGAACAGTATAGCTTCATTAACAATTTTTTATTCTAAGGAATTTTGCTAATGTTTTCAGTTTTCAGTTTTCAGCAATAAGCTCTATCCAAATGAACCCATAAAATTGAGTAATTGGTTAAGTTGGTTATAATTTCTTTGTAAGAACCAAGGCCCTTATAAAAGATAGAGATAAAAAGAAGAGATTAAGAACAAAACAATTGTCATTTCTGTTATGATCCTTTCCATAGAGTATACTATTTCTTTGTAGTTTCCTCTATGCTTTGCTAGTACTTATCATCAGTAATGTATTCTAACAAACTAAACTAGATATTACAATACAATTACATTAGGTTTTGTCTTATAACAGCTACAGTTTTGTATATCAACTACCACTTACATATTATACAGATTCCTGGTGTAACAATAACTCCCTTGCTAGGTGCACCTCTATTAGGCTTTTAACAATGGGATACTCCCAGAAGTATTTAATGTGACATGTTAAAATTTGAAAACCACATTTTGGGGTGCTCACATCTTGGCATAGTAGCATTTTTCAACTCCTCTAACTTTATGTCATCACGTTCATTCCAACTATCTATATCTTTTACCTAACGAGATGCATAGTTTGCATTGTTTATTGTCGTGCAGTTGGATCAAGACATACATAGTACATAACAAATTTCTAAGCTCTAACCTCAAACACTTTTAACCTTCCAAATTTATTTTCAATTTATTTATATATTTCTACCGTGAGAATAATTTGGTTGTTTTCAAGATTAGAAAAAAAAAAAAGTATACTTGACTTATTGTTTTTGGGAAATTATTGTGTACTTTTGGAGTACCATAAATACATACTTCTTCTAGGAGTACCTAATAATTTTCCATTGTTTTTCTTATTTATTGTTCATTCCATAAACATCACAATTGACATCACAAAACCCATAACCTAGCAAAAAAAGACAACTCCTAAGACAACCCAAATAACAAATCACCAACAATCCTATAATTACATATCACTATCTTATATCATATTACAAAGCACAATCACATATTGATGCATACAAACAACTTGTTATTAAACCAACACCATTTATCAATATGAAATTAACTTACTCCATCACAAATCAATGCCTACAACGTCACAAAAAGGCCACATAGGTGTCCTTGATGGCTTGATCAATTGCCGCAAGATTATCCCTAAGCACTTTCATGAGTGCCATGATGCTCAAGATTTAGCATATGTGTTTCGTGTTGTCACTAAGTGTAATACTAGTTCAAAGTATTGCATATTATTGTTTATATATATATATATATAGTTATTTGATGTTAAATCAAATTAAAGTAATAGTTGAAAGGCAATCCCACGCCTTGTTTTAAGTTCTTACAAGTCTAGGTGTATTTACAAGTTTGTTTTATTAGGTTAGTGTAGTTGGTATATGTAACTACTTGGCTCATTATATTTAAGGAGTACTACTTGGTATATGTAGTTGGTTTATTTATTATATTTTAGTAAGAGGATTTTAACTAAGAGTTGAATAAGTAGCACTTAATAAGTTATCCATTTCGGTATTAGATTCTAGTGACATTACTCTGGATAGTTGAGGCTAAACATGTTTTAGTGATTTGAGGAAGCAGATTTCATAATACAATTCATCTCGAGATATTGTATTGTATATTTGTATATTTTTAAAAAGAACCTTTGCAAAATAGTGAACGTACCTTTTATGTAAAAGTTCTTTATATAAGTAAGTATATATTTTATGAGTTATATTTTGAATAATTTATAAATATTGTTAACGATAAAGAAATTGTTTTCAAGTAGTTAGCTAGACTGTCTGTAACATTCGTCAAGACATGATTAATTGATGGTCTTTGGCCAAAGCATTGTTCATTGTGGTTTGGTGCATTGTCTTTTGGAATCATTGTATTGTATGCCTCTATGAGGTTATTGTTTCTCATGGGACTCATGGGACTCACCCATCGATCATTTCGCAAGATATGTTATAGTTTGGCTAATATTTTAAACGCTACTGTTTATTTCATTAATGAATTGAGGTTCTTTGAGCGAAACTATTGCAATTAAGAAATTTTGAGAGCCTTTGTTATTATAGCTATACATTTTTATCTCATACTATTGACAAATTTTTTAACATTTGAATGTATTGCTCAATCTAATAAGTATTTTGCATGAGAGTATCATGTGAAGTGGTCTCTTATTGAGCTTCTAGGGGACCCTTTATCGCCATATCTTTTCCTGCTATGTTCTGAAGGATTAAATGGGTTGATTAATAATGCTGTGCATGAAGGAAAAATTCAGGGATACTCTCTTTGTAGGTCTGGACCAAAGATTTCTCATTTGTTTTTTGCTGATGACAGTCTGCTATTTTGTAGAGCAAGTATGGGTGATATTACATCTATCCAGAAAATTTTAGAGGTGTATGAATCTGCATCGGGGCAACAAATAAACAAGGAGAAAACTACTCTCTTTTTTGGCAAGTCAGTTAGTAAGGATGTTAAAAACTCTGTGAAAGAACTTCTTGGGGTTCCGGAGATAAAACAATATGAAAAGTATCTAGGCCTACCGGCAGTGGTTGGGAGAAATAGAAGTGCAAGTTTAAACTACATTAAAGATCGGGTTTGGAATAAATTGCAAGGGTGGAAGGAGAAGCTCTTATCGCAAGCCGGAAAAGAGGTGTTGTTAAAAGCGGTGGTTCAAGCAATACCTACATTTGCAATGGGATGTTTCAAACTTCCTGTGGGGTTATGTAGGGACATTGAGATGCTCATCCGAAAATTTTGGTGGGGACAAAGGGGAGATAGAAGGAAAATTCACTGGAAAAAATGGGAATTACTTTGCAAACCAAAGAAAGAAGGAGGGTTGGGTTTTAAGGAGTTAGCAAAGTTCAATGATGCTATGTTGGCAAAACAGGTATGGAGACTTATTCATGATCAAAACTCTCTATTTTATCGTGTATTTAAGTCAAAATACTTCCCAAGTGGTACTATCTTTGATGCAAAACAGGCAGGGGGGTCATTCGCTTGGAAAAGTATTTTAAAGTCTAGAAGAGTGATTTCCATGGGGGCAAAGTGGAGAGTGGGGGATGGTAGGTCTATATGTGTTTTCAAAGATAAATGGCTGCCTGATGCATCGAGTGGGAGAGTGTTAGGTTCGGTTTCAGGGGTGGATCAAAATATGAAAGTGGCTGAATTGATGGATACTAGAATGGGAGGATGGGACAATCAAGTAATTGATTCTTGCGTGTTGCCTGTTGATGCAGCACGGATTAAGGCTGTGCCGTTGGCTGATTTTCCACAAGCTGATGCTTTGTACTGGGCCTTGGAAAGGAATGGCATTTACTCTGTGAAATCAGGTTACCGTGCTCTATGTGATGCAGCAAGGAGAGAAGAGGCATCAAGTTCAAATACAGAGCTGGTGGCTGGATTTTGGACAAACCTTTGGAATTTGCAGGTACCAGGAAAAGTCTAACATTTCCTGTGGAAGGCTTGCACAAACTGTCTGCCGACAAGAGTGAATCTGGTAAAGAGAAAAATCTTGACTGAGCCACATTGCCATCTGTGCGGAAGAGCTGATGAGGATACGTTACATGCTTTGTGGGGCTGTGAGGCTGTTAAACAAGTGTGGGACCGTGACTTTAGCTGGGTGAATAAATCAGTGGCAGACCAAGGCTCCTTTCTTGACTTAATGGATATGGTGCTGACAAAGCCGAGACTGCGTGAGTTATTTGCTGCAACAGCGTGGTTCGTGTGGACTCACAGAAATAAGACAAGATTAGGTGAAAACACTCTTCCTCTCAGTGGCATAAATGATGCTGTGCTCAATTTTCTACAAATGTTCCATTCCAGCCATGAACCTCCGGCTAGAGTTAAGTTGGTGAGGCGACGCAGGTGGATACCTCCAAAACCTGGTGAGTATAAAGTCAATTTTGATGGTGCCATGTTTAATGAATGTGCTGAAGCGGGAGTGGGGGTGGTGGTGCGGGATGCAAGTGGTCTAGTGGTGGCGGCAATGTCAGAAAAAATAATTAAACCACATTCTGTGGAATGTTTGGAGTTGTTGGCGGCAAGGCGTGCTGTGATCTTTGCAAAGGAAATTGGGTTGCAACAATCCCACTTTGAAGGTGACTCCGATCTAGTTATAAATGGGCTGCTGAAGGGTGGTATGCATTCCTCATCGCTTGGTCACATATTTAGAGATATTTTACTTCATGTAAGCTCCATGCGGGGTTTTTCTTTCGCTCATATTATTAGGCAAAGCAATGTGGTAGCACATGCTTTAGCCCAAAGAGCTAGGTTATCTTTTCCTTTTACTGCTTGGATGGAGGTTGTTCCATTGGATATCGATAGTCTTGTAAATGCTGATAAGCATACTTTGACAAATCAATAATAGCAATATGCTGTCTTCCTTCTCAAAAAAAAAAAAAGAAAAAGAAAAAAGCTTACCCCTTTTTTTCACCATTTCATATTAGAACAATGGAATCTCTTTTGGTAGATGATTATTGGAGCCATTGATTGAAGACTTCATTTGGAGTTATGTAAGATTGGTATTAGTGAAACTATTTGAGATTGTATTTGGAGACTTTATTGTTAAAGTTTTAGTTTTTGATGGATTTTATAAGAAAGACTTGGTGGTTTGATTTCTTGTTTGTGGATATTTAATTATGCTACATTCTATTATTTTTATTTTTGTATATACATGACAAGCCATGTGTCTAAATCCTAGCTTCTCAAAAAAAAAAAAAAAAAGTCTAAATCCTTAGTATGGGTTTGGGACTTGACACTAAGTAATTAGATTGTTGGCCATGTGTGAGCACGATATATATATATATATATATATATAATGGTGAATGTATACACCAAAAAGAAATGTAAAAAAAAAGAAGAAGCTAATAATGGGTTTCAAAACCAATATGCAATATACACAAAATAATTAAAAAAAATGCTAGCGTTAATTTAGAAAACATAAAACACAATATGAAAATATAAAAAAAGGTGTTCTTTAACAACTCACCTGTAGAATAATTTTGAGACACAATTCTTAAGATGCCCTTTTAGAAAATGCACAATAGTGTAATATTTTTTTGTGAATCCCACACAAGGTTGAAAACACATATTAAAAACATGAACCAAACAAGCTCTATATATTTAAAAATATGAACCAAACAAGTTCTATATTTTTCATGGCAAGAAAATAGTGGCGGCTCCAGAAATATTTTTCAGGGTGTTTCTCAACAAGCATAAATTACATAATCTAATAAAAAGAAAATTTTGTATATTGACAAAAGTAACAATAAAAAAACATGCAACTACATAAAGTTTACAATTGTCTTCTATGAGTTTTCATATTTTGAAATTGTTGCATGATTGTCTTATTATCAATCCTACAATAGACTATAAGTTCATTCGATATATTAATAAAATTATTAATTATTGTTATTTAGTTGTTTCATTAATTTGTTTGAAATATTAACAAAATTATTAGTTATTGTTATTTAGTTGCTACAAGAAACTTTTTCTAGGGGGGAAACTAAATATAACAAAATACTTAAGTACAAATAAATAATATATTCTAAAAAAGTACATTAATTGATACATTAAATTTGACCTAACAAAGTTGTTTCATATATTCTTTTATGGTATTGCAATTTTTTATAATTGATTTTGAGCTTAATTTTTCAAATAGTCTATTATTAACAAGTACATACATATAGGAAAGAAGCATCACTTTTATATCTATAGTTCCACACTATTATTTTACCTTAAACAAAATAACAATAAAAATCAACACAGTTAAATCTATACCTCACATAGCACTATCAGCACAAATCCAAACGTATATAATAGATTTAAGCTTAAAATATTACACGGCACAAATCCACAAGCCACTCCACTGTAGCACAAATCCAAACCTTCGTTTAGCACATATCACAATGCAACACAAATCACAATACACACAAATGAAAAACCATTAACACTATTACTGCAAACTTAAACTGATAAAGTTGTAGGGTACAACAAATAGAGAGACATACATACGTTTGTGAATGGTCTTATTCTGTTGATCATAGCTGTGGTTGTGGCTACTACTACTCAAGGCACAGAGGCAACGTGGCTATTAGTGACGCGATTGGGGTTGGTGTGCACAACAACCATGAGAGACATTTGGGTTTTTTCTTTTCCTTTTCCTTTCCTTTTTCATTTTTTTCTTTTATACTGGGTATTACTATTAGGGATTTGTAAATGAAGAGTTTTTTTTTTTGGTTATTAGGTCCTTGTTATTTTGCATTTTTTTTTGGGTATGTTGTTTTTATACTAATTATGGATTGGTTCAAAATTTTTTGAGGGTGTTCTTAATTTTAGTTGAGGGTGTTCCTAATTTTTTTTAAGGTTAAACAAATAATTTTTTTTTAATTATTATATATAACAAAAAAAATTCAGGCCAGGGTGTTCCCGCCGCCACTGCAAGAAAATGACATTGCTTGCTCAACAAAAACTAATTTATCACCAACTTAGATTTTTGTGGTTTTTGTTTTCTTTTATTTATTATTTTTATGAAATGTGGCACAGTTGTTAGACCGAACAACATAAAACATGTGTCACCCAACCCAAAAAGACCCATGCATAAGCTTCAACTCCAAAGTCAACGATTCTAAAAAAAAAAAAAAAAAACTCCAAAGTCAACCTAATGTCAAATTTAGTAAATCCATTCACTTTTTAATTCTACACAAACCCAACCTAAAATTTTGGTATCATGACACAAGAATTTACATTCACTTCTCTAGGGATAGAGTTGGGATTTCAAGTTAAAGGGGCTAAAGATTTGTGAACTGTGATTGTTTGGGCAGATTTGTGGAGTTTTGGGCTAATTTGTGAAAGGGGCCAAGATTTTGGAGGGAGGGGAGCCAAGTTTTATTTTCTTTAGATTCAATTCAAATTAAGTTCTAATACATCTATAAATAAAGAAATAAATTTATTTATTTACTTTTGAATCATCAAACAATACAATACAAATTTCTCTATTTTTATGTTTCAAGAACCCTGTAACTCAGTGATATAATGTGCGTTTATTTATTAAGAAAGTAATGATTCAAATCATCAATGCTCATAGCTGTGACTAAGATTTTTATTTTTAATTTAAAAAAAAAATCTATTTTCTTTTGTCAAATATAGTAAACTCTTCTTTATTAAGAAAGTGATGACTCAAAATCACCTATGCTCATTGCTACAAGCCTACAACTATAAATTTTGTTTTTAAAACCTATTTCTTGCCAAATATAGGAAACAAATTAAAAAATAAAAATCACATTCATGAAAAAAAAAAGGACAGATAGAAAGAAGGAAAATTGAAAAAGTGAGTAGTACTAGTAGTATATTCAAAAAGAAGAATGTCCCCAATTGATCCCCACAACTGAAACTGAGACCTCAACAAATACAAAATCCAGATATCCAAATCAAGATAAAGGGCCCTGATTTAATCATCAGTCCTCCACGACTCACACCCTATAAAGTCACCTCTCCCTATATTTCTGCGGGACCCACAAACTTCCTCTCTCTCTCTTTCTGAAGAATCTCCGCGACGACAGTTCTCGAGTCCAAAACGAAACCCAGAGTCAGCTCTCTCTTTCTCTCTCTGCAGAATTCGATCTCCAAGCTCGATTCGTCAATGCGGGTACGCTTCGCTTCGCATTTCAATTCCAATTTTGCTTCAGAGCTCTTCAATTTCTCAGTTTCCGAGTGTGGTGCAGTTTTTTTTTTGAATTCGATTCTGAAAAACCCTAGAATTTTTTATTTTTTTTTGGTTTCTTTTTCAATTTCATCAGCTAGGGTTTCGAAGCTTACGGAGCTCGTTTCGTTGATTTCGTAATCGTTCTTTCTTTTTGAATTCTTCAATCCCCCCGGTTGTGCTTTGTTTCTCTGCTGAATTTCGTTTTCTAAATTATATCAATTTGAGTGTTTTTCCTTAAATGCTTTTTTTGTTGTTGAAAATTTAGGGTTTTGGATTGTGTTTAATTTATTATGATGATTTTGGGAGAATGTAGGAAGAGAAAGAATGAAAATTTGGATTTCAGTTAAAAATACTCTGACTTGGTGCTGAAGTTTTATTTTTTTGCTGAGTTGAACTTTCTGTTTCTGGAAACTGAAATTTCAAGTGTATTTTGCTTCACATTGTGAAATTTTCAACTACTGAACTGGAGTGAGTGAGTGAGTGGATGAGTGAGTTTTAACTGTTACGTCCCATAATAATTGTACTCCTGTGCTACTTTATGGAGTAGATAGAGCATGTTCAGCTATTAGGTTGAAGTAAAAAAAAAAAGGAGTAAACAATGGGTTCTAGAATAATTCTGGGTCATAGGTATTGTAGTTACAGCCACTAGTGTGAATCTATACTAGTGCTTATATTGGAGTTGCTGACCTTTTTTTATTTTTTTGGGGGTATTAGGTCACTGCTGTAGGGTTTTTAAAGTCATTGGAATGAGTTGTTGAGGAGAAATTCTTCTTCAAATTGAGTTTGTTTGATTGGGTTTTAAGTGATGGCGGGACATGTGAGGTTTGAGACATGTTCAGCTAGTCCGGAGGAATTTGCATTTGGGGGGAACTATACAAATGGGCAGAGGGGAAGTTATACTGGTGCTAGTTTGGATAGGTCTGGAAGCTTTCGTGAGGACAGCGAGAGTCATGTTTTTGGTTCCATTACTAGTTCCCGGGGGAGTGCTACATCAATGGGGGATTTGCCCCCGCTATCTGAGTGTTTGACGTTGGATTTTATTAAAATGGGGGATCAGAAATGTATTCAGTCTGTTGAGCTAAGGAGGCTACTAGGGATTTCATTTGGGAGTAGTGTGGAAGATAATTCATTTGGAGCTGCTCACTCAAAGCCTCCTGTGGCTATGGAGGATCTAAAACGATTTAAAGCAAGTGTGCGAGATGCCTCTGACAAGGCCAGGTAACTTTTTGCATTTTTCTGAAATACAGAAGATTTGTGCTTGAGGTTATCCTGTATTTGTATGATTCCATACATATTACCAAATCCTAATCTTCCCCTCTTTGAATGAGATACTTGAAGTTGTGTTTGATTCAAGATTAATATCTTTTTCATTATATAGCCCTTGGAAACTTGTACCAATGTATGTCTTGTTCTTGGTGTTTTGTTGTCGCTTATAAATAGACCCTGATGTAATTGAGATAACCTAGGATGTCATGTTTTTGTCATTTAAATAGATATTCTCTGCTGAAGATTCAACATTTTTTGGTCAGGGGTAGGGCAAAAAGGCTTGAGAGCTCCTTAAATAAATTGAACAAGTATTATGAAGCTTTAAGCTCAAAGAAGCAGCAACGGAGTGATATGACAAACGAAAGATCAGGGGGGTCTAACTCGTTGAAGATGGGAAATCAGATTCAGAGAACTCCTACAGACCTGGCTCAAATACTGGAGGACAGGCCAAAAAATGTTGTTCTAAATAAGCGGGTTCGCTCATCAGTTGCAGAAATACGGGTTTGTATCTAGCAATATTTTAATGTTTGTTCCTTATGTTCATCCTTTAAATTTTATTTTCTCTTCCGTAGTTCTTAGGCGTTCTTGAGGGTCTTCAGCTGTCAATAAAAATAGAATGTGTGTGTGACTTGTATGTTTGGCAATAAAAGCTTGCAAATTTTTGATCTTTCTGGTTTTGCTAGTTGAATGGGGCAAATTTTCATCTTGCCTATTATCCAGCAATATTTTAAATCTGTTTTTCATCCTCTTAATTAATTTTCCTTTTTGCAGTTCTTAGATTTTCTTGAGGGTCTTCATATGGCAGTAAAAATAGAGAGTGTGTGTGACTTTTCTCGTATTGTATTGCAAATTTTATAGCATTCTGGTTTTGCTATTTGAATAGTGCAAGTTTTCTTCTTGTCAATTAGCTGTTTTAAAAAACGAGGAACAGACAACAAGGAGGAAATGTTGCGCTTTTAGAAAAACAAAGGAAGAGATAACAGAGGAGAGATCATGTCACAAGCAGAAGGCCAACACATTGCAGTATAGAAATTAGTGTGTAATACACCATAAGGTTGACATGGAAACAATGATTAAAAAAAAAAATGGCATGAAAAATACACTGAATCTTCCTTCAATCAACTTAAAAAAACTGTCCAAAATTGATGTACAAAATAACAGATGATTAAAAAATTTTCCGTTTTCTGTTGGCATGTTTGACCCTTTTAGATCAATATATATTGCTTAATGCTAATTAATTAGGTACATTTGCTTCAAAATTCCCTTGTAACTCAATGTCTGTATTCATTTTGAAATTGCAACATATCTATAATATCTCATTGACTGGTATGCATCTCATTTTTTCCCTCTAAATTAATTAGGCTGAAGGTCGAAATAATTCCCTTTCGAGGAAGCCTCTTGTCATAGGAAAAGATAGAGATATTCTCAAAGATGTTGGTGATGGTTCTGATATTGTTGAAGAAAAGATTCGCCGACTGCCTGTTGGAGGGGAAACATGGGACAGAAAAATGAGAAGGAAACGCTCTATGGGCACCGTCTCTACCAGATCTATAGATGGTGATGTAGAGCCGAAAAGAGTTATGCATCATAAGTTTAACAATGAGTCTGTTCTGCAATCTTCCGATGCCCAGGTTTTTAGGTACATTCAAATTTTTATTTTTTTGGTATCACAATGCCCTTATTTACATTTGCTCATGAGATATTGGTTCTTGTTTATTAATGGTAGGAGATCCCTTGAAGAATGATATGATTTTTATGTGTGATTCTATCCATTTTCTAGGACAGAAAACGTACTACAGAAAATAAATTATTTGATATGTTCATGAAACTAAAATTTTGGTATGCATTTCCCAGATCAAGGTGTGGGATATGTTTGTAAGATAGCGCCCCCCCCCCCCCCCCCTTTCCTCCCTAATAGCCTACTGCCAATGACATCTAGGGTCTAGCTCAAATGCCATCTCTTTCCCTTGTAATTGCAAGGTGGAGGGAGAGGACTTGGGTTCAAGGCACATTAGGTGTGTGTAATTCAGTAATAGAATAAAGGTTGATTAATAGCCAACCTTAGAAAAAGAACTCTTTCAAGAAGAATATCAGAAAACAAAAAGCAGGGAAAACTGAACTAAGTTAATTAAGTCCCAATCTTTTTTGGATGGGATTTGTTTTAGATAGGGGTCGTGAATCCGTTGTTTACTCCCCTGGGGTGGGTCCAAAGGGCCCTGCCTTGGTGATGTCCCATGTTATATATGAAAGAAATTTATATTAAGTTTGTTTTGGACACTCATTTTTTCTCCATGTGAAGAACAAAGTATAAGGAAATATGTGAAGCATGGATGCGCCAAAATGGACATGGGCACATCGCCGACATGGCTACATGTGTGTCCCAATGTTTTTTTTTATTTTTTTTATACTCTAGTGCATGAGCATAAACTACTTAGCTTATTAGGGATGGAAACCCCTAAATCTGTTGGGTGGAGTTAGTTGCTTGTAGTTTCTACTAGCTAGAGGTGAGTCCAAAGGGCTCTTCTCTAGAAAGGTTCCATACGTTATCAACCCCCCCCCCCCCAAAAAAAATAGGGGACATGGCACTGACAAATCTTGGAGATGCCACAATAAGACATAAACGCATATATGCAAAAAATTGAAAAAGGAAAAAGAAAAGAAATAGAGATCTGCTTACACCTGACATGATCTCCACTGCCGAGATAGGGTTTAACTCATGAGCCCCTGTTATTCAGTCTTTAAGCTCTCTCTCTCTCTCTCTGGCCCCAACCACCCTAAGATCGGTGACTGGTGAGCAGCATTGCAGCCCCCTAGTTCTCTCTCTCTTGGCTGTCACTTCCACACTTAGATCAGTGATCAATGAATTGGGCCGGGTCGGTTTTTAGAGCTACCATAGGTTGGGTTGGGTTGGGTTGATTTTTCAGCTACCACATGTTGAAGATTTCTCAACCTGAGAAAGTCGGGTTAGTTGAAAAATTACCCCAAAGCCAACCCAGCCTGATTCATTAACACCCCTAATCTAGATGCTTCACATTAATCAGAAGAGAATAACTTTACAAGTTTCTTCCTGATTGTTTGACCCCTTGTACACTCCCTGTGTACTAGGGTGTTCCCTTTTTTTGATATCAATAAACTTTTTACTTATCAAAAAATAACTTTACAAGTGTCAAGGTTCTTGGCATCACCATTGTAATTCCCCACTAAACATAACATAGTTCACGGGCTACTGGAAAATGTAGTAGCTATTGGGAAATGTAGAAGCAACTGATCCATTGATTCTATTTAAGAAAAAGAAAAGGATCCACCAATTCCCTGTCTGCCGTCACATAAACCACCAATCCATGATCGCTTGTATCGCACGCATCTTATGCAAATTCTGCTGTAAGGATCTTACTGATTGCTGCGGTCTACATGAAAAAGGTTACCCTTGATAGTGCTTTCATCCTCCAGATAATCCAAGGGAGTGAGATATGACTCCTCAATTTAAAGCTTTGTGATAGGTTTTAACTTGAAAACCTACTCTTGTAGAAGGAATCCAAATTATTCTATCCTCTTCGATTGGAGTAGTACTGACAGCATACTAGACCTCTAAAAACTGGGTCATGGGCTCTAGTTCCCAGTGTTGGTAAAAACGTCAAGCGCAGTTAAGCGCACATGCTTCTTAGAGCCTAGGCGCATAGTGCAACCATTGAAGTAAAACGTAGAGTGGAGCTAGTTATTCTACTTCTATAATTTACTACTACCGTTCATTAAGAATAAGAATGCTACACAGAGCTTTCAACAGTCGCTATGCTATGCGCTATGTGGCTCTATTCATCCCATCATTCTATGCACATTTTAAAAATATAATTAATAACCTTTGATAAATATATTCATAGCATGTAATAAAAAAACGAAAAATTAAAATTTTTTATATTTTTCCTATTAAGTGCAATTGTATAATGTTTGAAAGTTCAGATTTTACTTAAGTTATTTCAATTTCTTATAACTTTTATATAGTAAATTGAAAACAATTATCAGTGGATAATATGATAATAACTTAGTCATAGAAAGTTTAAACATAACATTTTCTATAATGCAAGAAAAATATTTTTACTTATCAGAAAAAAAAAATCTTTATGCTTTATAAAAATACATAACCATCAAATGAGGTATATATAGTTCAATTAACATACATCTAAAAGGAAAATACCCAAAAAAAAAAAAAAATAGTAATTAACCTTTTTTATATTTTTTGACATGTAAATAAAAAAATTGCTTGTGTAATACAACATTTTAAGGATAGTGTGTGTATAATAAATCAATGGTCCATTTCATAAGCTTCAAGATCAAGCAATTAACTTAACCATTCATATTTTTTTTAGTAATAAAATAAAAAAGCTTGCTTGGTGCTTCTTCAGAAAGCGACAAAAAAGTGTGCCTAAAGTGCACTTCATTAAATGCGCTTTGCTTTGGCCAAGTGAAGCACTTAGACCTTGGGACTTTGATTTTTAAGTGCGCTTTTAACAACATAAATTTCCCAGCCATAAAGAATGTTCCAATGAACTCCAATTGTATTATTGATTTCCCTTTTATTTGGATAGCAGAATTGGTTTAGAAAGATTTCTTCGACCATCTGGAATATGGTGCCACCATGTTTGATTTGGTTAGTGTGGAAAGAAAGAAATTTGCTCACTTTCGAGACACCAAGAGATCTTTAGAGCAACTGAAATCCTCTTTGGTTTGTACTTTGTTCGAGTTGTCTGGGGCTTGGGGATTTACACATTATACTTCCATTTTTGAGTTTCAAAACTCACTTTATACTAATTCTTTGTAATCCTTTTTGATACTTTGTGTTCATCATTGTGAATATGAAGGTAATTATATTTTTCAAGAGAATAGCATCACTTAAATAAATAAGAACTATTGACTTTTTTTTATATTTGTATGGATTTGTTTTGCTTATTAGCTAGAAACTATCTTGTAGCTCATGTATTGCATTTTTTTTAAGTGATTTTTTATTCTAATTGGTACTTAAATAGTTTCAGAATTTGACATGGAGATAGTATAAATAGTGTTAAAACTATATTTGTTTCTTAATGAATTATTCAATACCTTTTGTCTTTGTCTCTGATTCTTTTTTGTATTATAAAAAATGAATACATGTAAAAAATTCTAAAAGATGTGCAGATTCACAATAATCAAAACTTTTAGTCTAGCTGTACGTTACAGTCATAGATAAAATAGCAAAGTTAATTGACTGTTTTCCCCTATACCCCACTGATCTGATGAATGTCAACTAGGATGGTTGAATTCCACGTGTGACAACTATCTAAGAAAGGTTTGAGCTCTTATGAGATAGGAAACCTTTGAGTAGCTATTACAAGAGGAAGATTTACTCGAGTTCGAATTTAAGAATACACCGACTTCTAATGAATGGGTGATGCCTATAAGACTGTCGGAACTTTCAGACAGTTTGGCTGGTCTCTGTGGCAAAAAATGTAAGTAAAAAATCTAGAGAGCTATTCTATCATATCTGATGTGGACTGTTTGGAGAGAAGGAATTTGCACATTTTTGGAGACAAAGGACATTTGGTAATCCAGTTCAAGTTGTAGATGGTGGGTAGTTTATTCGGATGGAGCAGGCTACTTTGCAATCCCTTGCTTTTGATTCTGATCTTTTGATTTTTTGGACGGTCTATATCTTGGTGGACATGTTTTACTTTTCCTTTTTGTTTGAGTGTCCTGTAGTATATTCCTTGTGTACTTGGGTCATCCCATTTTCGATTTTAATGAAATTCTTTTTTACTGATAAAAAAAAAACTTATATGTTTCAGCTGATACAGATGTAAATTTGCTTAGTGTGAAAAGAAGGTCAAACAGGGATGTGGGGCTCTCAGGGGATGGTAGAGACTGTTTACTGTCTTTGAAGAAAAACCTCAAACACTTGTTATTATTATGCTGTTGTGACCTCCATCTTTGTCTTTGAAATTTATTTCCTATATTTAGACATTTGACTCCTTTTGTTTACTGTCTATATATTAAGTTACTCCCTCATGGGTTCTTATAAACTGCATTTTTTCACATTAAAATTACTAAAAAATAAAAATCGTTTATCCTACTTCTCTTTTATTGGAAACATTAGTAGACGTTTGCATCTTTGTTGTCTCCAAAGCGTTTTAATTCTGTTTGTCATTGGGTTGTGTATTTTTTGTTCCCTGTGGACTTGAGCATTATTTTGTCTTGTTTTTGTGCATTCTGAAATAAGTGACAAAAAATGTCTGAAACTTCAAATCTTGCAGATCAGGATCCTCTAGTGTTAGTAGCGGCATTAACAAGTTAGATGGTACTTCCCTTCCTGCTGGTTCAAGTGCCCGTCCAATTTCCAAGAATGAATGGGACAAAGCAAGGGATTCAGTTGCATTGAGTAAGGAGCGAATTATAGCAAAGGGAAACAATAAGTATGTATGCACTCCTTAGGATCATTCTCGTACTTGGTACCTGACTTGTACTACTAGTAGTTGGAGCTGCATTAAAAATTTTTCTGAATGCTTTTTATATTATGATATTTGATTCTAACCTCATTGTAATGTTTGATTTGTCATAACTATGTTTAGGTTAAATAGTTGTGAGGATAATTCTATAGTCAGTCCTTATCCGTTAACAAAGGGAAAGGCTCCACGGGCACCACGATCTAGCCCTGTAATGGCAGGAAGCTCATCTCCTAATCTTCCTCGCAGTTCTGGGGTACCTGAAGTCTGTGAACAACCTACAAGCATAAGCAAATTCCATTCAGTGAATGGGACAAACAATCGGAAGCGTCCTGTGTCCGCAGGGTCATCCTCTCCCCCCATGGCTCAATGGGTTGGTCAGAGACCGCACAAAATCTCTCGCACACGAAGAACAAATCTGGTGTCTCCTGTGTCAAGCAATGATGAAGTGCAGATATCATCAGAAGGGGGCTTGCCTTCTGATTTAGGTGCTAAAGTAACTTCCACTGGGTCCAGTGGGTTGCTTCTTGCCAGGAATGGCATCAAACAATTTAGAGTGAAACATGAACATGTTTCATCCCCAGCCAGATTATCTGAAAGTGAAGAAACTGGTGCTAGTGAAAATCTTGAAAGTAGATTGAATGATAAAGGATTGGGAAAATTTGAAGTCGATGAAACAGCAATAAATTCTCTTCAGAATGTTGTTCCTCCCATATTGTTTACAAAGAAGAATAAATCACTGAATAAAGAAGAAACTGGAGATGGCGTGCGGAGACAAGGAAGGAGTGGTAGAGGCACATCAGTTTCTAGGGCTATTAGTTCACCCATAACAGAGAAACTGGAGACTTCAGCTTCAACAAAGCCACCTAGAAGTATGAGGCCTAGTTCTGAAAAAAGTGGAAGGTATTGAAAAATTAAATTATCTGCAGATGGGGTGAAAGTTTTGCTTTCTCTCTCGCCCCAGTTTTTTTTTTTTTTTTAAGCTAAATATCATAGTTGTTACATTCAATCCATGTGTGTATTTTTCAGTAAGTCAGGCCGACCTCCAGTAAAGAAATTTTTGGATCGCAAGGCCTTTACTCGTCTTGGGCATATGTCAACTGGCGGTTCTCCAGATTTAACTGGTAAAATCTCAAAATATTCCATGTAAAATCTCAAAATATTCCATCTTTTTGTGATTTTATATATGCAAAATGGAATCACCATTTTTTTCTCTGAGTTTTGATAGTCCTACTAATTTGTTTTATTATATTCTCAGAAATTTTAGAGGATCCTTTTTCTTTCATTCCTTGTTGGAATGGACTAGAGCTTTACAATTTTTTCTTGTGTTATACTTTGTTAGATTTGTTGGAACATTGTAATTTGAGATGCTGAGGTTGTTAGGGATCCTAGTCCTTGTCGTTAAAGGATGGACCATAGCCTTGGTTTGAGATTGCTTAGGCGAGTCCCATGCAAGTACACGTGATAAGTTCACACAAAAATATTTTGTAAAACCTTATCTTTATAGTTTATGTATAATACTCATTAAGTACTATTATATATATTTTTGTTTGATAAGTAAAAGTAATAGATAATATTGCTTACTAAGTAGTATTATATTTGAGAATTAGTTATATCACATGTTATTAAAAAGAGAGGAAATCATAAATTCAGTATATGAACACATTGTTTGAATGAACTCACAAATATTCATTATATTGACTAACTTAACCACATAATTATTTTCTATATATTTTATTGCATGTATTATTAAATTTGCTTTTATGTTTTGCTGGTTTTTATTCCAATTTTTTTATAAGCAACTAAACCTGAACATGAATGCCATATTTTTAATCAGTTGTTTTTAATATGAGTCTTTGAAAAATAACCATATAAATTACCAACTCTTGTGTCTTAGTGGCATTGCTTGGAAGAACCCAAATTTAAATCTTCCCTCCCAGCCTGTTGTGAGCCAAAAAAATAAAAAAAAATGATAAAGCCCTTTTTATATTAATAATTAGTGCACTTCCTAAAAAGAATTAATACTTAAAAATGAACGCATGTATGTCATTACAAATGACAATAAATTAATATTTTGTCATAAAAGCTTTTTTGCTGAATTGAAAAGAATACTAAAAATATTTAAAGAAATGTTTATAAGTTTTGGTGAGTTGGAAGGCTATTAAAGAGTATTCTATTTCTACTTATCCAAAAAAAGAGTAGTCTATATCTTTCTCAAGGAATGTGTCACATGGAAAAACATTTGGTTATTGCAGCTTGAAATAAAATGCGTTGAACAAAATTATTAGTTGGAACTTGGGATACATATAGTGAACTTTTAATTTGAAGATTGATTAGCCAACACATTAGTTTGCATACTTGGCATTTACAAGTTGGCAAGCCATTTATGCTGCACAAGATATCAATATACATTCTGCTAAGTGGTTGCCCAAAAAATCTACCAAAATTTAAATACGTTGGAAATAACATTTTGCATTATTGAATATAAATAAAGAATTCATTAAAACCTTTGCTTATGTGGAAGGTTAAATGAATAGTAACTATTTTCTTTTCAAGGAAGAGTGAGACATGGCATTGATTAAAAGATGAGGTGGAAGAATTTTAAAAAAATGTGCCACATGGCAGAACCTCTACTCTTACACATGAGGTATCTACTAGATTTGTTTACTATTTACTTTGCATTACCAGGTTGCTCTTGTGATTTCAATCCACCAAATTTTAGCATTAAAGTAACACTTTTGGCCTTTCCACATAATTGAACCCTAAATCCTAATTCCACATAATTGCACACCTATCTAGGCACTTAACATCTGTTCAATTTTGAGCAACCATATACCTTAATGCTTAAACGACAGCCTTCTCTTATACCATTAATAGACCTCAAGCCAACTTATATTCCTTCCTACCATATTATCGTTGCCCTATCTCTCCTTGAAACCCAGAATACACTGCTGTCAGAGAATATCCCTTTTTTTATGACGAGGAAACCCCTCAAGGTATGGGCCAGTAGGACCACCCCCGAGGGGTCAAATCTTGGATGCCTGCACAACCCCATTGAGCAGGCATTGGGTAAATCATGAAATGCCTTAGCTAGGAGTCGAACCAGTGCCATCTGCGTTTACAATTAGTCCAGACACTCTCCCTTGCCACAGCCATCAGAGAATATCCTCCCACCATATTCTTGCTTCTAGCTATGTAAAACCTAATATTCAAATTTTTATTGCCTGGATCAATCTTTTAGCCTCTGGACCCAATTCCATGGTCTTTTCTGAAGTCACTGAAAGCTTTCAAGTAAATATCCATAAAGCCCATTGCTGCTGCTTTCCTACATCAGAAATTCCCAATTGCTTAAGTTTTTGTCTGGTTCGCAGTTTTGTCCATCAAACCACTGGTTTGGTCTGGTTTTAATAATTATGACTAAAGAAGATATTGAAAGTTTGAAATTTATTTTTGTTTACATATGCATCGATATTTGTCTCTTTGCATGTTAGACTTCATTTCTGATATATATTTCTATGAAAATTGCATTTTCTTCTTTCTATTACATAATTCCTATTATTCTTTTCAAAGACATAGTTGTCAGATACACATTTAAAAGTTTAAATAAGAAATAAGTCAGCTGATTTCTTGTTGATATGATATTCTATTGTTTATTATTTCCAGGTGAATCAGATAATGATCGTGAAGAACTCTTAGCAGCTGCCCATTTTGCTTCTAACGCCCGCTGTATGTTTTTAAACTCAATAGCTTTGATTTTTTTCTTTCGAAAATTGAAATATGTACATAAATGCATTTCTCCTCATGTGGGGGCATTTTTCATAAAAAAAATAAAAATATTTCTTACTTTCAGATCTGGCCAGTTCAAGTCCATTTTGGAAGCAGATGGAACCAATTTTTGCTTCTGTTAGCTTAGAAGATGCATCCTATTTGAAGCAGCAGGTGGTAACTAGAAAGTTGAGCTAGAAAGATTTTTTAATCATACTTTCAGTTAGTTTCAAGCAGTCTCTCATATCTACTTTTTGTTGTCTATGTTCTTATTTGGTCCAGCTGAAACTTACAGAGGAAAATCATGAAAGATTGTTTCAGATTCTTGGTCATGGCAACAATGTTTTGGTATTGTCTATGAGCAGATAATTGCTTGTTTGAATGTATCTTCTGATAGTTAAGGACACATTCTTGCCCAGCATGATAAAAGCTCTCTCTCTCTCTCTCTCTCGGCCTGGCTTTGCTTTAAAATAGTAACATGCATCATTTGATGTCCTTTTACAAGCATATAACATGAGGACCAGTTTACCTCTTTCTAATAAAATATCTGTTACTTGTGAAAAAAAGAGACATCTGGGTACATACCTTTGCAATAACAAAAGCCTGTTCGGATTTCTGCTGCTGGAAATAAAAGCTTCCTTTTTTTTTTCCTCCTGGGAATTTCACAGGCCAAATCCCATTCTTAAGAGACTGTTGCACAAAACTAATTCAAAATCTATCAGTAGAAATTGTTGGTAGAAAAATATTTTTGCCTATGGGGTGATGGTAGTCTACAGCTTAACTTATGACATTATTGAGTTAATCCTTGCCTTGTAATGATGTCCACTAATCTCACTTGTCCTGAAAATGAAGTGCTATATAAAAGTACAATGGTTTGGTCTTCGTGGTATGTAACATCAATGAAATCATCTCATGGTTTTTGATTACTATTATGTTCTGCTGACAACAAACATCCTCTCTGATATTTAAAAGCATGAATAAATTCCATATTACTGATCTATCCTTGCTAATTTCTACCATAATTGTTGCTACATTGGTCCAATTCAATATATTCTCCATTTCGATCGGCAGTCTCTTATAATTGTACCTATATGGACATCTTATTTTGCCTCAACATTCTCATCTCTGTTCAATTAGTGTTGGACATCTCTTGTCTTGGTGTCATTGATTGACAAAAATGAAAGAAAAACAAATTTGGAGAACAAGCAATTTTTTTTTTTTTTTTTTAAATTCTTGTGGTTCTTGAACATAGTAGTTCTAACTCTATCCCATTTTCTCAGGGTGCACCAGAACATGGAAAGAACTTTTTGTCCCAGGCTCTCGATTCTGGAGAAAGGCAGAGAAGTTTGCAAGAACAAAATGTGTCAAATGGGCTTATTAAGACTGGTAGTGTGAATGATGGATATCAGGACATTGGTACTGTTGGAAAATTTGATTCAGAAAGAATGACAAAAGTTACCCCATTGTACCAAAGAGTGTTGTCAGCTCTTATTGAGGAAGAAGAAACTGAAGAATTTGAAGAAAACAATGGAGAAAGAGATATGTCTTACCAATATAGTAGAAATGATTCTCCTAATGATACAAGTCTCCATATTGACGGTGATCATACAAACAGGGCCAAGACTGAATCTGAATCTGAGTCCATGTTGAGTCTTCAAACTCAGAGACAATGTGCTGTCAACAGATTTTCTTGTAATGGGAGCACTAACTGCACCAGGGGCACTAGCATCCACAATAAGTTATCTAATGGCAATCTGTTCCAAGGAGATAATGGATTTCTGCATTCAAATATTGAGATGTTCCCCCTGTTTTCTGAATATGGTGTTGATGAGCCACTAGCTGAAGATAAAAATGCTTCTGGCATTTTCCCTGTTGACTGCCGATATGATCAAATGTGTCTAGAGGACAAAATCCTGTTGGAGCTGCAGAGTGTTGGCCTATATCCAGAGACAGTGGTGAGTATTATATTTGCATTAACCGTGAGTGTGTTGCCAGTTATCTGGAACGGTTTTGTCACTTAATTCCTTTAGGATCCTTCTTTCTTTTCTCTAGTTTTAAAGAAGTGTGGAATCAATCTCTCTCTCTCTCTCTCTCTCTCTAACCATGAGTACGTGAATGCACATGTATGCCAATTTCTTTTTTCTTTAAACAAGTTGATCATATTTTCAACCTCCACCCCCCCCCCCCCCTTCCCTCCCTTGGGTGTCTTGTCACAGCCTGATCTGGCAGATGGAGATGATGAACAAATTAATCAAGATATTGTTGAATTACAGAAGGAACTTCGCCAACAGGTTATGTTTCTGATTGTTACTATTTTTGGATGTTTCTAATATTCCAAATTTTATGCACTCAAGCAGAAATTTTAAGTACAGTTTAATTTGATCCATTGTATTCTTGAATTTTGTTTAGATTTTTATGGAAGCGTTTCTGGTCATGTGTTACTAAGCACTTTTTTTTGGTTGCCGTATATTTATAACTGATTCTGCAGGTTGATAAAAATAAGGTGCACTTGAACAAAATTATGAAGGCAATTGATGAAGGAAAGGAAATGGAAGAGCGGTAGGATTTTCAGTAAATGAAATGTGTTTTAGAGTCTGTTCTGTATGAACGTCAATCATTAAATCATTTCTTTGAATTCTGTTAAAATTTCATATTGCAGGGCCCCTGAGCAGGTTGCGATGGACAGGCTTGTTGAATTGGCTTACAGGAAGCAGCTGGTAACTTCCCCCCCTCCAAATTGGAAGTTACTTATTTACTTTATGATGAGTAATAATATGAATCATAATGACACCTCAAGGGGCAAAATGGATGTAGGTTGTGTGTGCAAGGGTGAAAAGATAATAGAAAGAATGAAAAGATACTAGAGTGGGCTGGGGGAGTATCTTTTAAATTTAGAGGATCTTCAATAACAGCAACTCACTGCAAGACTGTTCTCTCAAGATCTTCAAAACTATGCATTTTATCTCTCCAACATTAACCTTTTTTTTTTCCTTAAAGTTGATATTTAAAAGGAATTTTATTGTCTTATATTTTATTTCTGTTTCAGCATAGTATGGGGCTGGGGGATTATATTTTATATTTAAGCTTCATGTTCAAAGACCTAGTGTTCTAATAATTACTTGACTGTAAATTATATATTTCAATTAAAAGTGCCTCAGAGTTTGGCTTTTGAAATTTTTTTTTAATTATACATGATATGCTTTGCTGTATATATCATTCACCTTTGACTAATATTGACAGGCCACTAAAGGAAGTAGTGCATCCAAAGGTGGGGTCACAAGGGTTTCAAAACAAGTTGCCTCAGCTTTTATGAAGAGGACCCTCTCTAGATGTCGGCAATTCGAAGATACAGGAAAAAGCTGTTTCACTGAGCCTCCACTTCGAGATGTCATTTTTGCTGCACCTCCTTTTGGCAATGCTGAAGAATCTATGAATTGCAATGGCTCTACAGTTGCTATAAATTTGCCCCTTGAAACTGAAAGCTCTCAACAAGAGCCTGGGAAATCAGGTTTGTAATCTTTATTTTTCTGATTTTCATGGAATATGTACTTTTGGTAATTTGTCCAGTACATTGGTCATCCTATATTGCTAGGAATTGAATAGTGGAGGTGTATGGTTAGGGACTATTTATATGGACAAACCGCTCATGATGTTGGAATTTTGTTCCAAACAACTCCCAAGTTTTTCAGTTTTTTACTTTAACAAGTTTCTTACACTAGCTTAGTTTTACTTTATAAATTGGGTATTCTGTTCTTACAGGCTCCTTCCTCAGTAGGGCTGAGCGGCATGATTTTTTTAGTGATAAAACTGGCAGCGGTTCATTTGATGTTTTTGGAAATCTTATGTACCCCTCCGACCACGAGTTTGCCAAAACTGGGCCCATATTTAACCGAGGGAAGAAGAAGGAAGTGCTGCTTGATGATGTTGGTGGCAGTGCTTCCTCAAGAGCCTTATCGACTCTTAGTAATACACAAGTTGGTGGAACAAAGGGAAAGAGAAGTGAGAGAGAAAGGGACAAAGATACATTAGGCAGAAGTTCTGTTACCAAAGCCAGCCGTACATCACCGGGTAACTTTAAGGGTGAACGTAAAACAAAAACAAAGCCCAAGCAAAAGATAGCTCAGCTATCAACTTCAGTAACTGGATCTGTTAACAAGGTTACAGAAACAACTCATCCTGAAGTGAATGCCAATGGTAGTAATAAAAAAGGAGACACAGGACTGATTTCCTGTGGTGAAACTCCTCAGGATTCATCTAAGGAGATCAAGGAACCACTAGATTTTGCCAACTTGCAGTTGCCTGAATTAGACCCTTTGGAACTAGGTGGGCCTCAAGATATAAGTTCTTGGTTGAACATTGATGATGACACTCTTCAAGACCATGATACAGAGGGCCTTGACATACCTATGGATGACCTCTCAGATTTGATTATGATTCCATGAAGACAGTATACTGTATATTCCCATGGATTTTTCAACTATTTAGATAAGAATGATGGTGCTGTTGCTGGGGGACAACCTGCCAATATAATTTATGCCTCCAGCTATTGGCACTTGTAATTACCCCATTCATTTTGTATACTTTTTGAAAGAAGTAATCAATGAAAAAGAGAAAATAAATCTTTACTGTTTATTTGATCCAGATAATATCTCACTTTTTTTACAACTTACATTTACCTTTAAGTGCCTTTTTCTGTTTATCTTGTTCAATAAACGTGCGACTTCTTGATTGTATCACTTCTGTTTTATAGTACTTGTTGGAATATGTGTGCAAGTGAAAAGTTTTGGCCCTTAAAATATGGATAATGTCGTAGGCCTTCATGTGGCACTCGATTTTAGATATGCACCCACAAGTTTATTATTGTGTTACATATTTGTTTTCTTTGGTAGATGAACTATCTAACAGCTGTTGTCTTCAAAACTAAATTGCAATTGAGCATGTTGTAGAATTTTGTTCACTGTTACTAGGATTAAGCTGTAAAATATTGTTACTTGTTTTTTGCTCCGCTTCTATAGTAGGTTAAAACTTCTTAGGCTCTATAGCTGGCAATTGCTGCCTTAGGGGAAATTTTAGGTTTATGCTTAGTTTTATTTTATTTTATTTTATATATTTTTTTTGTGTGATGAAAAATGGTAACAATGTTTCTGTAATCCTTAGATTATATTCTAGCTGGTATTCATCTCTCCAGCATTTTGTTCTGAATGTTTTGACAGTCTGAATAATTTTTTTTAACAATTGAGATGCATTGGTGGGAGGATCGCTAAAATTTGCCTTTTAGTGTTGAACAGATTTTTCTTGGGGACCCATCCTTGTGCCACATAAATATTGGAAGCCTCATATTTGTTTCCTTGTACGGTTACCTTTATAAACTGAAATTTGTAGCTCCAAAAGTAATCTTTAGAATCTCTTATGGTTTGTTATTTTTTCATATTTTGGAATGATTCTAATGCTTTGAACTGGGAAATATCTGGAGAGTGTCATTTGGGTAACAACTTTCAAGTATGAAGTCAGTCATGCATCTGTTTGGAGTATTTAAATTCATGTTCAGGAGCTGTTATAATCAAATTTGTCCTAATTGATCAGGAATAGAGATCGGTGTAGGAACATAATGAACGAAATTGCCCTTATTAATCATGGTTGTATTTCCTTCATTCTTTATTATTATTATTATTATTATTATTATTATTATCCTTTTGCTTCTCTAACTGTTAGTTGGCTTTGTTTTTGATAAAGCCTGTCTTTCATCCATCTTTTTGTGTGTTCTTGATTTGTGCTGTTGCAGGTGGATTTTCAGGAGATGCTTGTCCTGAATTTATCTCATAATATGTTTGTGCCATTGCTACATATCTTTACTGTGAGGTGTGAAGAAGGTGAAGAAATTTGTTTTTACTGTGACTGAGGTATTTATGTCTTGCTATCATAAATAAATGCTGGTTTTGTTCTATTTTTGTTGTTGATTTGTGTGCATTTATTTCCTGCAATTCACATCTGGTTCTGATTATTGTTTATTTGGTGGTTGGAATATGCAAGGTCAGAAGATCAAAGGATGGTTATATGTATGCAAAAGCTACATTCGGTACCATTGCAGTTCCTGCTGTAGTATTGCTTGACATAAAATTTGGTCTGTGCTGCTATCTGTCTGTTAGTTTTGGTTGCATTTCATTTGGAGAATGTTTTACTTCGGAATTCTAGATTAAAAATTTTGAATTAATCAAAGTTCAACCACAAAGTTCATGGGCAAGTATGCAGCACAATGGATGATGAATAATATAGAACACATTGGGGTTGGGGCAAACTCCAAACAGTTTTTCACTTTCAGAGATGGTGACACTGCCTATACTCTCCAATGTAGTACCAATTCTCTTGGTAAGTTCCTTCTATTGACTGAACTCAAAGTGGGAGGGTCTAGGAGGTCGGTTATTATCCCTGAAGGCAAAGACAAAAGTGGTTGGAGGGTCTTTGGCCTTGAACTTAGAAAGATGTTGTATCCTTCCCAATATGCGGGTGGAAATGGTCATCCAAGCTTTATTCCTCAGGTGCATTGGCATTTCTTGAAGGCTAACAACTCTAGAACTTTTGCTGATGTTGTGCAAGGCTATCATGGAAAAGCAAAGGATAGACAACATCTAAAGCAGTTAGGTACCACAGACAAGGGGAAGAGGTCACTGTTAGAAGAGGAGGAGATGGTGGGGAAGATGGTGGGGAAGATGGTGGTGATTCCGAGTTCTAGAGGTGCCAAGGGGGGAGATTTTCCGATGGGCAAGCCTGAGAAGATGGTGGTGGGAGAAGGAGAAAGGAGAGAGCAGTGCATTAATGAGGTGTCAGTGTTAGATGAGCAAAATCCGGGTATTAGGATACGTTTCCCATCATATTCAAAAGCAAATGCATATGGGGAGATGAGTGATGTGAGGACACCATACTGGACAGGGAGTAGTCTTATCGTGGAGGTTGACATGAAAGGGAGGAGGCGTGTTTCCTGGGATAGAAAGAAAAGGGGAGTTCAGAAGTTTAAATGGGTAGCACGGGCTGGGAAGGATAGGAGCAATGGCAGGTTGGGTTTGGGCCCTAACAAGCTGGCAGCCCATCTGCGAGTCAGTTGCTCAAGTCTAGGCCCAGTTTTCACAAGCCCAAAAACTTTAGAGCCTGGGGAATGTTCTGTTTATTGTGAAGGGCCTATGGTCTCAGGTAATACTCACGAGAAGGACAGGGAGAGTCCGTGGGTGAGCACGGTGTGCTCCGAGGTGCTGTCACAGGTGGCCGGAGGTCTTGAGAGGTCTCCGATAGCACGGGTTCAGGCCGAGATGGGTGGTTCGTGCTTCTCGGAGCCTCCGCCGCCTTTGGTGCCTCCGATATGCCCTGTTTCGCCGATACAAGAGGTGTGTCGCACCGGGCTGAGCTCGAAGGGCTCCGAGATGCCGATACCGGTGGCCGAAGGTCACAACTGGACACCGACGGCACGGATTCAGGCCGAGATGGGTGGTTCGAGCATCTCGATGCCTCCAATGCCTCCGATGTGTCCTGTTTTGCCACTACAAGAGACGCCGTATCGGGTCTCAGGTGGTTTCGCCAGTTGGAGTGTCGGGGTGTACTGAGGCCCTTTTGATCATGGTCTTCAGGCCTACATCTGACTGGAACAATATCTTGGGCTCCATTGGGCTGTCGGGTGGGTTCATTTTTGAAGGTAAGAGGTCAGTGTCTCTCAATTTAGTGCCGCGATCGTTAGGACCTTCTTTCCCTGACCTCTTGGTGCAAGCTGGATCACTGGGTTTGGAGGTTCTGGGTCAGGAGGTTTTTTCTTCCTATAGTAAGGAACTCTGCCTTCCTAGGGAGGTCTTGCCTGTGGAGGAAGCAGTTGACTTTTTGGCGGGTGATGGTGAATCTGATTTGTCAGTTGGCTTTCCTCTGCAAATCATTGATCCGAGTGCGTCGACAACCTTGGCAGAGTTGGAGGAGGTCAATGAGTTTTTAAGTATTGAGTGTAAGGTGGATATTTCTAGGTGGGTGAAACACAGCATTCCGGGGTTTGGTAAACTGGCTGGGTTGTCTATGACTCGACATGAGAATTTGTGCATTGCTCTCTTACAGCGACTTGAATCAGTGTTGGAGGCAGCCAATGTGTCACACAGGAAAGCAATAGGTAGTAACAAGGTGGCTAAGTCCAAAAATAAGGGCCGTAGAGAGCTGCAAAATTTGATCTCTTCGGTGAATTATGACAGGAGATAGAGGTTGGTCTTGTGATGGTGTTTGTCGTTGGGGATGTTTTAGTGTTTATGAAGATAAAAATGATTTCATGGAATGTTAGAGGCTTAAATGATCCGCGGAAACATCTTGTGGTGAAGAATTTGTTGCGGGAGTGGAAGTGTGATGTTGTTTGTTTGCAAGAGACAAAAATTGCTAGCATGAATAGGCAGTTGGTTTGTAGTTTGTGGAGCTGCCCATATGTGGACTGGGCTGTTTTGGAGGTTGATCGAACTGCTGGTGGTATCTTGTTGATGTGGGATAAAAGGTTTTTGGAGAAGGTGGAGGTTATGGTTGATACTTTCTCAGTGTCGGTAAAATGGAAAGGGGTGGGGGACGGGTTTATATGGGCTTGCTCTGGTGTTTATGGCCCAAATGAGAATCTAGAGAGGGGTCACATGTGGGATGAGTTAGTGGGTATTCAGTAGGTTTGGAGGATTCCGTGGTGTTGCTTCGGGGATTTTAATATTGTTCGCTTTCCTAGCGAACGTAGGGGCGAGACCCGTTTGACCTTGGCTATGGAAACTTTCTCTGAATTTGTTGAGGATCTTAATTTGGTTGATTTGCCTTTTGGGGGAGGTAGCTATACTTGGTCTAGTGGTTCTGATCAACCAGCGATGTCTAGGATAGATAGAGCTTTAGTCACTCCAGATTGGGAGGACCATTTCCCAGATGTTACTCAAAGGATTTTACCCCGTCCTATCTCATACCACAATCCAATCCTCTTGGAGGCAGGGGGGATGGTAAGGGGGAAAATTCCGTTCAGATTTGAAAATATGTGGTTGAAGTCGGAGGGATTTGTGGATAGAGTTCAAACCTGGTGGAATCGGCATTCCTTTGTAGGTACACCTAGCTTCGTGCTTGCAAAAAAATTAAAGGTTCTGAAAGAGGACATTGTGCAATGGAATCGCCAAGAGTTTGGTAATGTAGCGCATCAAAAGAAGCAATTTTTGGAGGAGTTGAGTTCTTTAGACGCAAAGGAAGGGGATTTTGGTCTTTCCGATGGGGAGAAATGTCATAGGGCTGCATTGAGGTCCCATGTGGAGCACCTTCTTTCCTTGGAAGAAATCTCCTGGAGACAAAAATCTAGGATGTTAAGTATCAAGGAAGGGGATAACAACACCAAGTTCTTTCACAAAATGGCTAACTCCCATAGAAGGTTTAATCATCTAAGGACCTTGGAGGTGGATGGGGTGGTTTTTGAGGAGCCCTCCGAGGTAACTAATCAAGTTGTACAATTTTATAAAAATTTGTACAAGGAGACCGAGGAGTGGAGACCTTTTGTGGAGGGTTTGGATTTTGATCGCATTGACAGTATGGAGAGGGTTTGGTTGGAAAGGAAGTTTGAGAGAGAAGAGATTCTTCAAGTGGTAAGGGACTTGGAAGGGGATAAAGCTCCAGGTCCGGATGGGTTTACTATGATGTTCTATCATCATTGTTGGAGGGTAGTGGAGAAAGATGTCTTAGTGGTCTTTGAGGAATTTTTTCAACATTGCAAGTTCGAAAAATCCCTTAATGCTACCTTCATTGCTTTAATTCCCAAAAAGAAAGATGCCTTGAATGTTAGAGATTTTCGACTTATTAGCTTGGTGGGAAGTGTGTATAAAATCCTGGCTAAGGTCTTAGCAAATCGCTTGAGAGTGGTTTTAGATCAGTTGATTTCTGAGAATCAAAATAGCTTTATGGGTGGGAGACAAATTCTTGACTCGGTTCTTGTTGCGAACGAGTGTGTGGATAGCTGAAGGAAGAGTAGGGTTCTTGGAGTTATTTGTAAGCTCGATATGGAGAAAGCTTACGATCATGTGAATTGGGAGGCTTTGCTGTATTTGTTGGATAGGATGGGCTTTGGAGTGAAGTGGTGTAAGTGGATCCGTACTTGTATATCCACTATTCAGTTTTCTGTTTTAATCAATGGGTCTCCAGCTGATTTCTTTGGTAGTTCAAGGGGTTTAAGACAAGGAGATCCCCTATCTCCTTTGCTGTTTTTGATCTTGATGGAGGTGTTTAGTAGGATGTTGAGAAGAGTGGAGGGAGCTAGTTTGATCCGTGGTTTTAATCTTGAGGGTAGGAGGGATGGAGGAGAACGTGTTTCTCATCTTTTATTTGCAGACGGCACTATCCTTTTTTGTGATGCTGATGTGGAGCAAATTCTTCATATTCGGTTGTTGTTGCTTAGTTTTCAGGCGGTAACAGGTTTGAAGGTCAATGTGCTTAATAGTGATATGGTTCCAATAGGAGAGGTTGTTGATGTGCATGCTCTGGCTGACATCTTGGGCTGCAAAGTTGGAACTTTGCCCATGTCGTATCTTGGCATGCCGTTGGTGGCTTCTCATAACTCCCCTTTAATTTGGAATCCAATCTTGGAAAGAATAGAGCGGAAATTAGCTGGGTGGAAGAAGTTGTACCTGTCTAAGGGGGGTCGTTTGATGTTACTCAAGAGTACGCTATCTAGCCTTCCGACTTATTTTCTTTCGTTATTCACAATTCCTACTCATGTGGCTAATGAAATTGAAAAGTTACAAAGAGACTTCTTATGGGGTGATAGCAAGATTCACTTGGTAGGATGGGATAAAGTTTGTGCGCCTATAGCCAAAGGTGGCTTGGGAATAAGGAAACTTTCTACCTTTAATAAGGCTCTATTGGGGAAATGGTTGTGGCGGTTTGGGAAGGAAGAGGGTAGGTTATGAAGGAGGGTGGTAGCTTCAAAATATGGGGAAGATTGGGGGGGATGGACCTCAAAGCTGGGTAGGGGAGCTCATGGGTGTGGTGTGTGGAGAAGAATTCGCATGGGTTGGGAGGATTTCAACAAAAACTGTCAATTTGTTGTTGGGTTGGGGAATAGAGTGAGGTTTTGGCAGGATGGGTGGCATGGGGATCAACCTTTTCATTTGGCTTTCCCAAGGCTGTATGGTATTGCCATTGATAAGGAGGCTTCTGTTGAAGCTTCTTTGTCTAGGCAGGGGGCGGAGGAGAGAAGATTTTGGAATGTCCGTTTTAGTAGATTTTTTAATGATTGGGAGATGGATGAAAGGCTGCAGTTTCTTCGTTTAATGGGTTCCATTAACCCTCCTATGGAGGTTGGTGACCGGATGAGATGGAAGTTGAAGCCTAGTGGGGCTTTTGACATCCGGTCGTTTTATAACAAATTAAGGGATTCTCCCTCAACTGTCTTTCCTTGGAAAGCTATTTGGAGAGTAAAGGCCCCTAGGCGAGTCTCTTTTTTTGTTTGGTGTGTAGCTTGGAATAAGATCCTAACGGGAAATAATTTGAGATTGAGGAGGTTCGCTTTTGTGAATTGGTGCATTATGTGCCGTTATTGTGGAGAGACGGTTGACCACTTACTTCTTCATTGTGAGATGGCTTCTCGGTTATGGAGTTTCGTTTTTATTACTTTTGGCTTGTCTTGGGTTATTCCTAGATCGATCTCAGACTTACTTTTTGGTTGGTGGAATTGGTTGGGGAAGCATTCGTCTCAGATATGGAACTTAGTCCTGTTGTGCATCCTTTGGTGTATTTGGAAGGAACGAAATCAGAGGACTTTTGAGGATTTGGATAGCTCCAGTGATCAGTTGCTTGCTTTTTTTAGTGGAACTCTTTTTGATTGGTCTTGGGCGTGGGGACTCATGTCTAGTGATTCCCTCCCTTCTTTTCTTTGCTCCCTTTCTCTCTTATAATTTCTTAGTTGTTTGGTTTTCTCTTTTGTTTCTCTGTTTTCTTCTCCTTGTACTTTCTGGGTTTGCTCTATGTTTTTCATGCATAGAGTAGCCTTTCGTATATATATCATTCTTACTTATCAAAAAAAAAAAAATGTTCCCTGTGCTATTTTCTTGGTTATAATTTCACATCGGAATAAGAGTAGCATTCTGTTCTACATCTCATTTTCTGTTATTAATCTTTTCTTTTCTGAGAAATTTTACTCTTTGTTGATTTATTTTTCTTTTCTGGAGCTCTGTTTGATTGAAGAAGTTACTTGTTTGAGATTATATCTGTGGCTGATAAAGGAGGGCAATATGCTGGTGTTAGCGTACAAGATAATCTGTGAAGTTTTTTCAGAAAAATGATGTATTTGGTATTCCCAGTCTGTAAGCAATAAGAGAACATTTTCGTCAGCATAATGCCTTGCTTCTTAGTGAGTATGACACCATTTTAGAGGGCTGTTGTAAGGACATAATAATTTAGTGACTAGTGAGTGGTGATAGGGTTCAATCCCCGATCTACCATAATTTGAAAGTAAAATGAGGCCTTGTTGGAGATGACAGAAGATAAAGAATTTTAGGGTTGCAAAATTCTTATTGCTGTTCCCATTAAATCTAAAGCTATGAACAAGACAATCTGGCTAGTGTTTGTGTTCCCTTCTCCCTTCACAATGATACTTGCCAAATCAAACAGCATGAACTCCTATGTATTATCTGCAGCTGAGATTTAACTCACTCTCATCTGCTGGTTGAGACAATTCGGTAGAAGGCACACAGTTTGTACTGCTTGTGGCCGTAGTTGCAGTTGTGTGGTTTTAAGCATTCATAGTGCAGCAGTTTCTGAATGCATGAGTGATGCTTATTCACTGTATTCTGCATTCAATATCATCTATAATGCCCTTCTGCCTCCTGTAATTCTCAATCTTGGTTTAGGCTTTTTGTTTACCGGTTGGTTTCTGCTTCTTTTCACACTTTTATCGGTAAAATTGCAACAGTACTGAATATCGAAAAAGTCAGTAAACCTGCAAATTTTCTTTTATTCTGTTAGTTTTCTTGATCTTAGGGCTATGCCGGCGAGTAATAAAGCATTGACGAAATCTGTCAAACATGTAGCACAAACCATAATAAATTGATAATAAATTTCTGCTCTAAAAGCATGAGAAAGGTGAAAAGAAGAGTTGGGGGAGAATAGACAGAAAAAAGGAGACTAGAGAGGATGCTGAAGCAACTTCCAATCCTCTTGAACCTAGGAGAAGAGAATGGTGGTCCACTTGAATGTAGGATAAGAGCTTGGGCAATGCGTCCCCTCTTAGTTAACAGAAAGAGAGGAGTTCTAGCCCACAGCCCACTAGGACACCATTTCATCATTTATCTGTGCTTTATATCCTTGGAAAAGGTCATCAAACACGATAATAATATGCTAGAGAGATGAACGCGTTTCAGTTTTTCATTTGACTCTAGTTGGAGAAGAGTTTCTTATAACTTTTTATTGTAAAGAATGCTTTGGTTAAGACTATTTTGTTTGCCATTATGAATATCGGTTACATTTCACTAATAATATGGCAACTCTAGTTTATTAGAACTTGTTATTGTAAATATTGCTTTGGTTAAGATCATTTCATATTGCCATTATGAATATCAGTTACATTTCACTAGTAATATGGCAACTCTACAAATTAAATGCTATAAGTTATAAACTTTAGGGTGCAGTGACAAACTGTGTTGGAGGTTTTGAAGGAATGAAGAATTGATGTTCATTCATTTTATGATGTCCTAAGGGGCCTTTGTGTCCAAGCCTTACCTTGGAGGAGTATTTGACTTTGGGTTTCTTTTGTTGTTTGGACTACAACTAGGGGGAAGATTCTCACATATGATAATTCATGAGTTTAGATGCTACCTGGGTGGTGTTGTATGTGTTGATGTAGCATGGAGATGGTGAATCATCTTTTGTTACGTTGTATTGTTGCATTTGATTTGTGGAGCTTTGTCCTTAGATCATTTGGGGTTTAGTGGGTATTACTAGAAAAAGGGTATAGATCTCTTGCATGGATGGAGAAATTGGGTTGGCAAGTACTTGTCGGAAGTATGGAACTTAGTTGCATTATGTCTGATGAGGACAATATGGAGGGAAAAAGATCGATGTATGTTTGAGAACACAGAAAGCACATGGACTCAATTGTTAGCTAAGTTTACTGATTCTTTCTTGGATTCGTCTCACTTTTAGGGGTTGGGGCTTTACCACTAGTACTTCCATTGTGGAGTTTTTAGAGTTGTATCTCTGTACATAATATTATTTTTTTCTGTAATTCTTTTGGCTTCTTTATGCTTTTTGTGCATAAAGTAGTCATTTTGCAATAAAATAATTTTTACCTATAAAAAAAGTAATTGTACCCCAACTTCAATCTAATTTGGTGATCTAACTTAAATATGACTGTTACTGTTTTTATTCCTATTTTTTTCATGTATTGTATTTTTTACCAAAGGTTATTTCATGATGATGAGTGAGCTAAGCTGCTCTATTACTAATATCCTAATGATGGAGGCAACAAGAGGCTTGCAAAAAGGAAGCCTATTGGCCCAAATATTCAACAGATTGTATGAATTTTATTAGCTCACATTGGAACATTCATGTCTTGTGCTGCATTTATGAAGGAGGAAATGCTTGGAATTTTGAAGATCGTGAATCATTATCGACATGGACGTTGATGTTTCTTTCTCTATATTTGTATGCGTGGATGGGTTACGGATGCTGGTAAATGCCCTTTACCAATTTACTGGATTTCCTATTACTTATGAATTTTAGGATCTAGCGCTTTCTAAATATAACCAGGTGTTACTCTTGTATTTACAGTTATCTTTTCTTGTGCCTTTTATTTTAATTATTCATATTTTCCTTCATTTTGCTTTTGAAGTGCATGATTATATAAAATGGGAATTTGTCTTCCACATGCTGGACGGATTTGCTGTCGGGGAGAATGGAGGAATCATGATCTGCTTCATTATCTTCTCTTTGTGCTTTGCTTTGAGGCTATGTCTAGTTTGAAGGTGAATTTTGGGTAAAGAATGAGATGGTTTCAGTGGGGAGGTTGGTGGAAGATGATATGGCTGGTACTCTGGGTTGAAAGGTGAAATGTTGCCTATATTTTAGGTTGTATTGCCACTGAGGTTCTTGTATAAATATAGGGCAGTGTGGTTGATTGATAACGAGATGGCTAGAATTTTGGGTAGCAAAGGTAGCTTCTTTGGCTACATATTATTTGAGATTTTCGTGAACTTGGGCTACAAGACTTTTTTTGATTAATAAATTTTGTTCATTATATATATATATATATATATATATATTATTTAGTTGCACTGCTAGTTATAAACGTCTGATGCTTTGGACGACATGTAGTGTGCTTAATTGTCTCATTGCTCGACAAAGATCGACCTATTGAATTAGTGAGAGTTATCGTTTACTGGCATAATCACTGCATCATCTTGTGCGACATGTTTTATTGTTTCAACATCGGATAGGATGGAGAAGTTGAAGCAGGACCTCTTTTGGGTGGTGTGACTGAGTGACAAGTTTTGATTCCTTTTTTATTTTTTATGTTTGGAAGGATGACCTTACTCCAAGTCTAGAGGCTTGGAAATTAGAGAAACTAAGTGGTGCCATGTGGAGTCAACAATACTAAGGAGATACACAATAGTGGGAGTAATATCACTCTCACATGTGTTCACTATTAACACTATTTTAATGACCACTGCGCACTATTGGTGCAGTGGTTATTCTACAAGTATAAGTGCTTGTGGAGGCAAGAGTTGGAGTTCAAGTCTCTAGGAGAGAGCTTCACACATATATACACTTAGATTAGGGTAGAGTAGAAATTTTATCTTGTATAAAAAAAACACAATTTTAATGGGAAAACTACACTTTACTAGTTTAAACTATGCACTAGATTACACTTTGCATCCTAAATTATCCGGTTGCACACTTTGCACCATAACCTATCACACTTATCACACTTTGCACCTTGGTGTTATTTTTGCTGGTATATTTAACAGAATTTTACTATATGTGACAAGTACAAGCTTCTTGCTTAAGTGGAACAAAATTAAAAAAACTGAAACATTCTTCTTCAAAATCAATTAAAACAAAACCCAAACTTTTCTACATCCTTGTTTGTCTCAACGAGCATGTCATCCTCTTCCCTAGATTTAGTTCTTTGTAAACCGTAAATCCCTAATTTGGAAATTGCCTCTGGGTCTTTCTTAGTTTCAAGAGAACCAAGATAAACACTAAAGTGGCTTCTCAAAAGAAAAAAAAAGAAAAAAAGATAAACACTAAAGTGAGTACCACTAAGAAGCCTGCACCACCTCCATTGGCAATGAATATTGTTTTCTTTGTAGTGACTCCGTGTTTGCCAAGGCAGCAAGTAGAGACGGAAGCATCTGACTAGGTATTGCGAGGTTATCACCTGGGTTGCTCAATTTGAACACTTCCATACCGTTTAAAATGGCATTGTCGTTATAATAGCTTGTACTGCCAAGGTGTAGATCAATGGAGAGACTATGCCTGCCCTCATCTCCCTTCTTTCTAATGTTTACTATATTGTCTTTGAAAATAGGCCTAGCGATTTTGTCAGTCCACAATATTACTTCAACACCTAAGTCGGTTGTAAGAGAGTATATAAAAGATGAACAGCCTTTCACCAACGACGTTCATATTGGGGTCTATTCAATAGAAATAGAGCCTCAGTAATTAAATCCTGTATCAACTGGTAATTCTCATGTCAAATTGGAAACCTGTTCTTGGTGCTATTAAAACTCATTGTCCTTGCAGATCGATAGACATCATTTGGTGTAGTGTGATTTGGTATGTTTGGTGTAGTGTGATTTGGTGTAGTGTGATTTAGGGTTTACAAGAAACTGAATCTGGGGAAGAGGATGGCACACATGCGAGACAGACAGAGAAGTGGAGAAATTTAAGTTTTGTTTTAATTGATATTGAAGAAGGGTGTTTCAGTCTTTTAACTTTGTTCCACTTAAGCAAGAAGCACGTGCTTGTCACGTGCATCAAAATTCAGTTAAATATAACAACAAAAATAATACTGGGGTGCAAAGTGTGGTAAGTGTAATAGTTTATGGTGATAAAATGTAATTTCACCTTTTTTTTTTTTGAGAATGGAATTGCATTTATTTTAATTATACATCAATCACAACTTAATACGTTAGTTGGGTGTAAACTTGGAGGTGCCTTTTGACTTGTAGATATGGAGTGCTTTCTTCTCATTTTTATATTAGTAAGAATTTGACTTTTAATGTAATTAAATTTTTTACAACTTAAGCAATAATAGATGTTTATGAATTACAAAAAAATATAACGTAAAAAGTAGTCGATTCCAATGATAAGAGTGTATATATATAAAATTAAAAATTTTCAAAGTAATTTCTAAATTCCTTTCCTTGGTACAAGATTTATATAGGTTAGGAATCTTATAAATATGGGATAAAAAGAAAAAATCAACACTTTTCTCCTGTCATGCTTCCATGTTTCGTTTCAAAACTTTAAAATTTTCAATGGGATAGCTACAAGTAAAGCACTCATGCCAGTAAAAGTGAAGAAACATGACCTGAAGTAAAAAAACAAAACAATTTTACTTAATTAATTTCTTTTCTACTTTATATTTATTTTATTTTTTTGGTAAAAATATTGTTTCCGTTTCTAAAATTTGCATGATGTTTGTTTTTATCCTTAAACTTTAAGAATATTTTTTTCCTCCTAAACAGTTGAAAACGTTATTTTTATTATTTTTTATAATCCTTATCCAATCCAATTAACTTTTATCATACATGACTAATTAGGTGAAACTATCCTTTTGCAGTAAAAAATTTGAAATTTATGACACGGAACCAATTACGTGTATAAAAAAAAAAAAACATAAGGTGAACTAGTCACTTGAAACTATTGACAACATCACATGGTATAAAATTTCTTTTTCAAAGTTTATGAATGATTTTTTTTTTTCTCTCTATTTCAATTGATCTCTTTATAAAGTTTAATGACTAGGGTTGCCAAGAATGAACAAAAAGTATAATGTTTCATTAGTTTAGATTTTTTTTTTTAAAAGCTTTAAAATTTAGGAATTAAAATGAACTTCACGCAAATTTTAGGGAAAAAATAAAAAAATTAGTTGCATATTTGTAAACTTTTAACTTTTTTTTTTTAGAGAGAGTTTTAACCTATGGAGTCCGCTCCTTTGGTATAGGCGGTAATTGAACTCCAGATAATTTATTTAACCATTAGAAATTTTACCAGTTTAGCTAGTATTACTCACTTTTGGTGGGTCCATTAGGTTCGTATATAAAGTTAAAAGTTTTTAGTATTTTCTAGCTGGCCAAAATTGGAAATTAACCTTGTTTGCCAAACAATATAATTAGTAGGCACTGTTACAAAACTATATTTTTTATTAACATCTCGAGTTTAAAAAACTCGATTTTGGGCCTAAAAATCGAGTTTTTGAGACTTGATTTTAGTGTTCTGATCATGTCTGATGTGACGTTTTTTCCACGTGGAGTTTACCTGAAAATTGAGTCTCTAAGACTCGATTTATAATGTTTAAAGCACACCTTTTACACCTTCTCATCAGAGAGGAAAGATAGAGAAAAAAAAAAAAAAAACTCACCCATAGCACAGCAGCCACCACAATCACCTAAAATCCAACAACACCACCACCGCCAAATCTATACCCACAAACCTAAACAGACTGGACTTTGTCACCAGAGAAGAAAGATAGAAAAAAAAAAAAAAAAAAAAAACTCACCCACAGCATAGCAGCCACCACCATCACCTAAAATCCAAAAACACCACCACTACAAATCCATACCCAGAAACCCAAACAGACCGGACTCCGTCACCAGAGAAGTAAGATGGAGAAAAAAAAAAAAAAACTCATCCACAACACAGCAGCCACCACCGCCACCTAAAATCCAACAACACCACCATTGCCAAATCCATACCCACAAACCCAAACAGATTGGACTTTGCCACCAGAGAAGAAAGATAGAGAAAAAAAAAAAAACTCACCCATAGCATAACAGCCACCACCACCACCTAAAATCCAACAACACCACCACCGCAAATCCATCCCCACAAACCCAAACAGACAGGACTCCGTCACCAGAGAAGTAAGATAGAGCAAAAAAAAAAAAAAACTCATCCACAGCACAGCAGCCATCACTGCCACCTAAAATCCAACAACATCACCACTGCCAAATCCATACCCATAAACCCAAACAGATCGGACTTTGCCACTTAATGACCGACCAAAACCCAAACCCACACAACCCACAACCCACTCACCGTTTCCCAAAACCCAGTCATCGATACCGACAACCCAATCACCAATTCCACAATTCAATCACTGACTTCACAACCCAGTCATGGAATTCCACAACCCAGCCACTGATTCCCACAACTCAGTCATCAATTTCCATAACCCAACCATCGATTCATCGATTCCACAACCTAGCAACCACCGTGACCTATACCTCAACCTCGAACACAAACGCCGATGTCCACCACGTCGATCCCCACAAACCCACACCCTCCATGCCGGTCTGAGAGAAATGGACCGAGACAAAGAAAGGAGAGAACAAGCAGAGAGTGGGGAGAGAGAAAGAGAAGGTGTAAAGGGTGTGTTTTAAACATTATAGTTGTTTTATAAAGGGTGGACTTATAAATCGAGTTTTAGAGACTTGATTTTCAAGTAGACGCCACGTGAAAAAAATGCCACATTAGACATGATCAGAACACTAAAGTCGAGTTTCAAAAACTCGATTTTTAGGCCCAAAATCGAGTCTTTTACACTCGAGATGTTAGTAAAAAATATAGTTTGAAAGCAGTACCTACTAATTATATTATTTGGCAAATATTGTTAATTTCCAATATTGGCAAACATTGTTTGGCAAATATAGTTTGAATACAAACTACAAAAGAGAAGAGCAAGCAACCCAACAGTTCCTTCCCAAAGCAAAGCTTCACTCTCTCTCTCTCTCTCTCTCTCTCTCTCTCTCTAAAGTAAAATGTTTCAAATGAGAGAACCACCGATTCTCTGACACAGGAAGAATAACCATATTCCTTACGACATAGTGCTGAACATCATGGAAAGGTTATCGGTGAAATCAATGATGAGATTCAGGTGCGTATCTAAATCCATGGACTCCTTAATCACCAGTCACGATTTCATCTCCACCCACCTTAAAAACGTCATAAAAAATCATGATCATGAAAATGGTTATGTAACTCACATGCCCTCGTGGGAAACAAGTCACCCCTTGTGTTCATCTCCTCGTCCTGACACATCAGTCTGTACGGTCGCTTTCGATCGCACGTTTGATAGGATTTCCCAGGTTAGAATTCCCCTTGATTTTTATTTTAAGTGTGCCGAAATAGTGGGTTCATGCAATGGCTTATTGTGTTTATCCATTTTGGAGGGTGGTGTTATATATTTATGGAACCCCAGCATTAGAAAATTAAAGAGGTTGCCCGATACTTGCTTAGGAAAGTTAGAGTCTGTTAGACTCGGATTTGCCTATCATTCCGAGAATGATGACTACAAGGTTGTCGGGATTTCATCTGTTCCTTCTTTTGTACAAGAGATTGAGGTGTACACATTAAGTTCTGATTCATGGAGAAGGGTTGAAATCTCATTGACAAACAGTATTATCGTCTACCCTAACAAGCTTGAGCCAGCCCCATTTGTTAGTGGAGCTTTGCACTGGATGACACTTATCATAGATGGACAATGCCGCCTTCGGAGAAGGTATATTATGTCATTTGATGTCAAAACTGAGAAATTCAGCGAGCTAGCACTGCCCAATTATACTGACGATCCCTACTGTATTGCGTTATTCAAGGGGAAACTGGCTTTCACTACACTTGAAGAATATGGCTGCCAGTACTACATATGGGTGATGGAGAAGTATGGTGTGGTTGAGTCTTGGAATAAACTTTTTGTTGTACCATTTCAAAGAGCACCTTATTGCCTTGCCTTTACTGAGTATGGTTCACTTCTAGTTTCCTACTGCTACACCATCATTCCAATGAGGAATGAGGAGTTTAAGTTTGTATTGATTGACGCTGAAACTCTACATGAGAAGAAGGATCCTGATATCCAACATCCTTCATATGTTGCTACTTTCATGGAGAGCCTTGTTTTACTTAATAGAGCAAACTTGGTGTCTTACTAAACAGATGGTGGTGTGCATATGAGAATGAAGTCATTAGTGGTATGGATGAAGTGAAACCCTCGTTATTCCTTTTCCTTTAGTTCAGTAGTAGGCATGATAGTATTGCTAAAAGCATCATTTTTATGCCAAGTTTAGATTAACCTTTTGTGGCTGTATTACATATTAGTATTTGTAAGTGGATGGTTGTTGTGTACATTCCAAAGTCTGACGATGTTAACAAAAGCAATACTTGGCCAACTTAATCTTTCTTTGCTTGTGTGTCCCTTTGGTAGTGTTCAAAAAATTAGGTGTGCATTTGGATACCGCTTATTTTGCTGAAAACTGAAAACGATAAACAAATATATTTTGATTACTGTTCATTAATGAAATCACTACATGAACAGTGCAACAGGCATTGGACTTAAAAAAAAAAAAAGGCCAAAAACGCAAAACGTGGGACGTGGACGTGCAAACCAAACGGACACTAGATTTGAGCTCTCATGACTTTAATTTAGAAGAAGAAATGAAAAAAAAAAAAATGGATTGAAAAAAGCTTTGAAGCTGAGAATGTTGAAAGAGAGCAGCCATGTGCTTGTCTAATGAGCATGTTACCATTCCAATATCATGTTCTTACTTTCCTGATTTAAGTTACTTGGTCTTTGTTGGTTTGTGTGCTACATTAAACCTTAGTATTGATGACCAGAAGCTTATTTGTTTGACAGAGAATTGGTTACAACATTTGTGATCTCACTATGGCATCCAATCGTTGGCCTTTGAGAATTGTATCTAGTTGAGAAATGCTATTGACTCATGCTTAGCTGGGCTCAATCTCATGTTTATTGTCAAGGGATGTAGATTAACAAGTTTAAATGCTTAAATGAAGTGTTTCTGTTAGTACCGTTGTGTTCTTTCTCCTAAACAAACATGCTATGGTTTATACTACTAAGAATTTTTTTTTTAAAATGTGTTGAAAAGACTATCAATCTGCTTTTGGTTCTTGATTCTATTGCTAGTTACTACTGCTTGTGTAACTGTTTACATGTCGTCACCGTGGCTCCTTGACTTAGAGACCTCTGATTACATGTGTGGTGCTTTATGATTATTCATTGTATTCTGCATTTGATATCATCTATAATGCTTATCCACCTCTCGTAGTTCTTATTCTTGGTGGGTTCATTTTGTTTACCAGTTGGTCTCAACTTGTACTTCTTGTCATTTCATCAGTAAACTAGCAAAATTACTACCGATTGAAGAAATCAGTAAACCTGCAAAATTGCTTGTTGTTAGGAACCTAAAGGTTCCTAATGGGGATGAGTATGAATTATAAGGAGATTGATGGAAATTGTAGGAAAATTGGCTTAATTCGAGGTAGTCACCTTCCATAGAGAAAGAGAGAGATTAAGAGAGATAAAGCGAGAGATGCACTAATGCACTAAGAAGTTAGTTTATTCTTCAATTTATATCTCATATTGGATTACAATCATGTATTTATAAAAAACTAGCTCTAATCTTATTGGCCCACATAGCCTTATCCTATTGTAACTATTATTCCCCATGTGCATTAATAATTCCAACATGTGCTAAATGTGATTAACATGTGTATTAATAATTTCAATATGTGCTAAATGTGATTAACCATGTGTATTAATAATTTCAACATGTGTTAAATGTGATTAACATGCTTGGAATTCTAACTAATTAACTAACTAACTAACTAAATCTCAATACAACAATTATTATGCATATGCTTATAGCATTCCTAACATTTCCCTCCCCTTGAAAATACCTTGCCCACAAGGTGTTGTTGTGAAATAACATCTTCATCAAAGGAGATCTTCCAATGGACCAATACCGTTGTGACATTTTGATCACCATATTCATGTATTTCTCTTTGACAAGCGGTCCCGTGTACATGAAGGTTTCTTCTTTGTAGATCTTCAAACTTTGCTCGAATTCTTGAGCCTTCAATGGTTCTTCAATTTTCAAGGTCTCATTGATTCCTTGAACCTTGAAATATTCTTGTATCCTCAAGACCTGATTTGATTCTAGAGCCATTAAAATTGTTGGCACTTGTGTCTTGAATTCTTGGATCACCAATACTGGGATTGCCAATTCTTGAATCATAGACTTTTGAATGGAAGCTTCCATTGATGCATCAAGAATTGGTTCTTGAAAAATCATCATCTTTTCCTTTGTTGGTTCTTTGGACTGAACTTCAAAGGTTGCGTCTTCATGTATATCATCATCCACCTTGACACAAAAATCAACATCCCGTCTTGCAACAACGGTAGTAGATTCTTGGAACTTGATTTGCTCTTCAAGTTTCATTGAACCAAGAGATTGTAACTTCTCTTCCGTCATGTTCTTGAGACCTTCTTGCAATTTTGAGAGCTCTTTCTTCATGGCCATGTTAGATTCATCCAAGGCCTTCAACTTCTCTAAAATAGCCTCGTTAGATTTTGTCAAGGCCTTAGCCTTTTCCAAAACTTCATTCACCATTTTCAAGATTTCTTGTCAGTCAAATTCACCCATCTCAAGATCGATGGCTCTGATACCACTTGTTAGGAACCTAGAGGTTTCTAATGAGGATGAGTATGAATTGTAGGGGGATTGATGGGAATTGTATGAAAATTGACTTAATTCGAGGTAGTCACCCTCCATAGAGAAAGAGAGAGATTAAGAGAGAGAGAGGTAGATGCACTAATGCACTAACAAGTTGGTTTATTCTTCAATTGATATCTCATATTGGATTACAATCATGTATTTATAGGAAACTAGCTCTAATCTTATTGGCCCACATGACCTTATCCTATTGTAACTATTATTCCCCATGTACATTAATAATTCCAACATGTGCTAAATGTGATTAACATGTGCATTAATAATTCCAACATGTGCTAAATATGATTAACCATGTGCATTAATAATTCCAACATGTGTTAAATGTGATTAACATGCTCGAAATTCTAACTAACTAACTAAATCTCAATACAACAATTATTATCCATATGCTTATAGCATTCCTAACATTTTCTTCCCCTTGAAAACACCTTGCCCACAAGGTGTTGTTGTGAAATAACATCTTCATCAAGGGAGATCTTCCAATGGACCAATACCGTTGTGACATTTTGATCACCATATTCATGTATTTCTCTTTGACAAGCGGTCCCGTGCACATGAAGGTTTATTCTTTGTAGATCTTCAAACTTTGCTCGAATTCTTGAGCCTTCAATGGTTCTTCAATCTCCAAGGTCTCATTGGTTCTTTGAACCTTGAAATATTCTTGTATCCTCAAGACCTCATTTGATTCTAGAGCCATTAAAATTGTTGGCACTTGTATCTTGGATTCTTAGATCACCAATACTGGGATTGCCAATTCTTGAATCATAGACTTTTGAATGGAAGCTTCCATTGGTGCATCAAGAATTGGTTCTTGGAAAATTATCATCTTCTTCTTTGTTGGTTCTTTGGACTGAATTTCAAAGGTTGCGTCTTCATGTATATCATTATCCACCTTAACACAAAAATCAACATCCCGTCTTGCAACAACGGTAGTAGATTCTTGGAACTTGATTTGTTCTTCAAGTTTCATTGAATTAAGAGATTGTAACTCATCTTCCGTCATGTTCTCAAGACATTCTTGCAATCTTGAGAGCTCTTCCTTCATGGCCATGTTAGATTCATCCAAGGCCTTCAACTTCTCTAAAATAGCCTCGTAGAGGTTCCTAATGGGGATGAGTATGAATTGTAGGGGGATTGATGGGAATTGTAAGGAAATTGACTTAATTCGAGGTAGTCACCCTCCATAGAGAAAGAGAGAGATTAAGAGAGATAAAGCGAGAGATGCACTAATGCACTAAGAAGTTGGTTTATTCTTTAATTCATATCTCATATTGGATTACAATCATGTATTTATAGGAAATTAGCTCTAATCTTATTGGCCCACATGACCTTATCCTATTGTAACTATTATTCCCTATGTGCATTAATAATTCCAACATGCATGTGCTAAATGTGATTAACATGTGCATTAATAATTCTAACATGTGCTAAATGTGATTAACATGCTTGGAATTCTAACTAACTAACTATCTAACTAACTAACTAAATCTCAATACAACAATTATTATCCATATGCTTATGGCATTCCTAACACTTGTATTGTGTTTGTTTATTGATCTTAGGGCTATACTGGTGAGCAATAAAGTGTTGTGAAAATATTTCAAACATGTAGCACAAATCTTGATAAATTGATAATAAATATCTGTTCTCAGAGCTTGAGAAAGTTTGAAAGGAGAATTGAACAAGATAGGTAGAAGAAAGGAGACTAGAGGGGATGCCCAAGCAACTTATCCCCTTGGACCTAGGAGAAGAGAATGGTGGTCCGCTTGAATGTAGGATAAGAGTTTGCATATTGTAGCACCTGCTAGTTTACAGAAAGAAGGGAGTTACTGACCTGTAGAACACCATGTTGTGATTTAATTGTGCTTTATAATCTTTTAAAATCCATTGAACATGATAATTAATACACTAGAAAGAATGCTGACTTTACTTTCTTTCCTATTACCTCTGAATTTTAGGAGCTACATCTTTATCAATATAATTGGGTGTCACTCTGTTTTTACAATTTACTGGTCTGCTTACATTTATATTTGTCTTCTATTTTAATTATTCATATTTGCCTTCATTTTGCTTTTGAAGTGCCTGATTATATAAAATAGGAATTTTTATTCCACATTCTGGATGGATTTGCTTTTGGGGAAAATGGAGGAATCGTGATCTGCTTCATTATCTTCACCTTGTGCTTTGCTTTGAGGCTATGTCTAGTTTAAAGGTGAATTTTGGGTAAAGAATGGGATGGATTCAGTGGGGGAGGTTGGTGGAAGGGGAGATGGCTGGTACTCTGGGTTGAAAAGTGAAATTTCGCCTATATTTTAGGTTGTGTTACCGCTAATATTCTTCTATAAGTATCGGGCAGTGTGGTAGGTTGTTAACGAGGAGATGGCCAGAATTTTGGGTTTTAAGGTAGCTTCTTTGGCTACATATCATTCAAGATTTTCATGAACATGGGGTACAAGCCTTTTTTGATTAATTTCTTTATAATATATTTTTTGTTCAAGATTTTATTGAGGGTCCTTGTTTATATTTGTGGCTGTGCTGTAAGCAATTTTAAAGTAGAGGTTGGGGTGGTGGTGGTTTGGAAGATGCTGTGTGTTTGTGTGTGTAAAGAGGCCATATTACTCTTATAAGATAATAAAATCACTCTTTTGAACTTATCAACCTTACCTGTTAATACGACAAATATGTTGGAAATGAAGTGTGTTGCAGTAAAGGAATGAGTGAGAGAAGAAGAAGAAGAAGAAAACGAGGATGCATCAGAAAGGAATGATGCACCAAAAGTTGAGGAAGTGCAAAATGAAATCAATCTAATTTGAATATCCCGATCTGTACTACAATGATATGTATTTATACTTGTGTCTACTGTCTATGCATGTATTGAAGCCAAAATAATATTGTCAGCTGTATAATCTGTTGTTACAATACATAACAGTAGGTGTAGTGGACTTCAAGTAATTCTAACCATCATAATTAGCACTACTGTAGAAACTGTCTTCATCCAATGATACTATGATAGTCGTTTAGCATTATATCATAGGGAGGGAACGATTGCTTGCACTGCTAGATATAAATTTCTGATGCTTTGGACGACATGTAGTGTGCTTAGTTGTCTCCATGCTTGACAAAGATTGACCTGTTGAATTTGTGTGAGTTGCCGTTTAATGGCATAATCACTGCATGATGTTGTGCAACATGTCGTATTGTCTCAACAATGGATAGGATGGAGAAGTTGAAGCAAGTCTTCTTTTGGGTAGTGTGAGTGACAAGTACATTTGCTTTTTATATGGTTGGAAGGATGTCCTTACTCCAGTCAAGACTCAAGAGGCTCCGATATTAGAAAATCTGGCCTTAGTGGTGCTCTGTGGAGTCAACAATGCAAAGTTGTCAATTTATGGTGAGAGTAATATCACTTTTATATGGGTTCACTGTTGATACTATTTTAGTTATACATCAATCACAACTTTGATACATAAGTTGGGTTTAAAATTGGACGTGTTCCTAGACATGGATTACCTTCTTCTTAATTTTATATTAGTAAGAGTTTGACTTTCAATGTAATTAATTTTTTTACAACTTAAGTAATAAAATATGTTCATAAATCACAAAAATATAATTTAGAAAGTTGTCCATTTCAATGATAAGAGTACATATATTGAATTAAAAATTTTCAAAGTAATTTTCAAATTCCTCTCCCTATATGTTTGTATGCGTGCGTGTGTTCCAATGAGTGTGTGTAGGCACACATGTGTGTGTGTTTTGGATTTATGTATATACTATTACTACCACCTCCATCAAAATTTTGAGAAAAAAAAATTAATATGAAATATATTGATATAGAAGAAAGCCAAAAAATGCATGTTCAAGAGAATGAAACTACCTTAAATTAAAAGTAAAATAACAACTTTGCTTAAAGTTGTGTAATCACCATATTTCTTAGTTTGGCCTTAATTTTCAATTGATTAAGATAAGATTGTTACTTACTTAAATATTATAATTGTTAAAAGACCAAAAACGTAAATCTACAATAATACTAAAGAAGCTATTTAATTCTATTTTATTAAGAAGGGACACATGCCATCTATCTTTTTTTCCTTCCTTGCTAGACCAATTGAATTCTTGGAAAAGTTAGATGTAATTTTTGAAACTAAATATTTATATAATTGGTACATAATTTAAATAAATTTAGGGAGGGGGGGGTGTTATAGGTCCGGGGCCATGACCTCCTTATTGGTCTTTATATGGGGTCTCTCTCTCTCTCTCTCTCTCTCTCTCTCTCTCTCTCTCTCTCAACAGTTATGATATAGAGGCGATGCCAATTAGAATTTTCTTACTTTTGCTCCAACAAAAGATCGATGACCCACAATAGATATAACCAAAGTGATGAATTGGTCATGTAGTGTATAAAACAGAGGAAAACCATAGACCACTTATCTTTTGGGGGGAATTCCTTTTAGCTTTGACTCTAACCCTTATAGAAATGTCCACCCTACCTCTTTATTAATTAGCTGCGAAGATGGACTTGAAAACCTGATTGAAAATGGTCCTTGACAAATTATAGTGCCGCCACCTAGATATTAAATCACTAGCAGCAAAGCCCTAAAGCCCCGAAACTCATTTATTATTATTTTTTTAATCCAATTCATTTATTATCCATGAATTATTATCCATTTATTACCCATGGATACCCGAATATCAACATTAGACTAATACAACTACTTGCCTTAGTCAATCCAATCTCTGGACCTCTTTTTCTTCTTTTCGGGGACTAGAATGACAGAAAACACAAATGCCTAAATTAATTTTAGTTCAATGCAGTTTCTGAGCAAGAGCTGCAAATGAAATCAACTTAGGAAAGATATATACATAGTTGGAAGCAATTCATAAGGAGCCAACAATGACTGAAATAACACCCCATTTCATAGCTTAGTCCTTCTTTTTAGAAAATCAAATAGAATAAGATTCCTAGCATCCAACAAAAACTAAATTTCTTTCCCAAATAACATAGAATATTAGGAAGATAAAAAAAAAAAGCTTCCCTTTCAGAATTAGAAAGGAGGCAATAACACAAACATGAAATAGGAATCTCTACCTTAACCTTACAAAAAGTACACCAACAGTGAAAACCCATCATAGCAAAAACTAAAAAAATTCCCATTTCCCACACAACAAAACCTCAATTTTCAAAAAAAAAAAAAAAAAAAAACCAAAAATCAAATCAAACCCATTACAAAGTAAGCCAAAAGCAACAAAACCCAGAAGAGAAAACACCAAAAGCAACACGTGGATCACCAGGATCAAACCCATGCAAGCTGCCCCAACCAACAACCAATTAGAAAATCAAAAAGGGAAAGTAAGAAGAAAAAGAAAATGATACCCTGAAGAAGGAGCTTCTGAATAGTCTCATTGGGATCCATGGAACACTCCTTAAGCATTGCATAAATCTCTTACTCACTGGGATTCACGAAACAGAGAGACAGAGTGACGGTGAGGAGAGCTTTGAGAGTGAGAGTGACGGTGAGGATAAGGAGAGACAGAGAGAGTGTCTGAGTGTGAGTGACAGTGAGTGAGACTGTGAGAGAGGTTTAGGTTTTTTAGAAACAAGGTAATATTTTGGGTCATCCCAAAATGAAATACAAGACCAACAATTTGGGATAAAGGAAGTAATAAACTGTATAGCTACTCACGTTTTAGTCACGTGTTAACAGTTAGTTATTAGAAGATTAGGCAGTTACTAGATTCTGTTAGTTTGTTAATTACCCTCTGTTTTGGGAATATGTATTAGAACCACAGAGCCTTAATCCCAATGACGTTCATTGCGATATCAAATCTTTGAGGTTGTTCCTTGGAGTTAGTCAGAGGTACTAGTGTTCATTGTTCGTGAAGGGTTTCTTATAGAAAGAGTTCAAAAGTTATGCAGCAATAAGTTCAACTATTGGTAATGTCCAAAGACAAAAGTTTAAGATGCTCTGGTAGAGATTGAAGGTGAGGAGGGAGAAGAGCGGGAACCAATTGAATGTCCTCGTAAAATATATACCTTAAAAATGTATAAATTTTCAAAACTATTCTCATTAATTTAAGCTATAAAAAAAGAATGACATTTAATTTTTAAAAAGAAGGCAATATTTTGGGTCGTCTCAAAGTAAAATATAAGACCAACAATTTGGGACGAAGTAATAACCTGTATAACTACTCACATGTTAGTCATGTGTTAACAATTAGTTATTAGAAGATTGGGCAGTTACTAGATTCTGTTAGTTTGTTAATTACCCTCTGTTTTGGGAATATGTATTAGAACCTATAAATACCATTATTTGAATCAATGGGAAATGACAATAATGTGAGAGAACTCAGAATCAAGCAATAATGTCTATTGAAGCTCTAGCAATGGCAGGTGTCGATTATGCAGAGTGTGGAATTCACCTTAAAGACATGGAAAGAAGTGCATGGGAACAGCCACCACCATATTTGCGGGCCGATGAGGAAAGTCCGAACTTTGGAAATGGGGAAAAGGGTGCTGACATGTTAATTGTTAACATGTGCAGTGGGCAACAAAAGAAGCAAGCATGCAAGAAAGGGCAGAAGCATGTCACAAAGAACAAGAACTTCATTTAAAAATGAGAGATTTAATGTATTAGAAGTGTAAAAACTGTGATATTGTACACATGTACGTACGTACGTACGTATGTATGTTAGGTTTTAGATTAGAAGATTCAATGACAATGTAATAATCAATGAGTCTGTAATATGTCATTCAACGTTCAAGAATAAATTATATACATGTAGTTAAAAGAAATCATTTTGCTTGAATTTCGATTATTTTTCAATCAACTCTCGATCGATCAAACTAGATTTCAACAGACTTTCAGTATCTTCTTTGAAAGATGACTTTACCAGAACATAGAATTTCTATTTCACAGACACTAAAATGACTTTCCAAGCAAGTGTTTCAGAAATGTGGACAATCAATAAGAAAAACAACCAAAATATGATATTGAGCAGACAAATATAATAAAAAATTGTAAAACTCTAAGCTAGTGGGCTCACAGTCTCACATACAAACAAAGAACCAAAAAATGAAATAGCCATGAAGAAGCATAGATTGAATTTCCAGCAAATGAATCAACAAAGAATAGATTTTCTTCACCATAAGATATGCAAAGAATAGATTTCTCCAACAAGTGAATCAACAAGCCTAGATAGACCAAGAATTTAACCAAAAAACGTGATAGATAAATACCCAAAACGAGTATGTCAAGGGATATGCCTGAAGCTTCTTTAGAGGAAAAAAATAAGTTCCAACAGACGAGCCATGAGATAACCAAAAAACTACAAAAAGTCCATTTCAACCCAGAATCGAAAATCGAAACCCCGCGTTTCAAATTGAACACTGAAACAAAAATCGAATCCCCAAAAACAAAAATCAAAACAAATAACTATAAAAACTTACTGGTAGTCTGAGGAGGGAGACGTATTTGACGAGGGAGAGCTGATTGACGGCGGAGATTGAGTGGAAGAGGATGCTGGAAGGGGAGTCGGTGAGGCCGTTGGATGGGTTGGGTTTGGAAGAGGAGGAGTTGGTGAGGCCGAAGAGTCGGTGAGAGCAGGGAAAGTGAGGGAGTCGATGGCGGAGTCGAAGCGAGTGAGAGAGCAGGAAGGAGTCGATGGAGGAGCAGGTGGAGATGATTTAGGGTTGAGATCGAGCAAATTTAGGGATTTTTTTTGCGTTTTTATTTATACGAAATGGTGAGCTGCATTTTTTAAAAACGCAGCCCCAGACATGTACGAGCTGCGTTTAATCAAACGCAGCTTGTACATATCTGGAGCTGTGTTTAACAAATGCAGCTCCACACATGTACGAGCTGTGTTTGCTCAAACGCAGCTTTAATAGGTCTGGAGCTGCGTTTAACAAACGCAGCTCCACACATGTACGAGCTGCATTTGCCTAAACGCAGCTCTAAGCGCCTGTGGAGCTACGTTTTTTAAACGCAGCTCCAGACATAATGAAAAAAAAGAAAAAAAATTACTTGGAGCCGCGTTTCTTTAAACGCGGCACCAGTCCAACCCAGCCAAACGCAACTTTAACACCCAAAAACGCAGCTTCAGAGCAAGTCTATAGCCGCGTTTTTAAAACGCGGCTATACATCCAGGGGTCGAGCTGCGTTTTTCATAAACGCAGTTCGAAATGGGGTCTGTAGCTGCGTTTTACAGAAACGTAGCTCAAAAACACGGCCCAAAAACGCGTTTTTTGCAGTGACACTTTTCTCCTGCTGTGCTTTTATGTTTCCTTACAAAACTTTAAAACTGTCAATGAGACTACTACAAATAAAACACTTATGCCAGTAAAAGTGAAGAAGCATGACCCGTGGTAATAATATCATTTACTAAATCCATTAATTTCTTCAAAAGCTTCTATATCTCATTATTTCTATCCTAACTATTTGGTTTTCGCAAAGATTTGATTTCCGTATCTAAAATTTGCATGAAGTTTGTTTTCATCTAGAAACTTTAAAAATATATGTTTTTTTTTTTCCCTAAATGATTGAAAATGTTACATTTTTTTTTATTTATCCTTATATCTAGTCCCGTTAACTTTTATCATACATGTTTAACTAGGTAACATTATCTTTAGCAGTAGTGAATTGACATGTATGACACGGTTCAATTACATTTATATAAAAAAAGAAGAAGAAAGAAAATAGACAACATATGGTTAACTAGTCACATAAAAGTATTGGTCTTTAAAGTTTAAGAATGATTTTTTTTTTCTTTATAAAGTTTAACGACAAAAAAGTGTAATGTTTTCATTAGTTTAGAATTTTTTTAAAAAACAAAAACTTTAAAGTTTAGGAATTAAAAATAAACATCGTACAAATTTTAGGGGCAAAAAAAAAAAAGTTGCATAAAAGTTTTCAAATATGCAACTATTTGTTTTCATAACTTACTAAACAAATGGCAACATGGGGATGGATTAGGGATGCTTTGTCCCCTCCTCAGGCATAGAAAACTATTTTGAGGCGAGAGTCGACAGGTTTGGATTTGTATAAATGTTGTTATTTTATCATCTAAAAAACTATTTTATTTATTAAATCATCCTACTTTACAATACACTCATCATCCCAATTTTTATTTTAACATAGAACCCATTAAAATAATAATAGCCCCATCACACGCGCTTTGCACGTGCGATGAGACTCTTTTTTTTTTTTTTTTGAGTTTAATCAAATTTTCAATTTGAATTTATCTACCGTTATTGAGATTACACTAAAATGGATTTTTAAGAAACTAAAATTTAGAATTTGAAAAAGAGTAAATTGCTGGGTTTAGTGTGTGTTAGTTTTTAGGAAAAAAAATGTATTAAACGTGCGTGAGATATATTTAAAGCCAAAATGCAAAACTCACCCTCTAAGTTTCACTATTTTTCATTTTAGTCCTTCATTGCATTCAGTTATTTTAGTCTTTAAGTTTCAAAACTCTTTAATTTGGTCCTCCTTTAAATAGCCATCCATTTTGCCGTTAACACCCCAAAACGACACCGTTTTGGACTGATTTTAAATTTTAACTATTTATTTCTTAATTTTTAAAAAACGTTAATGAATAAAAAACTAGAAATTAAAAATAAAACCCAACCCCCAAGTTATTCCACCGCGGGGAGGGAAGGGGATGACAACCAAGAAGGCATAGGGAGGAAAGAGGACAATTGTGAAATAAATTAACAATGTAGTTTTGGCGAATAGGGGTTTGGAGGCTGATGATGAGGCGGTGGAGACGGTGGTAGTGTATGTCGTAGATGTTAGAGAGCTAAGAGTCAACTATGTGAGAAGTATGGGTAATGAAGGTTTTGATTTGGTTGGAGTTGAGTGTGACTCCGAAGAGGTCATGGGTGTGCGTCTTGGTTCACTTCATGGTCAAAAATATTCATAGCCATAGTGGTGAAAAAGAAAAAGAAAAAAAGTTTAAATAATCTATATTTAAATAGAGAGTGTGCTAATTTTTAGGAAAAAAATATCTCGGGTAGTTTTTTTTTATATTAATTTTGTTGAATTATAATTTTAATCCTATTTTTTAGATAAATATTATTTAATTAGATTATGGGTATTTTGACATTTTTTGACATCATAATTGACTTTCTGATTCCTCTTAATGCATAGAGATAATTACACTAAAAAAATAATATAAAAAACTATCATTTTTATAGGTTTCAGTTAGTTCAACTGATAAAATATCTGATTTTAACTAAGAGATCAAATTTTTATTTATTTATGATTTATTTATGTTTTAGGACGTAAATTGCTAAAATGGCAATTTGGAGTTGTGCTAAGAGTATTGTTAGTGGGCAGGGTAATGGTATATGTTGAGGAATTTACAATTCAAAGAATAAAAAAAGCCAACATCACGTTTTGTGTCAATCTTGTATCCTAAAAAAATTTAGAATTGTAGTACCATCACCAATTTGTGATGGTACTGTAGCACAATTCTAAAAGAAAATAATATTTTTTATTCATTCCTCTCTCCTTCCTCTTTTTGTCTCATGTCTCAATTTCTGTCCTTCTCTTCGTGTTTCATTTCTAGCTTTTGTTTATGTTTTAAAATATATTATTTTGTTATACAAATAAATTATTTTAATATGTTATATTGTAAAATTAAAAATTAAAAAAATTATAAAATAATATAGCTAATAAAATAATTTTTTAATATGGTAAAATAGAATTAGATGTCATTCACCTTTTGAGTGCTCCAATGCTCTTGTTAGCTTTAACATTATTGAGATACTCTATAAATAATTGAAGTCCGAACCCACTACAAAAGCTGTGCTTTCTTTTTCTTTTCTTTTTTTTCACTTTTTTTTTTTTTTTTTGGAGAAAACAAAAGCTGTACTTAACTGAGTGTTTTTGATTATCCTATTCCAAATAATACTAGAGAAAAGCAAGCCAGCAAGTACCAAAGCTACATTCAATGGAGAAAGACTAGTCTAGTCTTGTTAGTCAATCTAGTAGTAACCCCAGAGTCTGAGTATTCTTCGATCTGTGTCTTTAACCCTTTACCTCTCACTCTCTGAGTCTTGGGTATCTCTAAAAAAAAATGTCCCAAATGAGAGAACCACCGATTCTTCTAAGGAGGAATACCCATCTTCCGTACGACATCGTACTCAACATCCTGGCTAGCCTACCGGTGAAACCAGTGATGAGATTCAGGTGCGTATCCAAATCCTTGTACTCCTCAATCACCACTCACGATTTCATCTCCACCCACCTTAATAATATCAAAAATGATCATGATCATGATCATGACAATGGTTATGTCATACACATGCCCTTGTGGAAAACAAGTCACCCTATGTGTTCATCTCCTCATCCTGACACACTAGTCTGTACGGTCGCTTTCTATCGCACGTTTGATAGGATTTCCGAGGTTAGAATTCCCTTTGATTTTGATTTTAAGGGTTTCCAACTAGTGGGTTCGTGCAATGGCTTATTGTGTTTAGCCACTTTTAATAATGTTATATATTTGTGGAACCCCAGCATTAGAAAATTCAAGAGGTTGCCCGATACCTGCTTACAAAGTAATAATTCTGCTATACTCGGATTTGCCTATCATTCTGAGAATGATGACTACAAGGTTGTCAGGATTTTACATATGTCTAGGGATGTACGTACGATTGAGGTGTACACATTAAGTTCAGATTCATGGAAAAAGGTTGGAATCTTGTCTACTAAGGCTAACTTCTGCTACGGAAATTCTCTTTTGCCAGCCCCATTGGTTAGTGGAGCTTTGCACTGGCTGGCATTTATCAAAGAGGGAGAAAGGACTAACTGGAGGGATTCTATTATTTCATTTGATGTCAATACTGAGACATCCAGAAAGCTAGCACTGCCCTATGATTCTGACTATGCCTACCGTATTGCATTATTCAAGGGGAAATTGGCTCTCATTACACATAACCGATATCACTACCAATACTCCATATGGGTGATGGAGGAGTATGGTGTGGTTGAGTCTTGGAATAAACTTTTTGTTGTACCATTCCAAAGAGCACCTTATTGCCTTGCCTTTACCGAGTGTGGTTCACTCCTAGTTTCCTACATCTACTTTAATGATCTAGTAGGGAGTCAGGGATTTAAGTTTGTATTGATTGACGCTGAAACTCTACATGAGAAGAAGGATCCTGATATCCAATGTCCTTCATATGTAGCTACTTTCATGGAAAGCCTTGTCTTACTTGATTATGGAGCAAACTTGGGGTTTTACTAAACAGATGGTGGTGTGCCTATGAGAATGAAGTCATTAGTGGTATGGACGAAGTGAAACCCTTGATATTCCTTTTCCTTTAGTTCAGTAGTAGGCATGATAGTATTGCAAAAAGCTTCATTTTTATCCCATGTTTACATTAACCTTTTGTGTATATATTGCATATTAGTATTTGTATGTGGATGGTTGTTGTGTACATTTAACCTTAATATTGATGAAGCTAATATATAGACAGGGAATTGGTTTCAATATATGTGATCTTGCTATATCATCCAATCTCTTGCCTTTGAGAGATGTATCCAGATAAGAAATTCTGAAATCTCTAAAACTGACGATGTTGAAAAGGAGCAGCCAAGTGCTTGTCTAGTGAGCAAGTTACCATTCCAATATCATGTTCTTACTTTCTTGATTTTAGTTACTTGGTCTTTCTTTGTTTGTGTGCTACGTTAATTCATTAAACCTTGATATTGGCGACAAGAAGCTTGTTTGTTTGACAGAGAATTGGTTCCAACATATGTGATCTTGCTATGTCATCCAATCTTTGGCCTTTGAGAGTTGTATCTAGATAAGAAATGCTATTGTCTCATGCTTAGCTGGGCTCAATCACATGTTTGTTGTCAAGGGATGTGGATTAACAAGTTTAGGTGCTTAAAAGATGTGTTTCTGTTAGTACCATTGTGTTCTTTCTCCTAAACAAACATGCTATGGTTTATACTACTAAAAACAAATATGTGTTGAAAAGACTATCAATCTGCTTTTGGTTCTTGATTCTATTGCTAGTTACTACTGCTTGTGTAACTATATACATGTCAACACTGTGGCTCCTTGACTTAGAGACCTCTGATTGCATGTGTGGTGCTTAATGCTAATTCACTGTATTCTGCATTTGATATCGTCTATAATGCATATCCACCTCTTGCAGTTCTTATTCTTGTTTAGTTCTCTTTGTTTACCAGTTGGTCCCTACTTGTACTTTTTTGTCATTTTATCAGTAAACTTGCAAAATTACTACCTATTGAAAAAATCAGTAAACCTGTAAAATTGCTTGTATTGTGTTTGTTTATTGATCTTAGGGCTATGCTGGTGAGCAATAAACTGTTGTGAAAATATGTCAAACATGTAGCACAAATCTTGATAAATTGATAATAAATATCTGTTCTCAAAACATGAGAAAATTAGAAAGGAGAATTGAACAAAATAGACAGAAGAAAGGAGACTAGAGGGGGTGCCCTTGCAACTTATCCCCTTGGACCTAGGAGAAGAGAATGGTGGTCCACTTGGCAATAGGTGGACTGGTTGAGATGATTTTATTAGAACTTACTGAAAAGAATGGTTAATTTACTGGTTTTCATATTACCTCTGAATCTTAGGGGCTACCTCTTTTTAAATATAACCAGGTGTCACTCTGTTTTTACAATTTACAGGGCTGCTTTACCTTTATTTGTGCCTTCTATTTTAATTATTCATATATTGCCTTCATTCTGCTTTTGAAGTGCATGATTATATAAAATGGGAACTTTTAATCCACATGTTGGACAGATTTGCTATTGGGGAAAATTGAGGAATCATGATCTGCTTCATTATCTTCTCTTTGCGCTTTGCTTTGAGGCTATGTCTAGTTTGAAGGTGATTTTTGGGTAAAGAATGAGATGGTTTCAGTGGGGGAGGTTGGTGGAAGATGAGATGGCTGGTACTCTTGATTGAAAGGTGAAATGTTGCCCATATTTTAGGATTTATTACCACTAAGGTTCTTGTATAAATATCGGGGCAGTGTGGTAGCTTGATAACGAGGATATGGCAAGAATTTTGGGTTGTGAGGTAGCTTCTTTGGCAACATATCATTCAAGGGTTTCGTGAACTTGGGGGACAAGCCTTTTTTGATTAATAAATTTTGTTATTTATAATTTGTAGATTATTCAAGATTTTATAGAGGGCCCTTGTTTATATCTGTGGCTGGGTTGAAAGCAATTTTAATTTTTAAAGTAGAGGTAGAGGTGGTGGTGGTTTGGAAGATGCTGTGTGTATAAAGAGGCCATATTACTCTCATAAGATAATAAGATCACTCTTTTGAACTTGCCAACCTTACCTGTTCATATGGCAAATATGTAGGAATGTAGTGTGTTGCAGTGAAGGATGCATCAGAAAGAAAGGAAGGATGCACCAAAAGTAGAGGAACTGCAAAATAAAATCAATCTAATTTGAATACCCCAATCTGTACTACAATGATACGTATTTATACTTAATCTACTATCTATGCATGTATTGAAGCCAAACTAATATTGTCAGCTGTAGAACTGTTGTTACAATACATAACAGTAAGTGTAATGGACTTAAAAGTAATTCAAATAATCTTAATTAGCACTACTGTGGAAACTGTCATCATTCAATGATACTACTACAGTCGTTTAGCATTATATCATAGGGAGAGAATGATTGGTTGCGCTGCTAGATATAAATGTCTGATGCTTTGGACGACATGTAGTGTGCTTAGTTGTCTCATTGCTTGACAAAGATTGACCTATTGAATTTGTGTAAGCTGTCGTTTAATGTCATAATCACTGCATGATCTTGTGCAACATGTGGTATTATCTCGACAATGGATAGGACGGAGAGGTTGAAGCTAGTCTTCTTTTGGGTAGTGTAAGTGACTAGTTCATATGCTTTTTATATGGTTGGAAGGATGTCCTAAACTTTATATTTCTATGCAAGTTAATGGCAAACTTAATGTGAGGGTACAAAGTGTAACAAAAGTCATAGTTTCAGGTGGAAAACATGTATTCAAAAAATTTAAGGTGCAAAGTGTCGTTTAGGGTATAGTTTAGGATTATAAAGTATAATTTCTCTTTTTATTTTTATATTAGTAAGAATATGACTTTTAATGTTAGACCCGTACGTTGTGCATGATAATTTTTAGGTAAAACAATATTTTAGTTTCTAAACTTTGTAAAGAACTAAAAAAAAAAAAATTATCATATTTTTTATAATCTTGTTTATATCGCGTCTTACCATTATTGCATATTTATTGGTTGATAATTTGCATGACATAGACATTAAATAAGAGGTAAGAGTGTTAATTAGATTTTTTTTTATAAGTCATGGTATGTGGGTGTGGGTGTGGGTGTGGGTGTATAAAAGGTTAAATGAAATGTAAAAAAATGAGATTATAAAAATTTTCAACTTTATTTCTAATAGAATTGCTAAATTACTGAAGAACATTTCATTTTTAGTTATGATGGAAAATATAATTTCCCTAGTTATAGTTTGATTAGTTTTAAGTTTAAATTTTGTATTATTATATTTAATTGTTGATTATTGATTTAATTAAGTGAATGCAGTGGTTGATTTTATTGCACTTTAAAGTTTTCAATGTCTTCTATATAGTCATTTCTATTTTATTTCTTACTCTTCTTGACTACTTTTTTATTTTCCAAATAATGGTTATTATTGACGTTTGATTTCATTTCATTTTATTTTATTTTTTCTTTCATCATTCATACTTGATTACTTTGTATGTTCCCTCGCTAGTTGTAGTTTTTATGGTTATTAATAAGAAATAGATATCATGGATGACTTAAATAGTTATTGATGTCGTTATATTAATGGTATATCAAAGGTTTTTTTTTTTTTTTCCCCTTTCTGAATTTTCAAGAAAATATTAAATGCATTTCTCTAGTTTGGTCTCAATCAATTAAGATATCAATAATATCTTAACGGAAGTAATAATGAGCATTCCCATAAATAAAAAAAAAGAAGTAATAATGAGCATTATTTTATTTTATTTTTTTAATGTATGAAGCGGTTAGGTTAATGGTATGTCAAAGTTAAAAAATAAAAATAAAAAAAAAACTCCAAGGAAATGTAAAAGGCTTTTTTTTTTTGAAAAAAGAAATGGGAACTTTTTGAATTGTAGAAATATGATTTTTTTTAATTACCTTGTTTATAGACTTTATTATTAAGTTATAATCATCTAAATTATAGTAAACCACACAAGACAAACATGTATAGATGATTTTTTTTTTGATTACTCATGAATCATTATTTCATTGTTTACTTATAAATATTTACATTAAGTTTTTTTTTTTAATCTAAATTAAAATAGATGAATATGTAGAGATAAAATCATATGAAATGTTAAAATTATCCAAAATGAACGTTTAACATTGATAGATATGTGTTTTTTGAAGACTAAAAGTTTGCTTGATTGTTTTACCTGGAATTATATAGCTATGCAAATAATGTTGCAAATGGTTCTATCATTTGCAAGCTATCAAGTTTGGTGGACTTACATGAACTCATGTTTTGTGACAACCTTTTTTTTTTTTTTTTTTTTTTTTTTTTTTTTTTCCAGAAACAACTTAAGAATATTAAAACTTAAGTTATCACATGTGGCAACTGTAAAACACATCAGTGATATGAAAATAAAAAAGTTTAAATTTTTAAAAAGTATTTTTAGTCGATTGTAATATAAAACATTTTTTTTTTCTCTCAATATTTTATGTAACTTTTCCCATAAGATCAATATTGTTGGCATCCTTTAAAGATGATACATAATATTTTTGAAAAGAAGAAGAAGAAATAGCCATGATGCTAACACAAAATATAAAATTATTAAGTTTGCGTGATTTAAATTTGTGGCAAAAAAATTAATATATCTATGATAGAGGTTTTTATCTAAATGATATATAATAGTCCTTTTTTTTTAGTCTTGATTTAAAAAGTCCATTCTCAATAGCCTTATAAGACTACAAATCACTCAATCTATAGGCCTAGACACATTCAAAGAGTCCTATTTAAATTATAAATTATATGACTCTCTATCACACAAATATTTTAATTCTCCTAATATATGGTAAAAAGAAGGCAAGTGTGTGTCTAGCCATTTTCTTGATTTGTGCTGCATAAGTATGGATGATGTGATTGAATTTAAATGTTATATAAAATAAGGTAAGAAGAAAAAAAGAGTAAATATATAACAATAAATATCAAATTATCTAAGTCATTTTATGTAATATAATAATATAATATTATTATATACTATATGTATAATGTAGTACGATAATATTTAATAAATAAGAGAATAGAAAAGATAACAGCTTAAAACACAAAACTAAATTGTATCAACCTAAAGTAGAATTCTAATTAACATAAAAATTCATCAACTTAAGTATGGATGCAATAAAAAAAATGAAAAACAAATAGAGAGAGAGAGAGAGAGAGAGAGAGAAGTAATCCTTTTTATGTGAGAAAACTATGCATAGAATGAAAAAGAAAATGTTAAATTTATAGTAATACGTTAAGAATAAGAAGAGTCAAAATAAAGAAAAATAAAATGGTAAATAATGAATGATATTAAAGTAGAAAGTAGTGGGAAGAAGAAGAGGTAAAAGGGAGAGAGAGTTTTGGAAAATTAATTACAAAAATAATGGTTAAAAGATGAAAGTTCAAATAGTGTATAAAACACCAATGAATGTTTAGACTCCCAACTCATAAATTACCAACACAAGCTTATAATCAAATAATGTATGTGTGGAATATGAAAATAAGCTAAAATATAATTGGTAAAATAATCTAAACTGAAATTAATCACAACCATAACAGTAATTAAAAGGCAAAGATTGAGGGAAGAGAGATGCAAACATAAAGACAACATAGCGATGTGTTATCGAAGAGGAAACCGAAGTCCTCGGAAAAAAACTTCTCCGCCACCCTCTAAACGGTCAATAATCCACTAGAAAATAAAGTTGGGATACATGACTTGCAGAAGACCTTCCAAGCCTAATCTACCCAGTGCACCTAAGCCTTCCAAGCTTCTTGCTTCAACAAGATTACGTCGAACCTTGTCTTCTCTAGCTTACTGGATCCTGCAATAGCCCATTGTATCAACCAAAATTCATTGGTCGCTTCCGAATTGCTTCCCAAGTACCAAAATGCCTCCTCACAGATATGGATATAGTGAGATAAAGGTTTGACTAATGTACTTTCAAGAATGTAACAATGGAGATGGTGAGAGTAGAGGAATTTGGAGAATCAAAAGATAAAGATTGTGGATGAGTCAATCTCGTTTTTCTCTAGGGTTTCTCTCTGAAAATTCTCTCTGGAAGCTCTCTACATTTCGTGGGTATAAGGGTATTTATAGTAGGGTGTGTATGGAATGCGAAGAGTTAGTTACAACTAAACAGGGCATTTTGGCGACTTGAGATCACGACTGGAATGAGTTGCGAGCTAACTGCCTGGCTAGCTGGAGGTTTTGTCCTGTAGTACAACAGCTAGCGTGATCCTTCAGCTCCCCTTACATGCTTCACACGTGTGCCACCTTTGGCGACTCGCCAATCGGGAGATCTAGTCGCGAGGCTCTTCTTGAATGCACACTCTTTAGTTTTTCTTCACACTCTCTCACACACTACCCTTACATAATTCCCACCTAAATATAGGGCTTTTAAATGCTGAATTACAGGCAAATTTGGCATAGAATAAAGCCAACAAAATGATTGAATAAGTTTAACCTTACAAAAGATATTTTAATTTTTAAATAGTGGATTTTATAAGTCACATTATTAAATGAGAAAATGTTTTAAAAAATATATTGGAAAAATTAGAAACAAAAAAGGATAATGACATAGCTATTGAGGTGGCTTAATCGAAGCGTAGCAACAATAAATATTATGCTTCAGCTTTTAGATATATATAGATATAGATATAGACTAGTTGCAACCCCCAGTGATGTGCGGGAATACGTGATTATTTTATAACAAAATATAATGTATAAGTTATTTTCTAAAAAATTCGTAAAGTCATATATTAGGATTAGTCATCTGTGGTAAAGTGTTTTTCTTATAAGAGAATTTTATTTTAAATATATTAAACTATCAATTAAGATTTTTTATTTTTATTTTTATTTTTATATAACTCTTTACCAAACCAACAAAGGACAATGCTTTTTTTTTCCTAGAATAAACAATGCCATATTGCTTTCTTTTTTAAGTAATGAAATTTTGTGTTCTTTACAAATAAATAATTATATATCTTTACTTTCTTTTTATATTAAAATTTTCATCAACACGTATTATGAGCTAATTCGTAGTGATAAAATATAGTGGGATTAATTTTTTTTAATTATGAATGTTAAAAAGGAATGAGAAAAGTAAAGTTTTCACACCATTTAAAAAACTTCAACTTGTAGCCTTATATTTTAATGTTGTCTTTAATCTCAAACCAATCTATGTCTTTGGAAGTATACAACATATGATCATTGTCTCTTTTCTTGAATACATTGTTTATTTCAATACATTCATAAATATATATTGAATCAAAATAAACTCATGTAAATATGCTTTGCAAACAAACAAAATGTCATATCAATTGTCACTTAACAATGATTAGTTTGATCAATTAGGAAATCAATTTGTTATTGATAATCTACTGCGATTATTCTCTTTGTAGAAATTACAAATTTGTCTACCAAAAAGATTATCAAATAAACAATTATTAGCAAAATCTCATAATTAAATTTCTATATGCATCATTATAAAATAATAATAATAATAATGAAAACAAAATTTCAAAAGCTAAAATATGTCACTCATCCAATTATTTTCGTTGGACTAGCATTTGCTATTGTATGAATAAGTGGCGCTATAAAGTAATTCTAATACAATTATTAAGATTACTTCCTTTACAAAAACTAAAAGTTTGTCTGCCCAAAAGGATTAAAAAATAAATAAAATTTAGTAAAGTCTCATAATTTGACATCTAAATGGATCACTAAAAAAAAAAAATTCTAACTTACAAAACAACTAATTATTAATCAAATCAATTCAAACAGATGGTACATTAAAAAAAAAAAAAAAAAGAACTTGTGATCACGAATTGGAATACCAAAATACCTAAATATGCATAAAAGTCGATACAAATTTGCCAAAAAGAGAAATAAATGTGATGTGAAAATTAAATAAACAATAACAAAAAAAATATCATTAGTGGAAAAAAACATGGTTGAAACAATAAAAAAAAAAAAATCACCAAAAGAGAAACCAAATTGGAGGTAGAGAGAGAGAGAGATATAAACATATTTTGTCTTGAACAACTTGGAAGGAACATGGGAAAGAGGTGGAAATGAAGTAATAAGAAATTTATATGAATAGAAAATTAAGACAGAAGATGGTGGAAGTAGATGAAAGATTGACAAATTTTGATGCTTTAAAAAAAAATATTTGTGGTTGTATGGATGTCCTCACTCCCAGTCTAGAGGCGTAGATATTAGAAAAACTAGCCTTAATGGTACTATGTGGAGTCAACAACTACTAAGGAGATACACAATCTTAAGTTGTCAATTTATGGTGTGAGTAATATCACTCTCACATGGGTTCATCGTTGACACTATATTAATTATGCTTTATTTACAACTTGATACTTTAGTTAGGTGCAAATTTGGATGTGTCCAAAGACTTGTTGATGTGGAGTGCTTTTTTATTTTGTATTTTATATTTTATATTAGTGAGAGTTTGACGTTTAGTGTAATTAATTTTTTTCAAAACTCAAATAATAAAATATGTTTATAAATTACAAAAATATAACTTAAAGAGTAGTCGATTGCAATGTTAAGAGTACATATATTGAATTAAAAATTTTCTAAGTAGTTTTCAAATTCCTCTCCTTGGTACAATATTCGCGTAGGTTAGGAATTTTTAAAATATGAGAGAAAAAGAAAAACTCATACTTTTCTATTGTCATATTTTCATGTTTCCTTTCAAAACTTTAAAACTGTCAATGAGACTACTACAAGTAAAACACTCATGTGAGTAAAAGTGGTATGGCCTGAGGTAATAATACCATTTACTAAATCAATTTCTACAAAAGCTTCTATATCTCATATTATTTCTGTCCTACCTATTTGGTTTTCGCAAAGATATTTTTTCCGTATCTAAAATTTGCATGAGTTTTGTTTTTATCCTTAAACTTTGAAAATTTATATTTTTTTCCCCCTAAATGATTGAAAACATTACATTTTATTATTATCCTTATATCTAGTCCTATTAACTTTTATCATACATGTTTAACTAGGTGGCACTATCTTTAGCAGTAATAAATTTGACATGTATGACATGGTTCAATTACACACACATATATAAAGAATAAAAGGCAACATAATGTGAACTGGTCACAGAAAAGTATTTATCACAGGCATTGTATATAATTTCTTTTTTAAAGTTTAAGAATTTCTTTTTCCTGTTTTCAATAGTTTAGAGATAAGAAAAACTCTTTATAAAGTTTAATGACAAAAGTGCAATGTTTTCATTCGTTTCGAATTTAAAAAAAAAAAAACTATAAATTTAAAGTTTAGGAATTAAAAATGAACTTCATGCAAATTTTAGGGGTGAAAACAAAAAAAATAGTTGCTTATTTGGAAATTTTTTTATTTTATGAACGAATTTTTTAAAATATTGAAACTTTGATATACCATGAAAGGAGAAACCTTGAGCTTCAAAATGATACATCTTGATAACGTTTAATGCTAAAAAAGCAACATAATTTAAAATCTTTTTCATAACTTGCTAAACTATTGGCAACATGGTTTGGATTAGGGATGATTTGTCCCCTCTTTAGAGGAGACTAGTTTATGGTGAGAATAGGGCAGATCATGGTGTAGAAGGAATGGCAAGGGGATAGGGCAGGGCTGAAGGATGAGGTCTTCACCCTCACCTTGCATGATTTTGTTTTCCCCCATCTTTGTCCTGCCCTGCATGATGGGAATTATTTTTTACCCTATTTCTGCCCTTTGGGGCCTTACGAAGCCCTGTAGTACCCTGTGAAACTCTACATCTAGTCAATTTGCTCCACAACTATCACAATTTTTAAAAATAAAAATTGTTTCATTAATAAAAATATACTTGAAATTACAACTAAATTTATCACATTAAATCAAATTAATTTTTAGTAAAGACTAAATAATATTATCCAAGTGTTTGACAAGACAATATTATATAAAAAAAAAATCTCATAGCATAATACATAACAAAATAGATGCAGAGAGCTAATTGGGTGTAAAATTCTTAGAGGAATCTAAATAAAATTGAGAGAATTTTATTGATGGAAAAGAGTATTACAATCGAATTGAAATGAGAAAAATACATAGCCTACTCTATTTATACACAGTCCTAACCAAGTATAACTAACTTCCTAAAAAGGTGCCAAAAATCGTTACTTGAAACTTCTAGAACTGTACACGTGTCACACTGGAATAACAAACTCTGTTATTCCTTGAATTCACGGAACTAAGTCCTCAAGGCTCTTGGAAGAACAACTCATGATAAGGTCTCCTCAATCACTTTTAGAATCTCTGTGCTAACCAAGGTTGGCTCTGATGCAACCTTCATGGCTTGACTAGTGCACCTCTCATCAACAGGAGCTACATTGCCTGCTACCCTCATGGCTTGGCTAGTGCACCTCTCATCAGCAGATGCTACATTGCCTGCTACCTTTGTGGCTTAATTTATGTAGCTCTACTCTGCAGTATCACCTGCAACTTTACACACTCCCCATCAAGAGCAAAGCTCTTGCTTTTTGACTTAGTGTAGTTGTATGGGGATATTCCACCACATGAGCAAAGATATTGATGATGCCTAACCGTAATTAGCCTTAGATTGTCTTCTATCCCCAAGGCCTTTGCGAATACATTTGCTAGCCGATTTTTGGTTGAGACATAAAAGGTTTTGAGTGTACCATCCAATATTCTATTCCTTACAATGTGACAATCAGCTTCTATGTGTTTTGACCTCTCATGGAACACTAGGTTAGCAGCTATATGAAGTGATGCTTGGTTACCACAATGCATTAGCACAAGCTTGTCATGCTTAACATGCAAATCTTGCAGCAAGTACAAAAGCCAAGTCAATTCACAAGTGGTTGTAGCCATGACCCTATATTCTGCTTCTGCATTGGACCTAGACACTATGTTTTGCCTTTTGGACCTCCAAGATATCAAAGCATCACTTAAAAATACAAAATAACTTATAAGGGACTTCCTTGTATCAGGGCACCCTGCCTTATCTACATCAAAATAAACTTTTAAGTGTAAATTAGATTTTGTACGAAAGAAAACACCTTGTCCAAGTGTGCTCTTAATATACTGAAGTATCTTGGTTGCTGCCTTTATATTATGTGGTACTCTAGGTTATGCCAAAATTTGGCTAAGCTTATGTACTGCATAAGAGATATCTGGCCTACTCAAAGTCATATACATTAACTTCCTAATGAGTCTTCTATACTGACCAGGATTTGGAATCAATTCTCCACTACCTTTGGACAACTTTTATTGTTGTTCCATTGGTGTCTTGACTGGCTTGCACCCTGTCATACCTATCTCCTTAAGGACCTCAAGAGCATATTTTCCCTAATTCAAGCTAATACTAGTCTTATTTCTTGCAATTTCTATACCCAAGAAACACTTGAGTGATCCAAGATCTTTGATCCTAAACTTCTAATCTAAAGCTGACTTTAGAGAAGTAACACAAGCATGGTCATTGCCTGTGATTATCATATCATCAACATAGACTAGTAATGCAGTAAACAAAGGCCCTTTGCTATAAACAAACAATGAGTGATTTGCTTGGGATTGAAAAAAACCAAGTTGGACGATTTTAGCTGATAGCTTTGTATACCACTGTCTAGAGGCTTATCTCAAGCCATAAAGGGATTTAACCAACTTGCATACCCTAGGAGCAACTGAGGAAGATGCAGAAACACACTCTCCTTTACTATGAAAACAAGGGGGTAGAGTCATGTAAATCTCCTCATCCAAATCTCCATGGAGAAAAGCATTATTAATGTCCAATTGGTGTAAAGGCCAAGCTCTAGCAGTAGCAAGTGCAAGCAAAACCCTCACTAAAACAGTCTTAGCTACTGGAGAGAAGGTTTCTAGAAAATCAAGGCCCTCTCTTTGGATATAGCCATTAGCCACCAAATCAAGGCCCATCGGGATTCAGCTTCACTTTGTACACTCAATTGCACCCAATAGGTGATTTAATAGGTAGGTAAAGTAGTTAGATCCTAAGTGTGGTTACTCTCAAGTGCCTGAATTTCCTTGTCCATGGCAGCTCTTCAAAGAGGGTCTTGAATAGCTTGGTGAAAATTCTGGGGTTCTTAAGGGCAAGAACTGATCGCCGACAAGTAGGATTGATAACAAGGCTTCAAATGAGAATAAGTGAGTGACTGAGCAAGATCATAAGGTGCACCAGGAGCAACAACAGTAAGTGCATAATCCTTTAAGTAAGCAGGTGGCCTGGTGTCCCTAATTGACTTTCTAAAAGGTACTGATGGTGCTGAAGAAACAGGTGTAGGTGATGGTAAAGAAGTCATTGAAACATTAGAGGTGAGAATCTGTTCATCACTAGGAAAAGAACCATTAGACATTGATGGAAGAGAGGGGTCTACATCAGAATGAAGAGGAACAAAAGAAGATGGAGTAGTTAAAGAATCAATAGAAATAGTGGGTACAACCTCAGGTATACTAATAGGAGTGACAAAAGTATCATTACCAATTGATGAAAAGGGAGCAACATCAACTTCAAAAGAAGCAAAAGAATTTGCAACATTAGTAGAAACAGTGGCAAAAGGAAAAGAATCCTCTTGGAAAACAACATCCTAGAAATAAAAATATTGTGAGTGAACAGATCAAGAACCTTGTAAACTTTCACCTCAAAAGGATACCCCAAGAAAACACATTTCTTAGCTTTAGGAGCAAATTTGGTTATGCTATTGGAAATGGTGGAAGCAAAACATAGGCACCCAATCACTTTCAAATGTGAATAACTTGGTGGATGACCAAAGAGAATTTCAAAGGGTGTCTAATGTGATAAAGTTGATGTTGGTATTCTGTTTATCAAATAAATAGCAGCAAGAACAAAATGTCCCCATAGATGTAATGGCAAATGAGATTGAAATGTGAGAGCTCTTGCCACATTTAAGATGTGTTGGTGTTTTCTTTCAATAACAACATTCTATTGTGGTGTTTCAACATAGCTCAATTGATGCAAAATGTATTTCTTGGCAAAGAAATGTCTCATGATATATTCAGTACCATTATTAGACCATATGAATTTAATCTTTTTAGAAAATTGTGTTTCCACCATACTACAAAATTGTTCCAAAATTGATTTTGTTTGTGACTTATGTTTTAACAAATAAACCCAAGTGCAACCTGAGCTATCATCCACAAAGATTAAGAAATACTTGCAATTATCAATAGTGGACACTAAAAAACGTCCCCACAAGTCACAATGTATCAAATCAAAACAATTATTAGAAATGTGAGAACTTTTATTAAAATACAATCTTTTTTGTTTAGCAAGTGGACAGATCTCTCAAGTAAGGGTCTCAGTAGAAGTAAAAAGGGGTACACCATAATTCTTCATTAAAGCCAATTTGGCATTAGACAAGTGTCCCAGTCTAGTGCGCTAGACATGAGATGAAGTTCTATGTACAGAAAGTCTTGTGGAAATAGTAGCAGAAATTGAAGTTGATTTGCTCTCTTCTAGCAAGTAAAGACCATTGCATTCCCTACCTAGACCAAGTGTGCTCCAGTGAGCAAGGTCCTGAATAAAGCACAAGTTTCCAAAGAAGATAAGACAACATAAGGTGGATTTGGCTAACTGACTTACTGAAATGAGATTGAAACTAAAAGATGGAACACATAAGACATTATAAAGGGTAAGCTTTTCTGAGATTTTAACAGTTCCTATGTGTGTGACTAAAGTTGTTTCACCATTAGGCAAATTGACAAGAGTACTTAATGTAGTAGTGATTAAAGTGAAGCATGAAATGGAATGTACCATATGATCAGTAGCCCCTCTGTCTAAGACCCAAGTGCTATGGAAAACCTATCTATTAACTATTTTGGCAGAAAAAATAGTGTTTTAAGGTAGGTGTGAAGGATAAGCTTGGATTGATACCTGACATAGTGTCAATGAAATTGGAATTGACATTAGCTATGGTGAAGTTGATGTGGAAGCTACACCAGCTACAATAGACACACCAGAAGCTCTAGGAATTAAGCCAGAGACATCACCATTTGTACTTACAGATGCAGCATGATGATTGTCGCCTTGATTAGCTCCAGTATTGAAAAGATCAAGAACTGTTCACACTGTGCCTTGGAAATAGGACTGTTGACAAAAATTGTTAACAATAATTGTTAGATTATGTTTAACAAACGTTGTCAAATTATGTTTAACAAACGTTGTCAAATTATGTTTAACAAATTCTATCAAGTTATGTTTAACAAACGTTGTTAAATTCGTCAAACATAATTTCACCCATAGGCCTTTTTAGCATATGAGTTTTATTGATGTGAGTAGTGCCCATTCAAGATAATATATCTCTTAATTACAATCCCTTGTTTCAAGGGAAGACCCTTTGATTCCAACTATGTCATCTTTATACATAAGTTTATCTATTTTTATGTTTGAAGGGATATGTGTTTTTATTTAGTTGTGACTGCACCTAATAATTTGTTTAGGTTGCCTACGTACCCTTGGCTGGGATCAAGTCACTTCGTAGTTCTTAATTTGAGATCTTAGATTTAAAGTCTCAAATATGGTTTTGTCCAATTTTAAATGATGGATTTTTAAGTCAATACTTAGTGTTTAATTAAGTATTGACAAAATTTTTGAGTTTGGGTGAGATAATTGATTTTAATCTCAAGGATAAATTATGGACCATGTTTTTATGGAAATTAAACCAAGGATTCTATCTTTGAGAAATTAAATGTCCAAACAATTTTTCCTTTTTATCTTTTGCTACTTTGTAGGAATTTTAATGACATTGTGATTGAAATTCCCAAATTTAATTAAGGGAAAGAAAACTCCTTTGAAGCAATTTAATCATTGTTTACAAGTCTTGTGGATATGAAACCTGGTTAGCATTGACATTGGGCTTGCCTTTGTGCTTGTATCTAGGTGGATACCCATGGAGTTTGTAGCACTTGTGCACAGTGTGCCCAAGCAAGTGGCAATGAGTGCACAAAGGTCTCTCCCTCTTATTGCCACCCTTAGTACCAGAATTACCTTTGGTGTTAGCATACATTGCAACTGAATCAGATCTTGGTGTGAAGGTAGAACCATGTCCAATATTCTTATGAGACTTTTCTTGAAAAACCAAAGCATACACCTTGCTTATTGAGGGAAATGGTTCAGACATGAGAATCTGACTTCTCACAGTCTCAAAATTCTCATTTAGCCCCATCAATAATTTCATAACATAGGCCTTCTCATGTGCAACACTTGGAGTCTTCATTGCTCCACAAGTACATGCTAGTAATGGTTCATAATAAAGTAATTGATCCTAAAGTTTCTTGAACTTGGAGTAATACTCAGTTTCTAACATTTGATTATGAGATATATGTGAAATCTCTCTTTGTAGATTGTAAATCTTTGGACTATTGCCCTGAGAAAAGAGATTCTGCAATTCAATCCACATCTCTCTTGCAGTTTCACAACACATGATGCTACTAGAAACATCAACATACATGGAATTGATTAGTCAAAAAAGCACCATTGTATTACAACTTTCCCAATCTTCATACAAGGGAGAATCAATATCAGGCATTGAAATCTTTCCATTTACAAAACCTATCTTTTTCTTGGTAGTGAGTGCTAGAACCATAGCCCTAGACCAAGATTAATAGTTCTTCATCCCATCCCAATCAGTGGCTGAGTAACCAATATATTGTTAGAAAATCTGGTTTTGTATCTCATACAAAACACACAGCGGAAGTAACAAAAGTGGATCTATTTCATTTATGATTGATAATATGTACTATGCAAATTTCAAAATTTAAGAACAAGATAGCGTACCTTGGTGTGGAGAAATTCAAAACAAAGATTAGAAGCACTTAGGAACACTTTTAATCTTTACTCCAATTCCACTTTACACCCAAGATGTGTGGTCTCTCAATCAGTTTTCAAGGGGAGAATGAAAGTGTGCCTCATTGTCTCTCTTTTTCTTTTTCTCTACGCTTATAAAAATTCTGTATGTTTCTCCCTTTATAACTAATTGATTATCTAATTGGGCTGGCCTATTGGGCTTTTCCAATTGGGCTTTAGTGTGTGGCTTGAAGTGGGACCAAAAGGGACTAATAAGACACTAGCTCCAATGGGTCTTGGGCATTTCCGTCAACTCTTGACAAGTTCAAAGTTACCATTAATTATATTTAATACCACTATATAAATATAATTACACTCTAGGCCTTATTAATAAATTATATCCAAAGACTTTATTTACAAGCAACCACTTCATAAAATATTCGTAGTAATACAAAGTCATGAATATAGACTGCCACTTTAAAAATTACTACATCTTAATCCTTGAGTACCCGGTTTAATCCTTTAAAGTTATTCATCATGTATTTATGAAATCCAATTTCATAAATATATACTTTAGTAACTCTTTACTAAAGTGGTTAGGCCTAACACTTTGAATAACCAAACACATTAAACTTATTTCCAGAGAATATTTTATATCTCCACTAAGAGACTATGAATTTCATCTTGAGAATATATGTTCCATCAACACTAAATGTGGCTACCTAATATATTGAGATTATGACCATTACCTTAGATTTTACTTCGGATATATTAAAGTAACCTATATCTCATGATTAGGTCCATTATTCTCTCAGGATTAAGAGTTCATGCAAATAGAAATCGTGAGATTTATTATTCATTTAACAGTCATTAGGAGAATAATAAATCTCACAGCGGTCCAGTTCAATAGGTCTTAATTCTTAAAACATATCAACTAGAAGTCTTCACTTCCATGATCAAGACAAATTATGTTAGTTGATACATTATAGTCTTTGCAGATGAAATGCCTAATTTCATCACTGACTACGAACTATAAATTCTGAGTTTACAAAGAACTTGTGATTTATATCTTCTGTGACTTTTCACATAAATCACATACTGTGCATTTCATGGACTATATGATAATGTCCTAATATTCATGTTATCATTATTTTAGATAATAATAAAACAACTTTATTAAATACAACATTAAGTCATACATAGCATCATACAATAGGATTTAAGGGCACACATCTTAACAATCTCCCATTTGCCCTAAAGACTATTGTGCACTAATTTAACTTCCATTCCCTCCAAATGTGACTTGAAAGTCCTTTGAGGCAAGACTTTAGTAAATGAATCTGCTAGATTATTTGCACTTTCAATTTTTGCTACCACAACATCTCCACAAGCAACAATATCTCAAATGATGTGGTACTTCCTCTTAATGTGCTTTCCTTTCTTGTGATTTCTTGGATCTTTGGATTGTGTAACCGCTTTACTATTGCCGCAAAACAATGTGATAGGAACTTGTTCCATTCTCACAACACCAAGATCAGAAAGGAATTTCTTGAGCTAAACAGTCTCCTTTGCTGCTTCACAAGCAGCAATCTACTCAGCTTCCATGGTGGAGTCCGCAATAAAAGATTGTTTAACACTCTTCCAACTTATGGCTCCACTTCCTAAGGTAAAAATACATCCTGAAGTGAATTTTCTGAAATCTAGATCCGATTGAAAATCGGAATCTGTAAAGCCAATGGGAATCAAATCCTCACTATGGTAAATAAGCATATAATTTCTCATTCTCCTAGATATTTGAGAATATGCTTTACAGCTTCCTAATGTTTTGGTCTTGGATTTGATTGATATCGGCTGACCATGCCAACTGAACAACAGATATTTGGTCTAGTACAAAGCATGGCATACATGAGACTTCCTACTGCAAAAGCATAAGGAACTTGTCTCATCATATTTTCTTCCTCTTAAGTCTTAAGCCTTTGGTCATCAGACAGAGGAACTCCATGTCTAAAAGGAGGCAATCCTTTCTTGGAGTTTTGTATGCTAAACCGTTCTTGGACCTTATCTATATATCCAGCTTGTGATAAGCCTAACATCTTATTCTTGCAATCTCGCCAAAGCTTGATCCCTAGAATAAAGTTAGCCTCACCTAAGTTCTTCATTTCAAATTGACTTGACAACCAAACCTTTACTGATGACATTACCCCTACATCATTCCCAATGAGTAGAATATCATCAACATATAGCGAATAGGAACATTACTACTTTATCTCGATGTTTTTTGTACACATATGATTCATCAAGATTTTGTTCAAAACCAAAAGACTTGATTGCTTGATCAAATCTGATGTTCCATGACCTAGATGCATGCTTAAGTCCATAAATGAACCTTTTCAACTTGCATACCATATGCTCGTAGTTCTTTGCTATGAAACCTTTCGGTTGTAACATGTATATCTCTTCTTTAAAATTGCAATTAAGAAATGCAGTCTTGACATCCATTTGCCAAATCTCATAATCATAATGAACAGCAATGGATAAGAGAATTCTAATACATTTAAGCATGGCTATTGGCAAAAAAGTTTCATCATAATCAATACATTCTTTTTGTATATACCCTTTCGCCACTAGTCTTACTTTAAAGGTTTCAACATTTCCATCTATTTATCTTTTCCTCTTGTAAACCCATTTGCAACCAACAAGTTTAATGCCATTAGACGCCTTTACAAGATCCTATACATGATTGGAATACATAGAATCCAATTCAGATTTCATAGCTTGGATCCAATGATGTGCATCTATGTCATTCATGGCTTCATCATAAGTGTAAGGATCTGATTCAGCCTCTTTTGAGATAGTTTCATAAGTTTCTCCCAAACCTATAAATCTTATAGGAGGCCGAATAATTCTCCCACTACGACGAGGCAACTGTGTATTAGACATCTCATGAGTAATATCTTGTGGTGTATCCAATACAACCACATCATCCTTAGTTTCATCCATTGGTTGTTCAACTACAGGTTCATCTAATTCAGCCAATACAACTTTACTTTTAGGATTAAAATTATTCACATAATCATCTTCCAAAGATTTGGAATGAGAGCTAATAAACACTTTGTTATCCTTATGATTATAGAATAAATAACCCTTGGTTTCCTTTGCATACCCTAAAAACATGCATACTTCCGTTTTAGCTTCCAATTTATCAGACTTCCCTTTCAACACATGTGCTGGACATCCCCAAATGTAGAGATATTTCATACTAGACTTGCACCTACTCCACAATTCTTAGGGTGTGTTGGGAATAGATTTTGATGGAATCGAATTCAAAAGATGCATAGCAGTTTCTAGTGCATTTCCCCACAAAGAAACTGGTAAAGTTGAGTAACTCATCATGGACTTAACCATTTTCAAAAAAGTCTTATTCCTTCTTTTTGCTACACTATTTTGTTGGGGAGTTTCAAGTGCAGTCAATTGGGAGACAATTCTATTTTGAATTAGGTAATTCTTGAAATCCCCAAGAAGGTGTTCGCCACCTCGATCAGATCAAATGGCCTTTATACGTTTATCCAATTAATTTTCAATTTCAGCCCTAAACTCTTTGAACTTTTCAAAGGTTTCGGACTTCTGTCTCATTAGATACACATAATCATATCTTGAGTAATCATCCGTAAAAGTGATGAAGTATTCGTAACCTCTTCTTGCTTGGGTTGACATAGGACCACATATATTCGTATGAACTAATTCAAGCAACTTTTGGGCTCTTCTACTTTTTGCATTAAAAGGTCGTTTGGTAATTTTACCTTCCAAACAAGATTCGCAAATTGGAAATCCATCAAAGTCCATGGGTTGTAACAGTCCATCTTTGATTAGTCTTTGAATCCTATTTGAATTAATATGACCCAAGTGCCATAGTATGCATACTAGTAGAAGGAAACTTTCTCTTTAATGATTTTACATAAGAGCTATTATCTAATTCAGAATTGTATAATTCATGCTTGTCAGGAGTTAAAATATAAAGACCATCCACAATATTTCTAGGACAGATAAACATTTTATCATTCTTTGTTACAACATTATCTCTAAGGATAACACAATATCCACGTTTACCTAAGTAAGTTGCAGAAATTAAATTCCTACGAACATTAGGTACATACAAACAGTCTTCCAATATTAAAACTCTAGACTTAAAGTATAAATTAAACACTCCAACAACTACAACTGGAATCCTGCTCCCATCAGCCAAAGTAAGAAACAGTTCTCCCTTATTCAACTTTCTGGTCTCTTGGAACCCCTACAAAGAACTGCAGATATGATTAGTACAACCTGAATCCGTACACTAGGAATCCGTTGGATTATGTACCAAACATATTTCAAGAAGAAATGAACTTTTTGTATCCTTATTCTTGGCAGCCTTGAATGTTGGACAATTCATCTTCCAATGTTCTTTCTCACCACAATGGAAACACTTTCCTTTGGTTTTCTTTTCTTTGTTGGCAACTTCTAAGGCAATTTGTTTACCACCTTTCTTAGTGAAGTCATTCTTCTTCTTCTTCTTACCCTTGCCTTTTCACTTAAGTTAAGAAGTAGAAGCTTCACCCACATTGGCTTCAACACTAGAACTACCAAGATGCCTTCAGCCGCCACTAATTCATTAATTAATTCAGACAAAGAATAAATATTTTCGTTCATATTATAATTGAGTTTTAATTCCTTAATTAAATCTGGTAGTGACTGGAGTATCATATCCACTTAGGATTCTCCATCATTGTCGGCACCTAAAACTTCTAATGTGTTCAGATTAGCAATCATCCTAAGACAATGCTCCCTCACTGAACTTCCTTAAGCCATTTTGGTATTATAAGTTTGCCTCATAATTTCTTGCCTTGTAGAATGGTCTTACTCACCAAACATCTCATTCAGACTAAGCATTATGCCCGAAACAAGTTCTACATCCTGCATTTGATGATGTAGAACATTTGAGATAGATGCTAGGATAGAGCACTTGACCATCTCATTGGATTTCTGCCAACAATTATATCGCTATTTTTCCTTAAGAGGAGTATCTAATAAAGGAAAGTTAGGACATGGTTGAGTTAGCACATATTTGTGCTCTTCAGTAGTAAGAATTATATCCAAATTTTGTTTTCCAATCAACATAGTTGGATCCAGTCAGTTTGTTTTGATTAAGAATGGTAATAAGTGGGCTAAATGATGCCATGATTTAAATCTAAAAATAATATCATGAATATAATAAGTAGACTAGATATTATCAATTTAGCATATAAGCATATAATATGGAACCTTAATAAAACCATAAAATAATATATGCAACGATAACCCAATCCATGTCTATAATTCCTTGGTAGCAAGTTTATTATAAACACATTAATTGGTAGAGAACTATTCTCATTATTAGTGCTATCATGATAACTCTTGTTAAACACTAACAATATGTCGTATTACCTTTAGTCTCTAAGTAATAATGGCATAGCTCCTTTGGGAGGTTAACATTACACAGTCTAGTGTACACCATTATCTAGAGTCATGTGTAATTACATTTCATCTCCCTTTTATAGTGTTTAAACTTGTAGTACCATGACACAAAATACCCTCCTTTGGGATTGTGAGGCATATACGCCAAGACGAGGTATTTGTCCACACTACTTTAATTAAAAGGGTAAGTTTAATCTTGCAGTACTATGAAGTAAACACCCTCTTTTGGGATCGCGAGGCATATACTCCAAGACGAGGTGTTTACCCACACTACTATGAACCGATAATGGAGACCGTGAGATGCAACCCTTGTATCTCTCTCCCACTAGATATTTTAAATTAAAGATTTTTAAGATCAAGAACCATAATAATGCTAGACACTTTGAAAACATAATCCTAATCTCATTAGGAATAAATTTCATAATCCTAGCATTAATATATATAAATATATATAATGTATAATAAACCCATATTACATTATAAACCTATATTATATTATATATATAACTTTCAGATGGTTGGAATCCTTTATATACGGATTCAACTTTTTCAAGGCACATGACAATTACTTGGTGTATATCATGCCAAGTGTTGCAATAAGGTCAATTCTACCGTGGGCCATCAAGACAATTACCATTAAATGGTCTTTTTATGGTCAATTAGTGCAAGAAAGACCAACCAGTGCAATAAAAAATCCAAAAACCAATCCGTATAAACTATTAGCATTGAATGTCTAACATGCAAAACATGCAAGCCATTTTCAAGCCATGCAATAACTGTTCAAGCCATGCAATTATTGTTCAAGCCATGCAATTATAATCAAACAGTGCAAAACAATCAAAAGGCATTTGACAGTTACATGATTTGCATTCAATAACCATATCAAAGTATGACACTATTCAAATCCACTGGCAATATATATACGGATTCAATGAAAATTAAAAACCATGACACAACACCATAACTTGATGCAAAAAGTTGAAATACAAAGATAACGGTTTTCTTAAATTCTAAAATTCAATCACATATTATACAATCATGAGATGAAAACCTAGCTTTGATATCAATTGTTGGAAAATTTGGTTTTGTATCTCATACAAAACACATAGCAGAAGCAACAAAAATTGATCTATTTCATTCATGATTGATAACATGTACTATGCAAATTTTAGAATTTAAGAACAAGATAACGTACTTTGGTGTGGAGAAATTCAAAATAAAGATTAGAAGCACTTGGGAACACTTTTTATCTTCACTCCAATTCCACTTTTCGCCTAAGATGTGTGGTCTCTCAATCAGTTTTCAAGGAAAGAATGAAAGTGTGTCTCACTGTCTCTCTTTTTCTTTTTCTCTGCGCTTATAAAAATTCTGTATGTTTTTCTCTTTATAACTAATTAATTATCTAATTGGGCTAGCCTATTGGGCCTTTCCAATTGGGTTTTAGTGTGTGTCTTGGAGTGGGACCAAAAGGGACCAATAAGACACTAGCTCCAATGGGCCTTGGGCTTTTCCGTCAACTCTTGACAAGTCCAAAGTTACCATTAATTATATTTAATATCACTATATAAATATAATTGCACTCTAGACTTTATTAATAAATATTATCCCAAGACTTTATTATTCACGCAACCACTTCATAAAATATTCGTAGTAATACAAAGTCATGAATATAAATTGCCACTTTAAAAATTACTACATCTTAATTTTTGAGTACCCGGTTTAATCCTTTAAAATTATTCATCATATATTTATGAAATTCAATCTCATAAATATATACTTTAGTAACTCTTTACTAAAGTGGTTAGGCCTAACACTTTGAATAACCAATCCCATTAAACGTATCTCAAGGGAATTTTTTATATCTCCACCAAGAGACTATGAATTCCATCTTGAGAATATATGTTCAATCAATACTAAATGTGGCTGCCCAATATACTGAGATTTTGACTGTTACTTTAGATTTCACTCTGGATATATGAAAGCAACATACACCTCATGATCAGATCCATTATTCTCTCAAGATTAAGAGTTCATGCAAATAGAAGTTGTAAGATTTATTATTCATTTGACAGTCATTAAGAGAATAATAAATCTCACAGCAGTCTAGTTCAATATGTCTTAACTCTTAAAACATATCAACATATCAACTAGAAGTCTCTACTTCAATGATCAAGACAAATCATCTTAGTTGATACGTTATAATCTTCGTAGATGAAATGCCCAATTTCATCACTGACTACGAACTATAAATTCTGAGTTTACAAAGAACTTGTGATTTATATCTTTTGTGACTTTTCACATAAATCACATACTATGCATCTCATGAACTATATGATAATATCTTGATATTCATGTTACCATTATTTTAGATAACAATAAAACAACTTTATTAAACACAACATTAAGTTATACATAGCATCATACAATAGGATTTAAGGGCACACATCCTAATAGATATTGCCTAGATTCTCACTTGCACTAAGCAAGAATGGATAGGGAGAATTAGACTCGGGTATTAGAATTTCAGCCTGGTTGTGTGGATTGAGTGTGTGTGGGATTGGAGTGAGAAATTTCTTTAGTAGAAGCCATTGATTTTCTTCACAACCTTCAATGGTACCTAAATTGAAAGAATGATAGAATTGAAATGAAAGCAAGAAACTTTCTGAGAAGAATTAGCAGAAAAGGATCAAGATTCTCTGAATCGAAGTGAGAAAATGAGAAACTTTCTTGAGAAAATTCCTATTTGGAGAGTAAGGAACTTCTAGAATCAAAGAAATAAAGCTAGGAAATCAGTGAGAACTGTGCTAGCTGCTCTAATACCATGTAAAATTCTTAGAGGAATTTAAATAAAATTGAGAGAATTTTATTGATAGAAAAGAGTATTACAATCGTATTGAAATGAAAAAAAAACATGGCCTACTCTATTTATACATAGTCCTAACCAAGTATAACTAACTTCCTAAAAAGGTGCCAAAAACTATTACTTGAAACTTCTAGAACAGTACATGTGTCACACTGGAATAACAAACTCTGTTATTCCCTGAATTCACAGAATAACTCCTTAAGGCTTTTGGAAGAATAGCTAATGATAAGGTATCTCCTCAATCACTTCTAGAATCTCTGTGCTAACCAAGGCTGGCTTTGATTCAACCTTCATAACTTGACTAGTGCACCTCATTAGCAGGTACTGCACTGCCTACTACCCTCATGGTTTGGCTAGTGCACCTCTCATCAACAGATGCTGCATTGCCTACTACCTTTGTGGTTTGGTTTATGCAGCTTTGCTCTGCAGTATCACCTGCAACTTTAATGGGGTAGAATAAAATAAGCTGATATTGATATGTTTATTTAAATAGTAGGGATCTAGGATATGAAAAACTTATAATTATAACCCTTATCAACGGGAGGTGGGGTAGGGTAGGTCTAATAAGTCTAAATCCATCACTACTTCGTCTCGTGGTGCGGGGCTAAAATCTCACTCTATACTTGCCCACCACCTTTGCAGGTTGAGGAAAACTAGTTTGGGGCGAAACAGAGAGGGTTGGATCAAGCAAAACGAGGCAAAATCGCCATCTCTAGATATAGGACTTGGTTGGAGGCATTTTTTTAGGGCAAGACTTAGGTACAGTACTTAGGTACAGTTCTTTAAGTTTCCCTTTTAAAATTTTATCATATGATTTTTCCTCATGGAATGGAAGTGTATTTTTTAGTTAAATAACTACATGACTGAATTTTAAGAAGAGAATCTAAGAGCATCTCCAGTAGATGTTTTATCTCTATTTCTCATCCAAAAAATTCTACTGTTCACCTACTGTTCCCCCTCCAACAGCTTCTCTAAACACAAAACTTTTCCAAATTTTTTTTGAAGCTGCTACAATAAGTCTCTTAATTCAGAGAACACTGTAGCAACTCCAAATGAATTTTTTAAGTGTAAAAAATTCATACATCCCAATATAAAAAAAAAAAAATCTTTCTCTCTCCTCTCACAGCTACAAACACAATGGCTACAATCACAAAAATATTTCTCTCAAACATCGCATAATCAGATTATCAGAATACAAACTCAAAAACAAAATTTTAAAATTAATTAAATCATAACAATAAAAGCAAAAAATAAAAAGAAAAATAAAAAGAAAGAAGACGGAAGACAGAAGCCATCTTACTCATCTGGACTGCGTTGGGGACGAACTAGAATCAAGTAAAAAAGAGAGAGAGAGAGAGAGCTAGAGAAAAAAAGAGAGAATGATGAGAGCTGCTGGAATGTTCTCAGAGAAAAGAAAATAAAAGGAGGGGGGGGGGGTAGAGATAGGATAACGTGTGTGGAGGAGAAAAAGAAGAAAAAAAAAAGTAGAGAGAGAGTTGGCGAAAGAAAGACGCAGAGAGTTCTGGAATCAAGTGGAAAGTGTAGAGCAAAAAAAGGAGAGGATGGAGATAATGGGTATACGCCGGCCTATACACGGTGCGGTGCGACCGATTATTGGAGGCGGAGGAGTGAGGAGAGAGAGAGAAGTGAGGAGGAGACGTTTATGACTTTATGGGAGAGGGAGAGTGGGCGGCTGATGAGAGAATGAGAGAGGTTGGTATCTAAATCTAGGATTTGAAATTTAACGCTGTTATTTTTATTTTTTTAAAGCTGATACCAAAATGACGTAGTTTTGGAATTGATATTAAAATTAATGTCAGGTTCAAAACGACGTCATTTTCTTATCAGATTATATAAAATAAAATTTTACAACCCTAATGTTCTTAACATAAATAACTCCAGACCTTTTCTTAAACGCCATATCTTCTTCTTCCTTGCGCCTTTCAAACGTCAAACCCACAGTACCCACTCTCTTGAGTCTTGCCTTCTCTCCACTAAAACATATAATTTTATATTTACAATATATCATACATATGTTTAAATTATAGCATATATATACACTTGGTGCGGTGCAATTTCTCGTCGGAGTGTAAAATAGCGGCCGATCCTTGCATCGGCTGTCGTCGGTATGCCCAACTCTCCTCTGACCACCACGTTGGACACCTACGGTGGAGCTTTGTAGTGGTCGGAATGGGTCAGTGTCGGCCAGTTGCATTGGTGCCGGTCAAATCCTGAACAGCCCTAGGTATACGTGTGTGGTGGAGAAAAATCAAGAGAAAAGAAAAAAAAAAGAAAAAGAAAAAAGAAATTTGTGTATGATAGAAAGAAAGAAAGGAAAAATACAATTTAGAAATGCTACCATAATATTTTCACAATAAATTTTAAGTAACATATTGTTATTAGTTAATATTGGTAAGTAAAAATATAATTTCAACGGTGAATTCAAATTATAACTAGTAACAACTTTTCACATAAAATTTGTTGTGAAAGTATTATGAAAAATGTTGTGAATGTAACACTATTTATTAAAAAAACATAATTGTTTAGAATGAGTACAGGAAGAATAAACGATGATAAAAAAAGAATAAAGAATGAATGAAAAAATAATTTTTAAATGAGATAGAGAATTTGTTAAAAAATGTATTTAAAAAAATAAGTAGATAAAAGATAAAAATTACTGTTCATTATTCAAACAATGCAAAGATTCAGAGAACCTGCTCGAGATGATGTAAGGAACAAAACGGAAGGCATATCTAAATTTTATCCCTTTTTTTATTATTATTATTTTTTAATCTTTAATACGTTAGCGTTGGCATTAAGGAGATAGCGTCTAAAGTTCTAACTGAACTGAGAGCATTCTCATCAAGAATGCTAAATATTTTAGCATTTAACACTTTAAAAACCTACTTTATAGGATTTAACATACCATTTTACAATCTCCTAAACATCAAACATTCTATTTTTTTTACAATTTCATTTAAATAATATTATTTTTATTTTACCACTGTCTCTCTCTCTCCACCAATTTCTTCTCAACGGCTAGCCACGGTCAGAAACACCACCATCAACATTCAACAGCAAACCCAGACCGATCAACCCACTGCCACCAAAATCAGCATTTATTCAAAAATCAACCCCATAGCAAAAAAAAAAAAAAAAACAGCAACAAGAACAAAACTAAACTTGAGAGAGAGAAGCTCACCGTGAGAGGAAGAGAGGGAGGCAGAGGGTTGAGCAGCGAACAAAATCCACAAACCCAAGACCCACGGCGGCCACGGCAAGCAAAACCCACCCACGCCTCAGCCACAGCAACCCGCCTCAATCACCACCCACCCACCTCGTTCTCAACCCCAACCAAAACCCCCCGCCCCAATCTCAACCCCAGCCAAAACCCACCGCACCGATCTTAATCCCAGCCAAAACCCACTGCACCGATCTCAACCCCAGCCAAAACCCACCGCCTCGATCTCAACCCCGGTCACGTCGATAACCCATAAACCCAAACCCATGAACTCAAACCAACAAACCCAGACCCACAAAATTGCCGGAGCATATCAGACCACGACCCACGACCCATGACCATCGGCGGAGCACAATATCGGCAGAGCACACTCATCGACGAAGAACAGAGAGAGCAGAGAGAAGAAAGAAGCAGAGAGGGGAAAGAGAAAGATAGAAGAGAGAGAGAGCCTGAGGGAATAAAAAATCATTTTTATTTTACAATTAGAGCTACAGTGCAGTCTCAAATATGAGATTGCACTGTAGCTTGAATCTCAAAATTTTAGAATTTGCCCGGTTTGATGGAATGGTCTTTTGTCTCAAAAATGCTAAAAAATAAAAATTTTAGGACTTAAGAGCCTTGATAAGAATGCTCTGAAGTCTGAACCCATTACCAAGGGAAAAGCAAGCCAGCAAGTACCAAAGCTACATTCAACGGAGAAAGACTAGTGGTCTAGTCTGGTTAGGAGGACACCGTTTTGTTGTATTTGAATCGATCTAGTAACCCCAAAGTGTTTAGAGTATTCTTCAATCCGTGTCTTTAACCCTTTACCCCTCTCTTTCTCTCTAAAAATGAGAGAACCGCCGATTCTCCGACCCTGGAAGATTAACCGTCTTCCTTACGACATCGTACTCAACATCATGGAAAGGCTACCTGTGAAATCAGTGATGAGATTCAGGTGCGTATCCAAATCCATGGACTCCTCAATCACCACTCACGATTTCATCTCCACCCACCTTAATAACATCAACAAAAATCATGATCCTGAAACTGGTTACGTCATACTCATGCCCTCGTATGGGTGGGAAACAAATCACCCTTTGTTTTCATCTCCTCATCCTCACGCACCAGTCTGTACGGTCGCTTTCGATCGCACGTTTGATAGGATTTCCGAGCTTAGAATTCCCTTTGATTTTGATTTTAAGGGTGCCCAAATGGTGGGTTCGTGCAATGGCTTATTGTGTTTGGCCACTTTTAATAATGTTATATATTTGTGGAACCCCAGCATTAGAAAATTCAAGAGGTTGCCCGATACTTGCTTAGGAAGTGCTCTATTCGGATTTGCCTATCATTCCGAGAATGATGACTACAAGGTTGTCAGGATTTCATCTTTCCCTTTGCCTCTTCATGAGATTGAGGTGTACACATTAAGTTCAGATTCATGGAGAAGGGTTGGAAACTCGTGGACAGACAAGTTAATCTTCTGCTATAAGAATCTTCTTGTGCCAGCCCCATTGGTTAGTGGAGCTTTGCACTGGATGGCAATGGAAGGAAAAGAGGTTGGTCGGAGAAGGTCTATTATGTCATTTGATGTCAATACTGAGACATTCAGAGAGCTAGCTCTGCCCAATTATACTGGCAATTCCTACTGTATTTCATTATTCAAAGGGAAACTGGCTTTCACTACACATGACAAACATGGCAGCCAATACTCCATATGGGTGATGAAGAATTATGGTGTGGTTGAGTCTTGGAATAAACTTTGTGTTGTACCATTTCAAAGGGCAGCTTCTTGCCATGCCTTTTCCGTGTATGGTTCGCTTCTGGCTTCCTACTGCTACCTAAATGATCTAGTAGGGGGTCAGGGATTCAGGGTTGTATTGATTGACGCTGAAACTCTACATGAGAAGGATCTTGATATCCAATGTCGTTCATATGTTGCTACTTTCATGGAGAGCCTTGTTTTACTTGATGATGAGGTAAAAGCGGTGTCTTACTAAATAGATGGTGGCGTGCATATGAGATTGAAGTCCTTAGTGGTATGGATGAAGTGAAACCCTTTGTTATTACTTTTCCTTTAGTTCAGTAGTAGGCATGATAGCATTGGAAAAAGCTTCATTTTTATCCCGTGTTTACATTATCCTTTCGTGGATCTATTACATATTAGTATTTGAATGTGGATAGTTGTTGTGTACATTTAACCTTAATATTGATGAAGCTAAATTATTGACAGGGAATTGGTTTCAGTATATGTGATCTTGCTCTATCATCCTATCTCTTGCCTTTGAGAGATATATATGTAGATAAGAAATTCTGTAATCTCTAAAACTGGGAATGTTGAAAAGGAGCAGCCAAGTGCTTGTCTAGTGAGCAAGTTACCATTCCAATATCATGTTACTCATGTACTTACTTTCCTTACCATTCCAATATCATGTACTTACTTTCCTCATTTTAGTGACTTGGTCTTTGTTGGTTGTGTGCTACATTGACAAGAAGCTTATTTGTTTCACAGAGAATTGGTTCCAACATATGTGATCTTGCTATGTCATCCTGTCTTTGGCCTTTGAGAGTTGTATCTAGATAAGAATGCTATTGCCTCGTGCTTAGCTGGGCTCAATCACATGTTTTTTGTCAAGGGATGTGGATTAACAATTTTAGGTGCTTAAATAATGTGTTTCTTTTAGTACTGTTGTGATCTTTCTCCTAAACAAACATGCTATAGTTTATACTACTAAGGAATTTAAAACAAATATGTGTTGAGAAGACTATCAATCTGCTTTAGGTTCTTGATTTTATTGCTAGTTACTACTGCTTATGTAACCGTTTACATGTCATCACTGTGGCTCCTTGACTTAGAGACCTCTGATTGCATGAGTGGTGCTTAATGGTTATTCACTGTATTCTGCATTTGATATCATCTATAATGCATATCCACCTCTTGTAGTTCTTATTCTTGGTTAGTTCTCTTTCTTTACCAGTTGGTCTCTACTTGTACTTTTTTATCATTTTATCAGCAAATTTGCAAAATTACTACCTATTGAAAAAATCAATAAACGTGCAAAATTGCTTGTATTGTGTTTGTTTCTTGATCTTAGGGTTATGCTGGTGAGCAATAAAGTGTTGCGGAAATATGTCAAACATGTAGCACAAACCGTGATAAATTGATAATAAATATCTGTTCTCAAAGCTTGAGAAAGGTAGAAAGGAAATTGAACCAAATAGACTGAAGAAAGGAGCCTAGTAGGGGTGCCCAAGCAACTTATCCCCTTGGACCTAGGAGAAGAAATTGGTGGTACACTTGAATGTAGGATAAGAGCTTGAGTATTGTAGCCTCTGCTAGTTTACAGAAAGAAAGGAATTACAGACCTGTAGAACACCATGTTGTGATTTAATTGTGCTTCAGCCTTTCATTTGACTATAGGTGGACTGGTGGAGATGATTTTATTAGACTTACTGAAAAGAATGATGAATTTACTGGTTTTCCTATTACCTCTGAATTTTAGGGGCTACCTCTTTTTAAATATAACTGGGTGTCACTCTGTTTTTACAATTTACTGGGCTGCTTAGCTTTATTTGTGCCTTCTATTTTAATTATTCATATTTTGCCTTCATTTTGCTTTTGAAGTGCATGATTATATAAAATAGGAATTTTTATTCCACATGCTGGATGGATTTGCTGTTGGGAAAAATTGAGGAATCATGATCTGCTTCATTATCTTCTCTTTGCGCTTTGCTTTGAGGCTATGTCTAGTTTGAAGGTGATTTTTGGGTAAAGAATGAGATGGTTTCAGTGGTGGAAGATGAGATGGCTTGTACTCTGGATTGAAAGGCAAAATGTTGCCTAAGGTTCTTGTATAAATATCTGGCAGTGTGGTAGGTTGATAATGAGGAGATGGCCAGAATTTTGGGTTGAGAGGAGCTTCTTTGGCAACGTATTATTCAAGATTTTTGTGAACTTGGTGTACAAGCCTTTTTTGATGAATAAATTTTGTTATTTATAATATGTATATTATTCAAGATTTTATAGAGGGTCCTTGTTTATATTTGTGGCTGTGCTGAAAGCAATTTTAAAGTAGAGGTAGAGGGGGTCTTGGTTTGGAAGATGCTGTGTGTCTGTGTAAACAGGCCATATTACTCTTATAAGATAATAAGATTACTCTTTTGAACATGCCAAACTTACCTGTTCATATGGAAAATATGTAGGAAATGAAGTGTGGTGCAGTAAAGGAAAGAGTAAGAGAAGAAGAAGAAGAAGAAGAAGAAGAAGAAAACAAGGACGCATCAGAAAGAAAGGAAGGATGCTCCAAAAGTTGAGGAACTGCAAAATGAAATCAATCTAATTTGAATACCCCAGTCTGTAATACAATGATATATATTTATACTTAAATCTACTATCTATGCATTTATTGAAGCCAAACTAATGTTGTCAGCTGTATAATCTGTTGTTACAATTCGTAACAGTAAGTGTAATGGACTTCAAGTAATTCTAACAATCGTAATTAGCACTACTGTAGAAACTGTCTTCATCCAATGATACTACGATAGTCGTTAAGCATTACATCATAGGGAGGGAATGATTGGTTGCACTGCTAGATAAACGTCTGATGCTTTGGACGACATGCAGGGTGCTTAGTTGTCTCATTGCTTGACAAAGATTGACCTATTGAATTTGTGTGAGCTGTCATTTAATGTCATAATCACCGCATGATCTTGTGTAACATGTGGTATTGTCTCGACACTGGATAGGGTGGAGAAGTTGAAGTTAGTCTTCTTTTGGGTAGTGTGACTAGTTCATATGCTTTTTATATGGTTTGAAGGATGTCCTCATAGTCAAGAGGCTTGTGCTTCGTGGAGTCGACAATGCTTAGGAGTTAGGAGACACATTGCTTAGTCGTCGCTTTTACATGAGTTCATCATTGACACTTTTAATTATGCACTAATCACAACTTGGCAGGTGTAAAGTTGAATGTCCCTAGACTTGTTGATGTGGAGTACCTTCTTTTTATTTTTATATTGGGAAGAATTTGTCTTATTATGTAACTGGCCGCAACCCAAGTGATGTGCGAGAATACGTGATTATTTTATAATAAAATATAAAATTGAATCTATTTTCTAAAATATTTGTAAAGTCATATATTAGATAACTATTAGTTATCTGTAGTAAAGTGACAATCTCAAAAGAGAATTTGATTTTAAATATATTAAACTATTAAATAAGAAATGCTTTATTTTTTATTTTTACATATAACTCTTTCCCAAACCAACAAAGGGCAATGATTTTTTCTCCTAAAATAAACAATGTCATATTGCTTTCTTTTTTTATGTAATGAAATTCTGCTTTCTCTACAGATAAATAGTTATATATTTTTACCTTCTTTTTATATTAAAATTGTCATCAACATGTACTATGAGCTAATTCATTGTTATAAAATATAGTGGGATTAAGTTTTTCTAATTCTGATAGTTAGAAAGGAATGAGAAAAGTAAAGTTTCACACTATTCAAAAAAACTTCAACTTGTAGTTTTATATTTTAATGTTGTCTTTAATCCCAAACCAAACCAATCTATCTCTTTTGAAGTATACAAGGTATGATCATTATCTTTCTTCATGAATACATTGTTTATCTCAATACATTCATAAATATATACTGAACCAAAATATTCTCATATAAAGATGCTTTTCAAACAAATTAAATGTCATATCAATTGTCACTTAACAATGATTAGTTGGATCAATTAGGAAACCAATTTGTTATTGATAATCTATTGCAATTATTCTCTTTGTAGAAACTACAAATTTGTCTACCCAAAAAGATTATCAATTAAAAAATTGTTAGCAAAATCTCATAATTAAATTTCTATAATAATAATAATAATAAAGAAAAAACAATCTCAAAAGCTAAAATATGTTACTCATCCAATTATTTTTGTTGGACTAGCCTTTGCTTTTGTATGAATAAGTGGTGCTATTTTGTACTTCTAATACAACTATTAAGAGTACTTCCTCTACAAAAACTACAAATTTGTACACCCAAAAGGATTAAAAAATAAACAAAATTTAGTAAAGTCCCATAGTTTGACATCTAAATGGATCACTAAGAAAAGAAATTCTAACTTACAAAACAACTAATTATTAACCAAATCAAATCAAACAAATGGTACATAAAAAAAAGAACTTGTGATCGGGAATTGGAATATCAAAATACCCAATATGCATAAAAGTCGATACAAATTTGCCAAAAATAGAAATAAATTTGATGTGAAAATTAAATAAACAATAACAAAAAAAAAAAAAAAAAAACTATAAGGACTCAAAAAGAAAAGCCTAGGCCCACCTAGAATAGTGGCCCCTAGTTCTTCATGTCAAGCCCAACACAATGAATTTTTGAGAGAGTGGGCTTCTGAGTCTTGCTAAGGAAATTACAAATTTAGGACCGATAGAACCAAAGCGATTAGTATGAGTGAAATCTCTCTCTCTCTCTCTCTCTCTCTCTCTCTCTATGTTCATTTTCTTATATAGTCTTTTTCATTGCATCTCAGCCCTCCGTTTGTACGTCTTAGGGAAACCATTTAGATGCTTGTCCCATCAAGACCCTTTTAGATTAGGTGGTAGAGAGGGCTATGAGCTGTGAAATCACTGCTCAGGTGTCTTTTCCTCATAAATGCAGTCAGTTTAGTTGGTGTAGTGCATTAAATGTGGAAGTGGTAGTCACCTTCCTAGATATTTCCCCCTTCCATTGCTTGCACGACACTGTTGTCTTCCCTGAAGTTTTACTTTCCAATGTAGGGAGTTACATAAAGTATTCCCGATGTGCCTTTGCTCCTTGGGATCCTCGGTTGGTAGACCAGTCTACCTTCTCTCCTTGGACCTTTCATTCACAACTTTCGTCTGTTTTGGAATGATCTTGACGTCTTCCCTCCTTGGACTTGGTCCACGTGTCAGACTTTGGTTAACATATATGTGGATATTTAATCATTCTCGGGTAGGGCCCATGGCCTAAAAATGTGCTCGGATCATTTACTCTTGCAAAAACCATTAGTGGAAAAAAATTGTGGTTGGAACAATAAAAAAATTCACTGAGAGAGAAACAAAATTGGAGGGAAAAAGAGTGAGAATATAAACATTTTTTGCCATAAACAACTTGGAAGGAATATGGGAGAGAGGTGGAAATGATGTAATAAGAAATTTATATGAAAAGAAAATTAAGACAGATGATGAAGGGTGGAAATAGATGAAAGGTTGACAAGTTTTGATGCTTTTTTATTTGTTATTTTTTATTTTTATGGTTGTAAGGATGTCCTTACTCCTAGTCTAGACTCTAGAGGCTAGGATATATTAATAAACTAGCCTTAGTGGTACTATGTGGGGTCAACAAATACTAAGGAGATACACAATGTTGTTGTCAATTTAAGGTGAAAGTAATATCACTTTCACATAGATTCATCATTAACACTATATTAATTATGCGTTAATCACAACTTGATACATTAGTTGGGTGCAAATTTGGACGTGTCCCTAGACTTGTTGATGTGGAGTACTTTCTTCTTTTTATTTATTTAATTTTTATATTAGTAAGAGTTTAACTTTCAGTGTAATTAAATTTTTTTTACAACTTAAGTAATAAAATATGTTTATAAACTACAAAAATATAACTTAAAAAGTAGTCGATTTCAATAATAAGAGTATATATATTGAATTAAAAATTTTAAAAGTAGTTTTCAAATTCCTCTCCTTGGTACAAGATCTATGTAGGTTAGAAATTTTCAAAATATGAGAGAAAAAGAAAATCTCACACTTTTCTCTTGCCAAATTTTCATGTTTCCTTTCAAAACTTTAAAACTGTCAATAAGACTACTACAAGTAAAACACTCATGCGAGTAAAAGTGAAGAAGTATGACCCGGGGTAATAATACCATTTACTAAATCAAATCAATTTCTACAAAAGCTTCTATATCTCATACAATTTCTATCCTACCTATTCGGTTTTCGCAAAGATATTTTTTCTGTATCTAAAATTTGCATGAAGTTTGTTTTTATATATTAAACTTTATAAATTTATGTTTTTTTTTCCCTAAATAATTGAAAACGGTACATTTTTTTTGGCCAAAATGCAAAACTAATTATTTAAGTTTCACATTTTTTTTTTCATTTCAGTCCTCTAAGTTTTAGTTTTGTCATTTCAGTCCTTTAAGTTTTAAATATAATCAATTTAGTCCTCCATTAGGCTTTTGTTAAGTGCTGCTGTCAACTAAGCAAAACGACGTCGTTTTGGATTTTTAAAAAAAGTTTCTTAATTAAAAAAAAAAATTGAAAAACGTTAATTACAACCAAAAAAAAAAAAAAAAAAAGAAAAGAGAAGAAGAAGAAGAAACTATGGGGAACGAGAGGAGAGATGCTACATCCACAACATTTTTACAACAAATCATAGGTAGTTAATTGTTATTGGTTCAAATTTGAACTTAACACTAAGATTACTTTTTTGCCCCAACAATAACAACCAGTAATAACTTGCCATTTAGGATTTATTGTAAAAATATTGTAAAAATGTTGTGGACATATTATTTCTCGAACGAGAGTGGGTTTACTGGGCTATTACTAACAAACTGTTTTGACCAAACTTTGCTAGAACACTTCATCTCCTGCCAAAGCCTCACCAACACAATAATCCCTCAAGGCTTTCCCTCGGCAACAACCCCACCAGCATCTTGCACTCCCAAAGTGCTACCAGTGGACATACTATAAGTATCAGATGCAGTAAGATCAGAAGGCACTTAACACTCATTTACTGAATTGGAATCTGGATTTTGCTGAGAAACTTTCAATAACACAACATTTTCCCAAATCCAAACTCAATCTACCATCAAAGATTCAAAAGAAGCCCTTTTACCCTCATCAACCATCATTGAATTCTGCAATGCCTTAACAACCATCCCAAATCCCATTCCACCTATCTTCTTTCAACAACACTAACACTATTCGCATAATCCAAACTCCTAACAATGATGGATTCTTCGAAATCAAATTAGCTGCAACAACCGAATTCGCTTGTCGGGTCCTACCAGGACACCTATGTTGCTCAAGTGGCTTAGAATTCTCCACCTGATCTCCTCTTCTAACCGGGGCCTTCCTCTAACTGGGGCCCCCCTCTGCTGCTACAACATGCCCTTCCTCCCATTGCTCAAACTCAGAGTGGCCGGTGTCTACTCCTTTGTATCAGTAAGGTGGGGATTTGTTTTGTTTTTCAGTGGGCAGGGAACGACATCGTTCCCTTAGGCTGCATTTGTTTCGGGTGTAAATGGAATTGGGAAAATATTTTACACCATTGTGTGTGTTTAGGGCACATGTAAAATGAAGTCAAACTGAAAATTTTGAACTTTGATTGTAAAATTCACCCCTCAACCCGTAAAGTGGATTACATATTTGATTTACCTTCAAATTAGATTTTCCGAACTCATAAGAGCTCAAAGAGAAAACCCAAAGAAGACCTCTCATCACTCACGCCAAGCCCAAGCCGAGCAAGGAGAGGGCACTACCGGTGATGCCCAAAACCACCTGTCGACACATGGCCCCTCCATCGACCCATCCTTCATCCTTGCTGACCCATCCTTTGTCCTTGTCCTTGTCCTCCACTGACCCACCTCCATCTACCCATCCCTCGTCCTCACCAACCCATCCCTTATTATCATCGACCCAACTGCCTCCATTCTTTTCTTCAAGACCCACCTCCTTTCTTTTCCCTCAAGATATGGGATTTTATGGGGTTCATATAGTATGTTTTTATTTTGTTTACATGATTTGGTTGAGGTAGTAACAATAATTTGTTCTTGGTTGCAATTGATTTGTTTTTGCTTTGATTTGCTTGTATTAGGTAAGGTTTTTGACAATTTTTTGGAAAATGTTTTACATGCAAAACCAATCACTGGAAATACCTTTTCAGGTGTATTTTACAGGACACAACCAAACAGAAAAAAATGTTTTCCTTTCCATAAAATATTTTCCCCTGAAATTATTTTACACTTGAAAATTCATTTACATGGAGCTTAACACAGCCTTAGTTTCTTTTCTTAACTAACGTTTTTTAGTTTTTTTTTTTTAAATTAAGAAATTTAAATAAATAATCCAAAACAACGTCACTTTGGTTAGTTGATGGTAGCTCTTAACAAAAGCTTGACAGATGACTAAATTGACTATATTTGAAACTTAAATGACTGAAATGACAAAATTGAAATTTAGAAGACTGAAATGACAAAATGTGAAACTTAGAGGGTTAAATTTGCATTTTGGCTTTTTATTTTTTTTTAATTTTTATATTTAGTCTTGTTAACTTTTATCATACATGTTTAACTAGGTGACACTATCTTTAGCATTAACAAATTTGACATGTATGACATGGTTCAATTACACACACACGAACATACATACATACATACATACATATATATATATAAAATAAAAGGCAGCATAAGGCAAGGAAGTCAATACCGTACTGGAAGTTTTACCGATTTGGCCAGCGATACGATATATTTCGGGTACCGGTTAATACCGGTGTACTGTTTCGGGTTTACCGTTATTTTTTACTATTTTATACAATATACAAAGTTATAATGATTTTTTAATAAACATTTAGTTATAATGATTATTTTATTGGTATGTTTATTGTTTTATATAATACTTTAGAGTAAATAAAAAGAGGTTTTTTTTGGTCTAAAAAAAAGAGAGGCTTTTTTTTTTTTTTTTTGAGAAAAAAAAGTAAATAAAGAATACTTTTCAAAAAATTATATGAAAAATTAAAAATACAAAATTGTCACATCTTTAAAATCAATTCACTATCACGTCACCTAGGGTCCTAGGCCAAGCATTGGCCTTTTAAGTTTAAACTAAAGGAAATTTAAATAAACAATAAAAAGAGCCAACACATTTCCCACTAAAATCACGGTTTCCAAGCATCTGCTACGGTTTTCCAGCAATATTATAAACTTCTTTTCAGTCCTTTATAGCATCTCCACTAGATTCTCCAAATTTTTGTACTGTTTGGAGAATGAACAGTAATTTTTACCTTTTAGCTACCCACTTTTTCAAGTATACTTTCTAACAGATTCTCTATCTCATTCTCTCTTTCATTTAAATATTATTTCTTCATTCATTCTTTATTCTTTTTTTATCATCATTTATTCTTTCTATATTCATTCCCAACAATTATGTTTTTCAATAAAAAGTATTATATTCATAATATTTTTCGCAATACTTTCACAAGAATCACATCAAAATCTTATGTGGAAAGTTATTACTAGTTCTAATTTGAACCCATCGCTGAAATTATTTTTTTACTTACCATTATTAGCTAATTATTTAAAATTTATTATAAAAATATTGTGAAAATATTGTAGTAGTGTTTCTAAGCGGTCATTTCCTATTCTTTTCCTTTCTTTCATCCATACGTTTCCTTTTCTTTTTTTTTTTCTTTTTTTTTTTCTCTTGTTTTTTCTCCACCACACACCTATACCCATATATCTCAGCCTCTCCTCTCTTATCTCTGCTTTCCAGACCCTGCCTCCCTCTTTCTCCTCTTCTTTTGTGCTTTTTTTTTTTTTTTTTTTTTTTTTTTTTTTTTTTTTTTTTTTTTTTTCAGCTCACTACACACACACAGGTGACACAGCCAACCATGATCTTTTGACTTCTCCTCTATGTTAGAATTTTTGTTTTAATTTTCTTTCTTCTTCATCTCACTTCACTCACACACACAGCCGGTAGAGAGATTGGCCTTCATCTATCTTTTTTTTTTTCCCTTTCCTTCTTTTCTTGTTCTGATTCACTCTGTTGTTACAATGGAGCTTAGATAGGCTTTCATGTTCTTGATCTGTTGTTTTTGTTTTGATTTTAGATTTGTTGTTTTAATTAAATTTGTATTTTTCCCTATTCTTGATCTGTTTTTTCTATTTTGATTTTAGATTATGTTTGTGTTTTGATTGTGTTACTGTTTGAGAGAGAGATAGATGAACAAAGAAGAGAGGAGGAAAGAAGAGGATTATGTTTGTGTTTTCTTGGCTTACTCAGATTTGCATTTCTTGTTTCGGCCTGGTATCCATTTATTGGCCGAAACAGCCGGATTTCGTCAGTACGGCTGGTGTGCAGTCGGAACAGCTAGTATTTTTTCCGGTACGAAATAGGGGGTTATACCTGTACCAGTGCACTGGCTGGTACGGTATATACCAGCCGTACCAGTTGGTACGGTACGGTATCACCCACACTGGCATAAGGTGAACTAGTCACATGAAAGTATTGGTCACATGCATTGTATAAAATTTATTTTTTAAAGTTTAAGAATTGTTTTTTACTATTTTCAATAGTTTAGAGATTAAAAAGCTCTTTATAAAGTTTAATGACAAAAGGTGCAACGTTTTCATTCGTTTAGATTTTTTTTAAAAAGCTAAAACTTTAAAGTTTAGGAATTAAAAATGAATTTTTGTGAGAGACCGCGCCCCCGGCCCGTTTTATATGGTTTGTGTTGGGCCAAACCCACTTGAATGGGTGGAGTCATGTTATTGCCTCTCAAAATGGAGGTTCTACTAGTTATATTTTCCTCTTTAGATTAAGGGTTTTACAATGGAGTCGTCACTTATTTAATTATTAGAATAAATAAGAAAAACAAAATTGAAAAATTCCTCATTTTATTTATTTGAAATTGAATTTACATTGATCATAGGAAATTACATGGCTTTGGTTTTAGATACAATCTAAGATAAAGTACATGACTTTGTTTTCTAGTTACAATCTAAAAATAAAAAATTACATGGATAAGTATTTGATCTACTAACCCTTGATCTAAGCTCGGAGGCTATGTTACAAGGTGAGAAGGTGTTAGGCACCTACCTTGACTAGTGAAACCGGTCTTCTAGATTGTAGTGGCCAACATTCATATCACATCATCTAATATGTTATTAATCAATTTGTATGTTGAATTTGAAGTGTGTGCATGTGATAAACCTTAATTCAATTTATTAAGCATTTCATTTGGATTGAAAAATAAATTCTAGTGAATGTGTGTGGATGGTGATATCCTAGATTCAAGAATTTAATAGAATTATTAAATAAACATATTTTTCATGTTTTTGATGTGGATTTAAGATCGAAACTAGAGTTATGCATGAACATATGAAGAACAACCAAGGACATGTGAAGAACATATAAGAATAATTAAGAACATTCACACATATTCAAAGGAATTTAAATGATTATTATTATGCTTTAATCTTAAACTCTCATCATGGCAATAAAAAAAAAAAGAAAAGGGAAATGGATTATACCTTCATGCAAGATTCATATGGTAGATGGGGAGACTCTTGAAAGAGGTCCTAAGGCTGGAGAAGAGGAGTTAGGAGAGGAAGAGTGAATCACACTCAATACCTTGAGTCTTAAGAAGACCAAGATATGACAAGACTACTCAACTTCCTAGAACTCAAGAGAGGAGAAGAGAGAAGGTTTTTGTGTCTTGAAATGAAAGAGAGATGAGCTTATATAGTAGTGGTGGAGGAAATATGAATGAAGGTCATTAATGAGGGTTGAAAAAGAATCATGAACCTAGACCTTATTTTAGCATTGGGGGAAATCTAGAGTATTAAATGTAGAGATTTGTGGGAGTGAAGAGCAAGCCAAAATTTGGTTTTTTCGTAGTTGTTGTAACAGCCTGTAGAACCAACTTCAAAAAATCATATTTGACTCAATTCTAATTGGAATTGTTTTGTTCTTGTGCTTAAATTGAAGCCTCGGATGTCTTGTTTTTGGAAAAATTAACCTCATTCACAGATTCAAAATATTCTGAGATATATGGATGAGATGGTGAGCAGAGGTTATTTGTTAAAAAATGGTTTCAGCAAAATTAACTTTACTAGGTCCCAAATTAGCTCCCAATTAACATTAAATGGCTCCAATCACTCCCATTTCAAACTTAATTGGTTCCAAATTTACTCTAATTAAAAGGTAATTGCACAAATTACTCATTGAATAATTAATGTTTAACTATCTAATTAATTAGGTGTGTGCAACCTTGCCATAAAATGTAGTCCTAACTAATCAAATTATGACACATCATTAATCTCAAATTGATTATAATTATAACCAATTAGAATTAACTGTTCATAATCACATATAGTCGAACTCAATTTGTGATAGTGCACCTTGGCCATTAAAACTTGATTTAATGATAATTTTCAATCTGATGGTCTGATTAGGGCTTATGACCAGTCAATTTGATCGTTACAACATCAAGATCATTTTGGTGAAATGAGATTAAGGATCTAATGACTAGAATCAAGATGCATATTTTCAAAGTGAAATTACCCTTTTACCTTCTAAGTGAGGTTAAATGCGGGTTGCAAAATGAGGTGTCAACTACTTTATGCAAATTTTAAGGGTGAAAAAAAGTTGCTTATTTAAAATTTTTTTATTTATGTATGAATTGTTTAAAATATTGAAACTTTGATATAACATGAAAGGAGAAACCTTGGGCTTCAAAATGATACATCTTGGTAAGTTGGTAACGTTGAATGCATAACATAATTTAAAATCTTTTTCATAACTTGCTAAACAATTGGCAACATGAGTTGGAATAGGGATGATTTGTCCCATCTTCAAAGAAAAGTATTTTGGGGAGAGAATAGGGCAGGTCACGGTGCAGAAGGGATGAGAATGAGACGGGGTGGGGCAAAGGATGAGGTCTTCCCCCCCGTCCCCCATGATTTTGTTTTGCCTTATCTCTGCCTTGCCCCGCATGATGAGAAAAATTTTCTTACTGCATTTCAACCCCTTGGGGCCTTGCAAAGGCCCGCCTTACCCTATAAAACTCTAGCTCTTGTTAATTTGCTCCACAACTATCGTAATTTTTTAAAAATAAAAACTGTTCATTAATAAAAATATACTTGAAATTACAACTAAATTTATCCCATCAAGAGAGGGTGCTCCATGGAGCATCACCAGAGGCTCATGCTGCATTGCCTACCGGAGTGGCCTAGCCCTCCCCCCTCCCCCCCCCCTACCCCCTCATAAGGGTTGGACCTCCAGATAGTGTGGCACATTCCAGGCTTGTCGGGAATTCGGACTTACAAACCAGTTCGCGCTCACACTGCCCTGCTCTAGCCTATAGATGAAGTACAAAACGACAACTTGGCTCTGATACCATAAAGTAGAACTCGTCCCCAGGTGCCACTAACAAGAGAGAGGGTGCTCCATGGAGCTTCGCCAGAGGCTCCATGTTGCACCGCCTACCTATATATATATATATATATATATATATATATATACACATATATATAAAAGTTGAAGGGTAACATTTATTGTTGCTATGCTCTAGTTGAGCCACATCAGCGTTCATGTCATTATTTATTTTCTTTCCAATTTTCTTATATTGTTTTTATCATTTTTTTTAATATTTACACTTTTCCAAATTTTCTTCCTACCTTACATTTTCATCTCCCCATTACTTCTCCAACATTTCTCCCTCCTTTACATTTTCATCTCCCCACTATCCTCTATATTAATATCATTCTTCCTCTTTCCCTTTATCTTCCTTTGTTTTTGTATCTTTTTATTCATACTCTTTTACTATAAATTTGTCACTATTTCTTCCATTCTATGCATAAATTTCCCACACAACAAAAAAGGCTCTCTCTCTCTCTCTCTCTCTCTCTCTCCCTCTCTCCTAATTTTTTGGTGGATTGTTTTAATTTTATTTTTCTTGCAACTCTACTTTAGGTTGATAATTATTTTATATACTTTAAGACTTTACTTTGGGTTAATGCGATTTAGTTTTATTTTTTAAATTGTTTAATTTTTTGTTCTCTTTGATTGTTAAATTTTATCTTATTGCATTATAAAGAATTAAATATAACATATAAAAATATAATATTATTTTATTACATAGCATGATTTGGATAATTTGATATTTATTGTAATTGGTATTTATTCTATTACGTACCATGATTTTTTATAGTGCTCAATTTAGATGTTAAACTATGATACTTTACTAATTTTTGTTTATTTTAAAATCCTTCATGTGGTGGACTAAGTACTCTTAATAGTTATATTAGAAGTACTCTATAATGTTATTTACTTAGAGAAAAGTAAAGGTTAGCCAAACGAAAATAATTAGATGGATGACAAATTTTAACTTTTGCAATTTTATTTTATTTTTTATTATTATTTATAACAATGCATATATAGAAATTTAATTCTTAGATTTTGCTTATAATTGTTTATTTGATAATATGTTTTGGGTGAACGAAATTACAATTTCTACAAAGAAAATAACCTTAATAGATTATCAACAACAAATTGTTTTCCTTATTGGTCCAATTAATCATTGTTTAAGTTTTATTAATTTTCTTAGTTACATTTTTTGGTGTTTTAGATTGTAGGCAGAAAAAATAAGGCTTGAGAAAGTTTGTTTAAAACTAAAAGAATAATTTCCAAAATTTATATTCTTTTTAGATTCACGAAATGTTATAAATAACTTTTATTAAAAAATGAATATTTTTGTTATCTTGCCTTTTGACTTTCCGAGAAAAATTGTATTGTTTTCATTTTGATACGACAAAATTTATATTTATGATTGTCTCTATATTACATATATGATTGTTCCTATAATAAATAAAAATATAATTATGAAATACATTACTTTTTATTAAATTAGTTTAAATTGTAAAAAAACAAAAAAATAAAACCACTATAAAAATAATTATCATGTGTAACACGCGGGTTCGCAGCTAATTTTTAGTAAAAACTAAATAATATTATCCAAGTATTTAACAACGCAATATTACAACAAAAACAAAAATCTCATAGTATAATACATAACAAAATAGAGGCAGAAAGTCAATTGAGTAGAATAAAATAAGCTAATATTGATATATTTGTTTAAATAGTAATATTTTAGGTTATGAAAAACTTACAATTATAACTCTTATCAACGAGAGTGGAGCAAAGTAGGTTTAATAATTATAACTCCTATAACTCTTATCAACGAGAGTGGAGCAAAGTGGGTTTAATTAGTTTAAACCCATCACTGCCTCATGGTGCGAGGTTAAAATCTCACACTATTCTTATCCCACTACCTTTGCAGGATGAGAAAAACTGGCGTAGGGCGAAATGGAGATGGGTGGATCAAGCTCAACAAGGGAAAATCGTCGTCCCTAGATGTAGTACTTGGTTGGAGGTATTTTTTTAAAATTTTTTTTTTATTATTATTATTTTTATCTTTAGTAAGTTAGCACTAAGCCTCTAACATTAATGAGATACACTCTTGAGTCTTAATTGAAGTCTGAACCCATTACCAAGGGAAAAGCAAGCCAGCAAGTACTGCATCTAGTAGTCTGATTAGGGCACCGTTTTGTTGTATCTGAATCAATCTAGTACCCCCAACGTGTTTAGAGTATTCTTCGATCTGTGTCTTTAACCCTTTACCCCTTTCTTTCTCTCTAAAAATGAGAGAACCGCCGATTCTCCGACGGAGGAATAACCATCTTCCGTACGATATCGTACTGAACATCATGGAAAGGCTACCGGTGAAATCAGTGATGAGAATAAGGTGCGTACCCAAATCCATGGACTCCTCAATCACCAGTCACGATTTCATCTCCACCCACCTTAATAACATCAACAATGATCATGATCATGACAATGGTTATGTCATACACATGCCCTTGAGGGGAACAGACACATCAGTCTGTACGGTCGCTTTCGATTGCACGGTTTATAGGATTTCCGAGGTTAGAATTCCCTTTGATTTTGATTTTAAGGGTGCCCAAATGGTGGGTTCGTGCAATGGCTTATTGTGTTTAGCCACTTTTGATAATGTTATATATTTGTGGAACGCCAGCATTAGAAAATTCAAGAGGTTGCCCGATACTTGCTTAGGAAGTGCTCTATTCGGATTTGCCTATCATTCCGAGAATGATGACTACAAGGTTGTCAGGATTTCATCTTTCCCTTTGTCTCTTCGTGAGATTGAGGTGTACACATTAAGTTCAGATTCATGGAGAAGGGTTGGAAACTCGTTGAAAGACAAGTTTATATTCTGCAATAGGAATCTTCTTGTGCCAGCCCCATTGGTTAGTGGAGCTTTGCACTGGATGGCATTTGTGGTAGAAGGACAAGTGATTGGTCCGAGAAGGTCTATTATGTCATTTGATGTCAATATTGAGACATTCAGAAAGCTAGCACTACCCAATTATACTGGCAGTTCCTACTTTATTGCATTATTCAAGGGGAAACAGGCTTTCACTATACATGACAGATATGGCAGCCAATACTCCATATGGGTGGTGTGGTTGAGTGTTGGAATAAACATTTTGTTGTACCATATGAAAGACCCGAAAGAGTAGCTACTAGCCTTGCCTTTACCAAGTATGGTTCACTTCTGGTTTCCTACAGCTACATCACTGATATACTAAAGAATCAGGGATTTAAGTTTGTATTGATTGACATTGAGACTCTACATGAGAAGAAGGATCCTGATATCCAATGTCCTTCACATGTAGCTACTTTCATGGAGAGCCTTGTTTTACTTGATGGAGCAGAAGTGGTGTCTTACTAAACAGATGGTAGCGTGCATATGAGAATGAAGTCATTAGTGGTATGGATGAAGTGAAACCCTTGTTATTCATTTCCCTTTAGATCAGTAGTAGGTATGATAGTATTGGAAAAAGCTTCATTTTCATCCCAGGTTCATATTGGAAAGACCAAACAAGAATTGATTTTTTTTTTAATATTTACACTTCTCCAAATTGTCTTCCTACCTTACTTTTTCATCTCCCCATTACTTCTCCAACATTTCTCCCTCCCTTACTTTTTCATCTCCCCACTATCCTCTATATTAATATCATTCTTCCTCTTTCCCTATATCTTCCTTTGTTTTTCTCTCTTCTTATTCATACTCTTTTACTATAAATTTGTCACTATTTCTTCCATTCTATGCATAGTTTTCCCTCACAACAAAAAATGTTGTTACTCTCTGTCTCTCTCTGTCTCTCTCTCTCTCTCAATTTTTTGGTGGATTGTTTTAATTTTATTTTTCTTGCATCTCTACTTTAGGTTAATAATTTTTTTATATACTTTAAAACTTTACTTTGGGTTAATGCGATTTAGTTTTATTTTTTAAATTGTTTAATTTTTTGTTCTCTTTGATTGTTAAATTTTTTCTTATTGCATTATAAAGAATTAAATAGAACATATAAAAATATAATATTATTCCATTACATATCATGATTTGGATAATTTGATATTTATTGTAATTGGTATTTATTCTATTACATACCATGATTTTTTATAGTGCTCAATTTAGATGTTAAACTATGATACTTTACTAATTTTTTGTTTATTTTAAAATACTGCATGTGGTGGACAAAGTGTTCTTAATAGTTGTATTAGAAGTACTCTATAATGTCATTTACTTAGAGAAAAGTAAAGGTTAGCCAAACGAAAATAATTAGATGGATGACAAATTTTAGCTTTTGCAGTTTTATTTTATTTTTTATTATTATTTTATAACAATGCATATATAGAAATTTAATTCTTAGATTTTGCTAATAATTGTTTATTTGAAAATATGTTTTGGGTGGACGAAATTACAATTTCTGCAAAGCAAATAACCTTAATAGATTATTAACAACAAATTATTTTCCTTATTGGTCCAATTAATCATTGTTTAAGTTTTATTAATTTTCTTAGTTACATTTTTCGGTGTTTTAGATTGTAGGCAGAAAAAATAAGGTTTGAGAAAGTTTGTTTAAAACTAAAAGAATAATTTTCAGAATTTATATTCTTTTTAATGATTCACAAAATGTTATAAATAACTTTTATTAAAAAATGAATATTTTCGTTATCTTGCCTTTTGAATTTCTGAGAAAAATTTTATTGTTTTCATTTTGATATGACAAAATTTATATTTATGATTGTTTCTATATTACATATATGATTGTTCTTATAATAAATAAAAATTTAATTATGAAATACATTACTTTTTATTAAATTAGTTTAAATTGTAAAAAAAAAATAATAAAACTACCATAAAAATAATTATCACGCCCAACACGGGAGTTCGCAGCTAATTTTTAGTAAAAACTAAATAATATTATTCAAGTACTTAACAAGGCAAGATTACAACAAAAACAAAAATCTCATAGTATAATACATAATAAAATAGAGGCAGAAAGTCAATAGAGTAGAATAAAATAAGCTGATATTGATATATTTGTTTACTATATATCTTTGTTTAAATTGTAAGAGCAATCACATCAGATCAGTTAAAATGGTGTAAAATAAAAGAAAGTATCACTTTTACACAATTTGAGCAAAAATACACCCACATCAGTGGGTGTAAAAATAGCAAAAATTGTGCAAATTCATAAAAGATCTACAATACCCGTGTAAATATACACGGGTACTGTAGCGCGTGTATAAATTATTTTATTGATTTTTTCTCCTCACTCTCTTTTTCTCTCGGGTGTTGAATCCGCCGATCTCTCCTCCCCACTGATCTCCATTGCTCGCTCAAGTCTCCATTACTAAAATTCAATCACACATTATACAATCATGATACGAAAACCTGGCTCTGATACCAATTGTTGGATAAAAATCTGGTTTTGTATCTCATACAAAACACACAGCGGAAGCAACAAACAAGGATCTATTTCATTCATGATTGACAACATGCACTCTGTAAATTTCAGAATTTAAGAACAAGATAGCGTACCTTAGTGTGGAGAATTTCAAAACAAAGATTAGAAGCACTTGAGAAAACTTTTAATCTTCACTCCAATTCCACTTTACGCCGAAGATGTGTGGTCTCTCAATCAGTTTCCAAAAGGGAGAATAAAAGTGTGTCTCACATTCTTTCTTTTCTCTACGAAAAAATCGCATTAAAAAATTCTGTATGTTTTTCCCTTTATAACTAACTGATTATCTAATTGGGCCGGCCTATTGGGCCTTTCCAATTGGGCTTTAATGTGTGGCTTGGAATGGGACCAAAAGGGACCAATAAGACACTAGCTCCAATGGGCCTTGGGCTTTTCCGTCAACTCTTGACAAGTCCAAAGTTACCATTAATTATATTTAATACCACTATATAAATATAATTGCACTCTAGGCCTTATTAATAAATTATATCCCAAGACTTTATTTTACACGCAACCCCTTCATAAAATATTCGCAGTAATATAAAGTCATAAATATAGACTGCCACTTTGTAAATTACTACATCTTATCCTTGAGTACCCGGTTTAATCCTTTAAAGTTATTCATCATATATTTATGAAATCCAATTTCATAAATATATACTTTAGTAATTTCTTACCAAAGTGGTTAGGCCTAACTCTCTGAATAACCAAACCCATTAAACTTATCTCAAGGGAATATTTTGTATCTCCATTAAGAGACTATGAATTCCATCTTGAGAATATATGTTCCATCAACATTAAATGTGGCTGCCCAACATACTGAGGTTTTGACCATTACTTTAGATCTCATTCTTGATATATCAAAGTAACCTACACCTCATGATCAGGTCCATTATTCTCTCAGGATTAAGAGTTCATGCAAATAGAAGTCATGAGATTTATTATTCATTTGACAGTCGTTAGGAGAATAATAAATCTCACAGTGGTCCAGTTCAATATGTCTTAACTCTTAAAACATATCAACATATCAACTAGAAGTCACCACTTCCATGATCAAGACAAATCATCTTAGTTGATACGTTATAGTCTTCGTAGATGAAATGCCCAATTTCATCACCGACTACGAACTATAAATTCTGAGTTTACAAAGAACTTGTGATTTATATCTTCTGTGACTAAATCACATAAATTACATACTATGCATCTCATGGACTATATGATAATGTCCAAATATTCATGTTTCCATTATTTTAGATAAAAATAAACAACTTTATTAAACAACATTAAGTCATACATAGCATCATACAATAAGATTTAAGGGCATATATCCTAACAATCTCCCACTTGCCCTAAAGACTATTGTGCACTAATCTAACTCCCATTCCCTCCAAATGTGACTCGAAGGTCCTTTGAGGCAAGGTTTTGGTAAAAGGATCTGCTAGATTATTTGCACTTTCAATCTTTGCCACCACAACATCTCCACGAGCAACAATGTCTCGAATGATATGGTACTTCCTCTCAATGTGCTTTCCTTTCTTGTGATTTCTTGGATCTTTGGATTGTGCAACCGCTCTACTATTATCACAAAACAATGTGATGGGAACTTGCTCAATTCTTACAACACCAAGATCAGAAAGGAATTTCTTGAGCCAAACAGCCTCCTTTGCCGCTTCACAAGCAGCAATATACTCGGCTTCCATGGTGGAGTCCGCAATGCAAGATTGCTTAACACTCCTCCAACTTATGGCTCCACCTCCCAAGGTGAAAACACATCCTGAAGTGGATTTTCTGAAATCTAGATCCGATTGAAAATCTGAATCTGTATAGCCAATGGGAATCAAATCCTCACTATGGTAAACAAGCATATAATTTCTCGTTCTCCTAAGATACTTGAGAATATGCTTTACAGCTTGCCAATGTTTTAGTCCTGGATTTGATTGATATCGGCTGACCATGCCAACTGAATAAAAAATGTTTGGTCTAGTACAAAGCATGGCATACATAAGACTTCCTACTGCAGAAGCATAAGGAACTTGTCTCATCATATTTTCTTCCTCTTGAGTCTTAGCCCTTCGGTCATCAGATAGAGGAACTCCATGTCTAAAACGAAGCAATCCTTTCTTGGAGTTTTGCATGCTAAACCGTTCTAGAACCTTATCTATATATCCAGCTTGTGATAAGCCTAACATCTTATTCTTGCGATCTCGCCAAAGCTTGATCCCTAGAATAAAGTTAGCCTCACCCAAGTCCTTCATATCAAATTGGCTAAACAACCAAACTTTAACCGATGACATTATCCCTACATCATTCCCAATGAGTAGAATATCATCAACATAAAGCACTAGGAACATTACTACTTTGTCTTGATGTCTTTTGTACACACATGGTTCATCAAGATTTTGTTCAAAACCAAATGACTTGATTGCTTGATCAAATCTGATGTTCCATGACTTAGATACTTGTTTAAGTCCATAAATGGACCTATTCAACTTGCATACCATATGCTCTTGGTTCTTTGCTATGAATCCTTCTGGTTGCATCATGTATATTTCTTCTTCAAGATTGCCATTAAGAAATGCAGTCTTGACATCCATTTGCCAAATCTCATAATCATAATGAGTAGCAATGGATAAGAGAATTCTGATAGACTTAAGCATGGCTACTGGCGAAAAAGTTTCATCATAATCAATGCCTACCTTTTGTGTATACCCTTTCGTCACTAGTCTTGCTTTAAAGGTTTTAACCTTTCCATCTATCCCTCTCTTCCTCTTGTAAACCCATTTGCAACCAACAGGTTTAATGCCGTTAGGCGCCTTTACAAGATCCCATACATGATTGGAATACATAGAATCCAATTCAGATTTCATAGCTAAGAGTCAATGATGTGCATCTATATCATTAATTGCCTCTTCATAAGTGTAGGGGTCCAATTCAGCCTCTTGTGAGATAGCTATATAAGTTTCTCCCAAACCTCTAAATCTCATAGGAGGTCGAATAATTCTCCCACTACGACGAGGCACCTGTGTACTAGTCATCTCATGAGTAATATCTTGTGGTGTATCCAATACAGCCACATCATCCCTAGTTTCATCCGCTGGTTGTTCAACTACAGGTTCATTCATTTCAGCCAATACAACTTTACTTCTAGGATTAAAATTATTCATATAATCATTTTCCAAAAATTTAGCATGGGTGCTAACAAACACTTTGTTATCCTTATGATTATAGAATAAATAACCCTTGGTTTCTTTTGAATACCCTAAAAACATGCATACTTCAGTTTTAGTTTCCAACTTATCAGACTTCCCTTTCAACACATGTGCTGGACATCCCCAAATGTGGAGATATTTCATACTAGGCTTGCGCCTACTCCACAATTCCTTAGATGTGTTGGGAACAGATTTTGATGGAACTAAATTCAAAACATTCATAGCAGTTTTTAGTGCATATCCCCAAAAAGAAACTGGTAAAGTTGAGTAACTCATCATGGACCTAACCATTTCCAAAAGAGTCCTATTCCTTCTTTCTGCTACACCATTTTGTTGGGGAGTTCCAGGTGCAGTCAATTGGGATACAATCCCATTCTGAATTAGATAATCCTTGAAATCCCTAAGAAGGTATTCGCCACCTCGATCAGATCGAATGGCCTTTATGCGTTTACCCAATTGATTTTCAACTTCAGCCCTAAACTCTTTGAACTTGTCAAAGGCTTCAGACTTCCGTCTCATTAAGTACACATAACCATATCTTGAGTAATCATCCGTGAACGTGATGAAGTACTCATAACCTCCTTTTGCTTGGGTTGACATAGGACCACATACATCTGTATGAACTAATTCAAGCAACTCTTGGGCTCTTCTACCTTTCGCATTAAAAGGTCGTTTGGTCATTTTACCTTCCAAACAAGATTCGCAAACTGGAAATCCATCAAAGTCCATGGGCTGTAAAAGTCCATCTTTGATTAGTCTTTAAATCCTATTTGAATTAATATGACCCAAACGCAAGTGCCATAGATATGCATCACTAGTAGAAGGAAACTTTCTCTTTAATGATTTTATATGAGAGCTACTATCTATTTCAGAATTATATAATTCATGCATGTCAGGAGTTAAAATATAAAGACCATCCACAATATTGCCAGAACAGATAAACATTTTATCCTTCTTTATTACAACATTGTCTTTCAGGATAACACAATATCCATGTTTACCTAAGTAAGTTGCAGAAATTAAATTCCTACGAACATTAGGTACATACAAATAGTCTTCCAATATTAACACTCTAGACTTAAAACACAAATTATACACTTCAACAGCTACAACTGGAATCCTGCTCCCATCAGCCAAAGTAAGAAATAGTTCTCCCTCATTCAACTTTCTGGTCTCCTGGAACCCCTGCAAAGAATTGCAGATATGATTAGTATAACCTGAATCCAAACACCAGGAATCTGTTGGATTCTGTACCAAACATATTTCAAGAAGAAAGGAACTTTTATTACCCTTATTTTTGGCAGCCTTAAATATTGGACAATTCCTCTTCCAATGTCCTTTCTCACCACAATGGAAACACTTTCCTTTGCTTTTCTTTCCTTTGTCGGCAACCCCTAAAGCAATTTGTTTACCAATTTTCTTAGTGAAGTCCTTCTTCTTCTTCTTCTTCTTCTTCTTACCCTTGCCTTTCGACTTAGGTTGAGAAGTAGAAGCTTCACCCACATTGGCTTCAACACTAGAAGTACCAAGGATGCCTTCCGCCGCCACTAACTCATTCATTAATTCAAACAAAGAGTAAATCTTTTTGTTCATATTATAATTGAGTCTGAATTCCTTGAATGAATCTGGTAGTGACTGGAGTATCATATCCACTTGGGATTCTCCATCAATGTCGGCACCTAAAACTTCTAATGTGTTCAGATTAGCAATCATCCTAAGACAATGCTCCCTTACTGAACTTCCTGCAACCATTTTGGTATTATAAATTTGCCTCATGGTTTCTTGCCTTGCAGACCGACCTTGCTCACCAAACATCTCCTTCAGACTTAGCATGATGTCCGAAGCATGTTCTACATCCTGCATTTGATGCTGTAGAACAGTTGAAATAGATGCTAGGATATAGCACTTGGCCATCTCATTAGATTTCTGCCAACGATCATATCGCCGTTTTTCCTCAAGAGGAGCATCTAATGAAGGAAAGCTAGGACATGGTTGAGTAAGCACATATTTATGCTCTTCAGCCGTAAGAACAATGTCCAAATTCCTTTTCCAGTCAACATAGTTGGATCCAGTCAGTTTGTTTTGGTTAAGAATAGCAACAAGTGGGCTAAATGATACCATGATTTAAATCTGAAAATAATAAACATGAATATAATAAGTAAACTGGACATTATCAATTTAGCATATAAGCATATAATATGGAACCTTAATAAAATCATAAAATAATATATGCAACGACAACCCAATCCATGTCTATAATTCCTTGGTAGCAAGTTTATTATAAACACATTAATTGGTTGAGAACTATTCTCATTATTAGTGCTATCATGATAACTCTTATCAAACACTAATAATATGCCGTATTACCTTCAGCCTCTAAGTAATAATGATATAGCTCCTTTGGGAGGTTAACATTATACTTAGTCTAGTGTATACCATTATCTAGAATCATGTGTAGCCACATTTCATCTCCCTTTTATAGTGTTTAAAACTTGTAGTACCATGAAACAAAACACCCTCCTTTGGGATCGCGAGGCATATACGCCAAGACGAGGTGTTTGTCCACACTACTTTAAACGGGTAAGTTCAAACTTGTAGTACTATGAAGTAAACACCCTCCTTTGGGATCGCGAGGCATATATGCCAAGACGAGGTGTTTACCCACACTACTATGAACCGATAATGGAGGCCAGAGATCCAACCCTTGTATCTCTCTCCCACTAGAAATTTTAAAATAAAGGTTTTTAACGTCAATAATCATAATAATGCTAGACACGTGAAAAATATAATCCTAATCTCATTAGAAATAAATTTCATAAAACTAGCATTAATATATTTAAATATATATATATATATATATATAAATATATATAACGTAACGTAAAACTATATTATATTATATATATAATATAATATACATTACGTTATAAAATTATATATATATATATATATATATAAAAGTCTCAGATGCTTGCTTAGAATCCTTTATATGTATATAACTATATAAGTACGGATTCTACTTTTCAAAAGGTTCAAACATCATTCATGCAAGACAAAATCAAAACAAATTTTGAATAGTCAAGCCATGCATGCAATGTTCACACGTGAAATCACATTGAATCCATGCAATATGATTCTTAGTCAAACGGTGCATTAAATAAGAATAACTACCCATGAATGACTACCTCTATTCGAATAAACAATAGAGGCAATAGACATTGGAAGTTGCCGTGCTGTACAGAAATGGCTTTATATATATATATATAAATCATTTTATATGAATTCCAACGCCAACAACGTTAATTCATAAAACAATGATTATCAAACTATGTGTACATTACACCACAACTTTGATATAGAAAATTGAAACACAAAAATAACGGTTTTCTTAAATTCTAAAATTCAATCACACATTATACAATCATGATATGAAAACCTGGCTCTGATACCAATTGTTGGATAAAAATCTGGTTTTGTATCTCATACAAAACACACAGCGGAAGCAACAAACAAGGATCTATTTCATTCATGATTGACAACATGCACTCTGTAAATTTCAGAATTTAAGAACAAGATAGCGTACCTTAGTGTGGAGAATTTCAAAACAAAGATTAGAAGCACTTGGGAAAACTTTTAATCTTCACTCCAATTCCACTTTACGCCGAAGATGTGTGGTCTCTCAATCAGTTTCCAAAAGGGAGAATAAAAGTGTGTCTCACATTCTTTCTTTTCTCTACGAAAAAATCGCATTAAAAAATTCTGTATATTTCTCCCTTTATAACTAACTGATTATCTAATTGGGCCGGCCTATTGGGCCTTTCCAATTGGGCTTTAATGTGTGGCTTGGAATGTGACCAAAAGGGACCAATAAGACACTAGCTCCAATGGGCCTTGGGTTTTTCCGTCAACTCTTGACAAGTCCAAAGTTACCATTAATTATATTTAATACCACTATATAAATATAATTGCACTCTAGGCCTTATTAATAAATTATATCCCAAGACTTTATTTTACACGCAACCCCTTCATAAAATATTCGCAGTAATACAAAGTCATAAATATAGACTGCCACTTTGTAAATTACATCTTATCCTTGAGTACCCGGTTTAATCCTTTAAAGTTATTCATCATATATTTATGAAATCCAATTTCATAAATATATACTTTAGTAATTTCTTATCAAAGTGGTTAGGCCTAACTTTCTGAATAACCAAACTCATTAAACTTATCTCAAGGGAATATTTTGTATCTCCATTAAGAGACTATGAATTCCATCTTGAGAATATATGTTCTATCAACACTAGATGTGGCTGCTCAACATACTGAGATTTTGACCGTTACTTTAGATCTCACTCCTGATATATCAAAGCAACTTACACCTCATGATCAGGTCCATTATTCTCTTAGGATTAAGAGTTCATGCAAATAGAAGTCGTGAGATTTATTATTCATTTGACAGTTGTTAGGAGAATAATAAATCTCACAGCGGTCCAATTCAATATGTCTTAACTCTTAAAACATATCAACATATCAACTAGAAGTCACCACTTCCATGATCAAGACAAATCATCTTAGTTGATACGTTATAGTCTTCGCAGATGAAATTGGGGAAATACCCAATTTCATCACCGACTACGAACTATAAATTCTGAGTTTACAAAGAACTTATATATATAACGTAATATAAATTTATATAACGTAATATATATAAATATATATAACGTAATAAAAATTTATATAACGTAATATATATAAATATATATATTATTATATATATAGTAATGCTAGGATTGTGAAATTTATTTCTAATGAGATTAGAATTATGTTTTTTACGTGTCTAGCATTATTATGGCCCTTGACATTAAAAAACTTTATTTTAAAATTTCTAGTGGGAGAGAGATACAAGGGTTGGATCTCATGGCCTCCATTATCGGTTCATAGTAGTGTGGGTAAACACCTCGTCTTGGCGTATATGCCTCGCGATCCCAAAGGAGGGTGTTTACTTTATAGTACTACAAGTTTGAACTTACCCGTTTAAAGTAGTGTGGACAAACACCTCGTCTTGGCGTATATGCCTCGCGATCCCAAAGGAGGGTGTTTTGTTTCATGGTACTACAAGTTTAAACACTATAAAAGGGAGATGAAATGTGGCTACACATGATTCTAGACAATGGTATACACTAGACTAAGTATTTTAGTATCCTCTATGCTGAGTTCTTGTTATTATTACTTAGAGGCTAAATGTAAAACGGCATATTATTAGTGTTTGATAAGAGTTATCATGATAGCACTAATAATGAGAGTAGTTTTCAATCAATCATAGTATTTAATGTTCACTCTATGCTGAGGGATATTGAATATGGGATTGGGTTGTCGTTGCATATATTATTTTATGGTTTTATTAAGGTTCCATATTATATGCTTATATGCTAAATTGATAATGTCCAGTTTACTTATTGTATTCATGTTTATTATTTTCAGATTTAAATCATGGCATCATTTAGTCCACTTGTTGCTATTCTTAACCAAAACAAACTGACTGGATCTAACTATGTTGACTGGAAAAGGAATTTGGACATTGTTCTTACTGCTGAAGAGCATAAATATGTGCTTACTCAACCATGTCCTAACTTTCCTTCATTAGATGCTCCTCTTGAGGAAAAACAACGATATGATCGTTGGCAGAAATCTAATGAGATGGCCAAGTGCTATATCCTAGCATCTATTTCAAATGTTCTACAGCATCAAATGCAGGATGTAGAACATACTTCGGACATCATGCAAAGTCTGAAGGAGATGTTTGGTGAGCAAGGCCGTTCTGCAAGGCAAGAAACCATGAGGCAAATTTATAATACCAAAATGGCTGCAGGAAGTTCAGTAAGGGAGCATTGTCTTAGGATGATTGCTAATCTGAACACATTAGAAGTTTTAGGTGCCGACATTGATGGAGAATCCCAAGTGGATATGATACTCCAGTCACTACCAGATTCATTCAAGGAATTCAGACTCAATTATAATATGAACAAAAAGATTTACTCTTTGTCTGAATTAATGAATGAGTTAGTGGCAGCGGAAGGCATCCTTGGTACTTCTAGTGTTGAAGCCAATGTGGGTGAAGCTTCTACTTCTCAACCTAAGTCGAAAGGCAAGGATAAGAAGAAGAAGAAGAAGAAGAAGGACTTCACTAAGAAAATTGGTAAACAAATTGCTTTAGGGGTTGTCGATAAAGGAAAGAAAAGCAAAGGAAAGTGTTTCCATTGTGGTGAGAAAGGACATTGGAAAAGGAATTGTCCAATATTCAAGGCTGCCAAGAATAAGGGTATGAAAAGTTCCTTTCTTCTTGAAATATGTTTGGTATAGAATCCAACAGATTCTTGGTGTGTGGATTCAGGTTATACTAATCATATCTGCAATTCTTTGCAGGGGTTCCAGGAGACTAGAAAGTTGAATGAGGGAGAACTATTTCTTACTTTGGCTGATGGAAGCAGGATTCCGGTTGTATCTGTTGGAGTGTATAATTTGTGTTTTAAGTCTAGAGTTTTAATATTGGAAGACTGTTTGTATGTACTTAATGTTCGTAGGAATTTAATTTCTGCAACTTACTTAGGTAAGCATGGATATTGTGTTATCCTGAAAGACAATGTTGTAATAAAGAAGGATAAAATGTTTATCTGTTCTGGCAATATTGTGGATGATCTTTATATTTTAACTCCTGACATGCATGAATTATACAATTCTGAAATAGATAGTAGCTCTCATGTAAAATCATTAAAGAGAAAGTTTCCTTCAACTAGTGATGCATATCTATGGCACTTGCGTTTGGGTCATATTAATTTAAATAGGATTCAAAGACTAATCAAAGATGGACTTTTACAGCCCATGGACTTTGATGGATTTCCAGTTTGCGAATCTTGTTTGGAAGGTAAGATGACCAAACGACCTTTTAATGCAAAAGGTAGAAGAGCCCAAGAGTTGCTTGAATTAGTTCATACAGATGTATGTGGTCCTATGTCAACCCAAGTAAAAGGAGGTTATGAGTACTTCATCACTTTCACATATGATTACTCAAGATATGGTTATGTGTACCTAATGAGACGGAAGTCCGAAGCCTTTGACAAGTTCAAAGAGTTTAGGGTTGAAGTTGAAAATCAATTGGGTAAACGCATAAAGGCCATTTGATCTGATCGAGGTGGCGAATACTTTCTTGGGGATTTCAAGGATTACCTAATTCAGAATGGGATTGTATCCCAATTGACTGCACCTGGAACTCCCCAACAAAATGGTGTAGCAGAAAGAAGGAATAGGAATCTTTTGGAAATGGTTAGGTCCATGATGAGTTATTCAACTTTACCAGTTTCTTTTTGGGGATATGCACTAAAAACTGCTATGCATGTTTTGAATTTAGTTCCATCAAAATCTGTTCCCAACACACCTAAGGAATTGTGGAGTGGGCGCAAGCCTAGTATGAAATATCTCCACATTTGGGGATGTCCGGCACATGTGTTGAAAGGGAAGTCTGATAAGTTGGAAACTAAAACTGAAGTATGCATGTTTTTAGGGTATTCAAAAGAAACTAAGGGTTATTTATTCTATAATCATAAGGATAACAAAGTGTTTGTTAGCACAAATGCCAAATTCTTGGAAAATGACTATATGAATGATTATACTCCTAGAAGTAGAGTTGTCTTGGCTGAAATGAATGAACCTGTAGTTGAACAACCAATGGATAAAACTAGGGATGATGTGACTGTATTAGATACACCACAAGATATTACTCATGAGATGTCTAGTACACAGGTGCCTCGTCGTAGTGGGAGAATTGTTCGGCCTCCTATAAGATTTATAGGTTTGGGAGAAACCTATGAAGCTATCTCAAAAGAGGCTGAATCAGATCCTTACACTTATGATGAAGCCATGAATGATATAGATGCACATCATTGGGTCTTAGCTATGAAATCTGAATTGGATTTTATGTATTCCAATCGTGTATGGGATCTTGTAAAGGCGCCTAACGGCATTAAACCTGTTAGTTACAAATGGGTTTACAAGAGGAAGAGAGGGATAGATGGAAAGGTTGAAACCTTTAAAGCAAGACTAGTGGCGAAAGGGTATACACAAAAGGAAGGTATTGATTATGATGAAACTTTTTCGCCAGTAGCCATGCTTAAGTCTATCAGAATTCTCTTATCCATTGCTGCTCATTATGATTATGAGATTTGGCAAATGGATATCAAGACTGCATTTCTTAATGGCAATCTTGAAGAAGAAATATACATGATGCAACCAGAAGGATTCATAGCAAAGAACTAAGAGCATAGGGTATGCAAGTTGAATAGGTCCATTTATGGACTTAAACAAGCATCTAGGTCATAGAACATCAGATTTGATCAAGCAATCAAGTCATTTTGTTTTGAACAAAATCTAGATGAGCCATGTGTGTACAAAAGACATCAAGACAAAGTAGTAATGTTCCTAGTACTTTATGTTGATGATATTCTACTCATTGGGAATGATGTAGGGGTAATGTCATCGGTTAAAGTTTGGTTGTCTAGCCAATTTGATATGAAGGACTTGGGTGAGACTAACTTTATTCTAGGGATCAAGCTTTGGCGAGATCGCAAGAATAAGATGTTAGGCTTATCACAAGCTGGATATATAGATAAGGTTCTAGAACGGTTTAGCATGCAAAACTCTAAGAAATGATTGCTTCCTTTTAGACATGGAGTTCCTCTGTCTGATGACCAACGACCTAAGACTCAAGAGGAAGAAAATATAATGAGACAAGTTCCTTATGCTTCGGCAGTGGGAAGTCTCATGTATGCCATGCTTTGTACTAGACCAGATATTTGTTATTCAGTGGGCATGGTCAGCCGATATCAATTAAATCCAGGACCAAAACATTGGCAAGCTGTAAAGCATATTCTCAAGTATCTTAGGAGAACGAGAAATTATATGCTTGTTTACCATTGTGAGGATTTGATTCCCATTGGTTATACAGATTCAGATTTTCAATCGGATCTAGATTTCAGAAAATCCACTTCAGGATGTGTTTTCACCTTGGGAGGTGGAGCCATAAGTTGGAGTAGTGTTAAGCAATCTTGCATTGCGGACTCCACCATGGAAGCCGAGTACGTTACTGCTTGTGAAGCGGCAAAGGAGGCTGTTTGGCTCAAGAAATTCCTTTATGATCTTGGTGTTATAAGAATGGAGTAAGTTCCCATCACATTGTTTTGTGATAATAGTGGAGCAGTTGCACAATCCAAAGATCCAAAAAATCACAAGAAAGGAAAGCACATTGAGAGGAAGTACCATATCATTCGAGACATTGTTGCTCGTGGAGATGTTGTGGTAGCAAAGATTGAAAGTGCAAATAATCTAGCAGATCCATTTACCAAAACCTTGCCTCAAAGGACCTTCGAGTCACATTTGGAGGGAATGGGAGTTAGATTAGTGCACGATAGTCTTTAGGGCAAGTGGGAGATTGTTAGGATATGTGCCCTTAAATCCTATTGTATGATGCTATGTATGACATTATGTATGACTTAATGTTGTGTTTAATAAAGTTGTTTATTTCTTATCTAAAATAATGGTAACATGAATATTTGGACATTATCATATAGTCCATGAGATGCATAGTATGTGATTTATGTGAAAAGTCACAGAAGATATAAATCACAAGTTCTTTGTAAACTCAGAATTTATAGTTCGTAGTCGGTGATGAAATTGGGCATTTCATCTGCGAAGACTATAACGTATCAACTAAGATGATTTGTCTTGATCATGGAAGTGGTGACTTCTAGTTGATATGTTGATATGTTTTAAGAGTTAAGACATATTGAACTGGACCGCTGTGAGATTTATTATTTTCCTAACGACTGTCAAATGAATAATAAATCTCACGACTTCTATTTGCATGAACTCTTAATCCTGAGAGAATAATGGACTTGATCATGAGGTGCAGGTTGCTTTGATATATCAGGAGTGAGATCTAAAGTGACGGTCAAAACTTCAGTATGTTGGGTAACCACATTTAGTGTTGATGGAACATATATTCTCAAGATGGAATTCATAGTCTCTTAATGGAGATACAAAATATTCCCTTGAGATAAGTTTAATGGGTTTGGTTATTCAGAGAGTTAGGCCTAATCACTTTGGTAAGAAATTACTAAAGTATATATTTATGAAATTGGATTTCATAAATATATGATGAATAACTTTAAAGGATTAAACCGGGTACTCAAAGATAAGATGTAGTAATTTACAAAGTGGTAGTCTATATTTATGACTTTGTATTACTACGAATATTTTATGAAGGGGTTGCGTGTAAAATAAAGTCTAGGGATATAATTTATTAATAAGGCCTAGAGTGCAATTATATTTATATAGTGGTATTAAATATAATTAATGGTAACTTTGGACTTGTCAAGAGTTGACAGAAAAGCCCAAGGCCCATTGGAGCTAGTGTCTTATTGGTCCCTTTTGGTCCCATTCCAAGCCACACATTAAAGCCCAATTGGAAAGGCTCAATAGGCCGGCCCAATTAGATAATCAGTTAGTTATAAAGGGAGAAACATATAGAATTTTTTTAACGTGATTTTTCGTAGAGAAAAGAAAGAGTGTGAGACACACTTTCATTCTCCCTTTGGAAACTGATTGAGAGACCACACATCTTGGACGTAAAGTGGAATTGGAGTGAAAATTAAAAGTTTTCCCAAGTGCTTCTAATCTTTGTTTTGAATTACTCCACACTAAGGTACGCTATCTTGTTCTTAAATTCTGAAATTTACAGAGTGCATGTTGTCAATCATAAATGAAATAACTCGCCTCGCCGATCATCTCGCTCAAGTCCCCGATCATCTCGCCTCGCCTCGCCGATCATCTCGCCTCGCCGCTGCTCTCACCTCGTCTCGCCTCGCCACTGCTCTCACCTCGTCTCGCCTCGCCGCTCTCTGATCGTTGATGGTTTTGTGATTTTGATCCATGGATTTTGATGGTTTTGATTTGTGGGTTTGATGGTTTTGATTTGTGGGTTTGATGATTTTGATTAATGGGTTTTGATTAGTGGGTTTTGATTAGTGGGTTTTGATGATTTTGATTAGTGATTTTGGGATTTTGATGGGGGGTTGATGGTGGAGGCTGGCTTGATGGTGGTGGTTGTGCGGGCTGTTGATGGAGGCCGGTTCTGCTGCATGAGTTGTTGATTTGAATATTTTATTTGAATAAACATGTATAATAGACAAATTGATGTGGGTGCTGTATAAAAATGAACGTGTAAAATAAAAGAAGCAGGTGTTTTGGTGTAAAATAGACAAAATTTTTAAAAGAGCTGATGTGAATGCTCTAAGATTCTAGGTTATGAAAAACTTACAATTATAATTCTTTTCAACGAGAGTGGAGCAAAGTGGGTTTAATAATTATAACTTTTATCAACGAGAGTGAAGTAAAGTGGGTTTAATAATTTAAATCCATTACCACCTCATGGTGCGAGATTAAAATCTTACACTATTTCTATCCCATTACCTTTGCAGGATGAGAAAAACTGGGGTAGAGTGAAACAGATAGGGGTGGATCAAGCTCAACAAGAAAAAATCGCCATCCTTAGATGTAGTACTTGGTTGGAGGTATTTTTTTTTTTTTTAATTTATTATTATTATTATTATTATTATTATTATTTATCTTTAATAAGTTAGCTTTGACATTAATGAGATACACTCTTAAGTCTTAATTGAAGTCTGAACCCCCTACCAAGGGAAAAGCAAGCCAGCAAGTACTGCATCTAGCAGTCTGATTAGGACACCGTTTTGTTGTATCTGAATCAATCTAGTACCCCCTAAGTGTTTAGAGTATTCTTCGACCTGTGTCTTTAACCCTTTACCCCTTTCTTTCTCTCTAAAAATGAGAGAACCGCCGATTCTCCGACGGAGGAATAACCATCTGCCGTACGATATCGTACTGAATATAATGGAAAGGCTACCGGTGAAATCAGTGATGAGATTAAGGTGCGTATCCAAATCCATGGACTCTTCAATCACCGGTCACGATTTCATCTCCACCCACCTTAATAACATCAACAATGATCATGATCATGACAATGGTTATGTCATACACATGCCCTTGAGGGGAACAGACACATCAGTCTGTACGGTCGCTTTCGATCGCACGTTTGATAGGATTTCCGAGGTTAGAATTCCCTTTGATTTTGATTTTAAGGGTGCCCAAATGGTGGGTTCGTGCAATGGTTTATTGTGTTTAGCCACTTTTGATAATGTTATATATTTGTGGAATCCCAGCATTAGAAAATTCAAGAGGTTGCCCGATACTTGCCTAGGAAGTAAAAAGTCTGCTATACTCGGATTTGCCTTATCATTCCGAGAATGATGACTACAAGGTTGTCAGGATTTCATCTTTCCCTTTGTCTCTTCGTGAGATTGAGGTGTACACATTAAGTTCAGATTCATGGAGAAGGGTTGGAAACTCGTCGAAAGACAAGTTTATATTCTGCAATAAGAATCTTCTTGTGCCAGCCCCATTGGTTAGTGGAGCTTTGCACTGGATGGCATTTGTGGTAGAAGGACAAGCGATTGGTCCGAGAAGGTCTATTATTTCATTTGATGTCAATACTGAGACATTCAGAAAGCTAGCACTGCCCAATTATACTGGCAGTTCCTACTTTATTGCATTATTCAAGGGGAAACTGAATTTCACTATACATGACAGATATGGCAGCCAATACTCCATATGGGTGATGAAAGAGTATGGTGTGATTGAGTCTTGGAATAAACTTTTTGTTGTACCATATGAAAGACCCAAAAGAGTAGCTACTTGCCTTGCCTTTTACCGAGTATGGTTCACTTCTGGTTTCCTACAGCTACATCACTGATATACTAAAGAATCAGGGATTTAAGTTTGTATTGATTGACATTGAAACTCTACATGACAAGAAGGATCCTGATATCCAATGTCCTTTGCATGTAGCTACTTTCGTAGAGAGCCTTGTTTTACTTGATGGAGCAAAAGTGGTGTCTTACTAAACAGATGGTAGCGTGCATATGAGAATGAAGTCATTAGTGGTATGGATGAAGTGAAACCCTTGTTATTCATTTCCCTTTAGATCAGTAGTAGGTATCATAGTATTGGAAAAAGCTTAATTTTTATCCCAGGTTTACATTATCCTTTTGTGGCTCTATTACATATTAGTATTTGAATGTGGATGGTTGTTGTGTACATTTAACCTTAATTTTGACGAAGCTAGATTATTGACAGGGAATTGGTTTCATTATATGTGATCTTGCTATTTCAGCCTATGTCTTGCCTTTGAGAGATATATCTAGATAAGAAATTCTGTAATCTCTAAAGCTGAGAATGTTGAAAAGGAGCAGCCAAGTGCTTGTCTAGTGAGCATGTTACCGTTCCAATATCATGTTCTTACTTTCCTGAATATAGTTACTTGGTCTTTGTTGGTTTGTGTGCTACAAGAAGCTTATTCGCTTGACAGGGAATTGGTTCCAACATACGTGAATTGCTATGTCATTCTATCTTTGTCATTTGAGAGTTGTATCTAGATAAGAATGCTATTGTCTCATGCTTAGCTTGGTTCAATCACATGGTTATTGTCAAGGGATGTGGATTAACAAGTATAGGTGCTTAAATAATGTGTTTCTTTTAGTACTGTTGTGTTATTTCTCATAAACAAACATGCTATGGTTTATACTACTAAGGTATTGAAAAAAAGTTGAACATAATAGACCGAAGAGAGGGGATGGTGCCAAAGCAATTATTCTCTTGAACCTAGGAGAAGAGAATGGTGGTTCACTTGAATGTATGATAAGAGCATTGTAGCTCCTGCTAGTTTTCAGAAAGAGAGAAGTTACAGCCCTATAGAACACCATGTTATAATTTAATTGTGCTTTATTTTCTTGAAACAGGTTATCAAACATGGGAATGCTTCAGCCTTTCATTTGACTATAGTTGGAGAACAGTTTATTAGAACTTACTGCAGAGAATGCTAACTTTATTAGGACCATTACATATTGGTATCCTGAATATTGGTTAGATTTCACTAATAAAATGGCAACTCTGCTGATAAAATTCTATAATTTATAAACTTTAGGGTGCTAATTAGCAGAATAAAAATTTTATTCATTGCATTACTTTCTGTACTTAATAGTGCGTTACTTTCTGTACTTACTACTAAAGCGGGACATTGGTATTTACCTTCTTTGATTTAGCATCACAATTAAGTTTGAAGGAGTTGTAACTTGGTTTTGACCACCTGCTGGGACTTCTAAAAGAACCCCTAGCCTGAGTTGATCATATCATCCGCCAATGCTCTTGAACTGGCTTGTGAAAGCTTCTAATCATCCAAACCTCCAATGACACCAATCCCTCATGAACAACTTTGTTTCTCTACATCCATATACAGTCAAGATTTAAGGTCCCCCAAAAAAGAGACTTCTCTTTATTTTCGTCATCTAATTGCAATACATTTGGTGGGTCAAGTAGCATTTCAATCAACTGGGATGTAGAGAAGAATTGCAGGCTGTCCAGTCTAATACTCCATTGACTTTCAAACCAAAGTGCCCTGGTAAGATGACATTGAGTGAATAAATGCAAAGTAGACTCAGAATTGAGGCCACAAAAAGGACAATTTAGATCAAGATTATGAAAATACCTGCTAGTTTGATCTGTGGTTGGAAACGAGTTTGATGCAATCGTACACAAGTGCATTTTAAGTCTAAGATGAAGTTTTGTCTTCCAAATCTTGCCTTTTAAAGTGTCCCACTATTTTTCACACCACTCTCCGCTATTAGATTGTATGCTGTTTTCATTGACAATTTGACCATTCACTGAATTTACCCATGCCCATCTCTCTGTTTGGCTAGTAATCCACATTGGAATTTTTATGATTGCTTTTATTGAGTCTTGATCAAATAATTGATGTAGCTTTGCCACATTCCAACCTGTTTTCAGTTGATTCATTAATTGAGAGACCACCAAGCAACAATCACCTTGTTTGGAGGCTGGACTGGGAGAGAAGTCAGGTAGCCAAGGATTCTCCCACACTACTATACTAGAATGGATTCACCTAAACCCACCAATTCACATGCGCCTTTTTGTAACAGAGTCCTAACTTCCTGTATGCTTCTTCCAAATCCATGAGGCTTTGGTTGTCTGAGGTGCTGTAAGCTAACCTTTTCTTAGGGACGGAGCTAGACTCTTTGAGTTAGGGGGGAGGGGGGAAGAAGATATGAACAAATTAATTCATCAAAATTCGAATTAGCACCCATGAAGTTTTAACAAATTTTTTTCTTAAAACATTGCAATACTAATTATTATTGTTAAGTAAAATAATTATTATCTATCAAAAGGAAACTCGGCATTATTTTAAATCTTTTAAATTATCTATGATTGATTCATACTAAATGTTGCAGCAATACTAATTATTATTGTTAAGTAAAATAAAAAAAACTGTGAGGAAAAATCATAAATAAACAAAAAAAGATGTTAAACTAAAATACTAATTTGTTATTAAGATTGTTGCTAATATCAATTATTTATGCCTAGTAATACTCTCACCTTGTTACAAGCATAAAACTCACTACAACAAGATTAGTTAATCTGCATAATTGATTCATAAATGGAAAGTTGGGCTTCAGTAGAACGACTAGTAGCACTGGAAACTAACATTTTATTTAATTCAACGTATGGCTGTCAGTTAGTGATTGGCTCTACTCTAATTAGTGGAATTTCATTGGTTTCTATTTGAATTTTGCACTCTTTCTTGTGTTTAAGGCACTGTTCCTCTTGTATATAAACAAACAAGAACTGTATCTTTTTGGATTAACAAGAAATCATTCTCTCTCAATCTCTAATCCTTTCACTAAATTTAATACACCCCTCTTTCTATCAACTTAGATACTCTCTCTTTGACTTAAAAGGGATTCGAGTTTCTGCAATCTCTAATCACCACACGCGTTTTTGGTGTGCAATAAGGTTTTTTTTTTTTTTGAACAAAAAGGTCATACTAAAAATCTCAAAATTTTTACTTGTCAATTAAACCCTTTGTCACTCACTGAAAATGCATGCATGTTTACGAGAGTGTAATATTTACTTACTAATGAGTGCTTTTAGGGTATTGGTTAACAATCTATTTTAGAATAGTTTTGACATCATTTTTATTAAAAAAAAAAAATGCTGTCACAACATATATATATATATATATATATTTTTTTTTTTTCCATAAAAACTCCTAACAGATTAATGCAATAGCAACATAAGACAATTCACTTGTTTAAATCTCATGGCTTTAAGGTTTACCCATGAATAAGACCATGGTGAAGAACTACGATATCTAGCATTTCCTTTAAGCCTCGTTTGGGAGGAGGGAATGGAATGTAATGGAAGAGAATGGAATGAAAAGAATAATTTTAGAATATTTTTCCCTTCCCTTGTTTGGGAGTTTTAATAGAGGGAATGAAAAATCTATTATCTTGTTTGGGAGTTTAAGTGGGAGGGAATGAAATGGGTAGGAGGGAACACACATTCCTCTCTATTCCCTTAAGGTTTCGTTTGGGAGTTCATAAAGGAATGAAATGGAATGATCATAAGGGAATGGAATGGAATGGAATAGAGTGGGTTTAAGTGAGGGAAAGGAATGGAATGGAATTTGTTGATACTTTTCCGTCCCTTTGAGTTTAGCCTCGGGGAAAAATATTTTTTCCCTGTTCACTTAATCAATTTCCAATTTAACACCTTTATTTGCATTAACCAATCTAGGCTTTCCATGTGTTGGTGCAACACAATAATAATGAGAATGACACAAAGAAAAAATTGACTATGTGTTGGTGCAATACAATAATGATGGGAATAAGACAAAGAGAAACTGAATAATACTTCTAAATATAAAAAAATTACACCATATTATTTGGACTGAGGCATGACACTCGCTCTATTTATTTTTGTAAAATTGTGATTTACAATTATGTTTTCGTTGGCTTTAATTTCGTTTCAAATTTGATTATATTTTTTTAATTATTTCCCTATATATTTGTGGGATAATATAAGGGTTGAGTGTGAGAGTTTGGTGAAGTATTGTGAAGATAGTGAAGTTCGTGACTTGTTCGCGATTAGCTCGCGAGTGGTCAACCCGCGAAAGGCCACGTGAGAAGTACATGTTGGAAGTTGAACAGACTTCTACCAAGCTGGTTTTTGCGAGTTACTTCACGACTTAACCAACTCATGAGTGACTCGGGAAACTCTTTGCTTGGATGATTTTAATTATGTTTTCTTCATTTCTTTATTTACACTATATAAGCCCATATTACCCGCAAAATTGCAAGGAGACTTTTAGAGAGAAAACTCTAGCAATAAACTTATGAGTTAGAGATTGTAAACCCACAATCATCTGCAAAATTTCTCTTAATTTTCCTCTACTCCTACCTCTCCAATTACAAATTATTGAGAGGTTTTTTGTCCAAACACTTACCTCACCCAATTTGAGTGTTGAGAGAACTTTTGTTGCTTGAGGGAAGCATTGGAATAAGCCATTAGTTGGTGGATGCAATTTGGAGCTAATTGCAGGATTCAGATAACTAGGGAAGAATTGATTCGGTGAAGTCTGTTGGTAGTTGGAACTCATAGGGTTCAAGTACAGTGGGTGGATTAGGTTTGGAGAGTCTTTTTGATATCCTTGTACTCCAACTTTATTCATTAGTGGATCAATTAGTTTGGAGGGCCGTGGGGAGGTTTTTCCCTTGTATTTTGCTTTCCTCTTCAATAACACGTCTCGGTGTTATCTTGTTGTTTGCATATCTCTTCCTTTACTCTTTATGCTATACTTACTGTTTATTGTATATGCATATGCATATGCTCTAGAGTAGTTTTGGCCTCATTGCATTTACATATATTTAGATTTGATTATCTTTGTGTGATCCTAGACCCCGTTTGAGCTGGATCGATCTTAATTCCTTAATGTACCTCCCTTCTTCGACGGGAACAATTATGTGTATTGGAAAGTACATATGTGTGCTTTCTTATGTGCTATTGATGAGAGTGTGTGGACCTCCGTCAAGATTGGATGGGTTTGACCTAAAAACCCAAGGTTGAATGGGATAAGGTCATTGTTGCTTTAGCCAATGCCAATAGGAAAGCAATTATTGCAATTTTTTGTAGTGTGTCTACTAACGAATTTCATAGGATATCTCATGTGTTGATCGCCCAAGAAGCATGAAAAATCCTTGAGACTACCTATGAGGGAACCAAAAAGGTCAAGGACAGGAAATTGCAAATCCTCACCACTTGATTCGAGGAAGTGAAGATGAATGAGGATAAGTTGTTTGATTCGTTCTGTGGTAGACTTAACAAGATTCTTAATGTCAAGCTTAATCTCGGAGAGAATATAGAGGACACCAAGATTGTGAAGAATGTTCTAAGGTCTCCACCTGAAAGCTTCCAGGCCAAAGTCACTGCCATTAAAGAAAGCAAGGACTTAGATACCATCAATATTCAGGAAATTGTTGGCTCACTTCAAACTTATGAGCTTGGGCTACCATCTCACAAAAGTAGTAAGTCCCTTGCTCTTAAGACAATAAATGAGAGAGCTGATGAGTCCCAGGATGAGGATGATGTTGAGAAAAATGTTGCTTACCTTACATAGAATTTTCAGAAATTTTCGAAAATGAAGAATAATGGAAAGTTGTTTGGCAAGGGGAAATCCTCATCCTTCAAGAATAACAAAAAAGATTTCAAGAAGGATGCCAAAGAGTTATCACCATCTCAAGGAATCGTTTGCTATGAATGCAACAAGCATGGTCATTCGAAGAGGGAGTGCCCGAACTATTTAAGAGGGAAGGGCAAGGTGTTAACCACCATCCTTGATGTTAGAACATATGTGAATCATGTTAGGAACATATGTCATTTAGTATTGGCTATTCTTTTGACAATATGCACTTTACTTGTAATTGGGTAGATCTAAGATGTGTTTAATATTTCAAGGAACAAGGGTTCGAATCCAAGTGTTAAAGCCATGCAAATCTATCAAAGAATCAAGTGAAGAAGTGCTGTATTTTAAAGCTCGATAGTTAGCTCGACAGATAGCATCTATCCAGGTTTAAAAGACATGTTTAGCCCGATGCTCGACAGCTGCTTGATAGATATCTTATCTATCGAGATTTACGAAAATCGGTTTTTCAGATTTGATTTCACACATATCCGTGTATATTTGTTTAGGTTTTCTTTTCTCACAACCCTAAACATATATAAGAATTTTTTTAAGGGCTGTCACAGATGATGCAAATGGATGAAACTTGATGCAAAGGTTTTGTTCAAGTAAGTTGTGACTATAGACAAATTTGCTCTAGTTCATCTTTTTCTTGAAGAAGCTGCTGCATTTGTACGCCGTAGGGTTTTGTAACCAAGGAACTTCGTGATCTTCATCATGTTGATGAACTGAAGAATTTTGCAGCCAACATCCTTCTCATGTTGGTGGTTAGTCATGTACTTGGATCCATGCATCGATTGGTTAGTCACATACTGGGAGCTGTGTATTGAAAAGGAGAGATTGTCACTACAGAACAAGTCCAATTGTGTGTTAGGGTAAGGTTTCAACTGTAGGTTAGTATAAGGTACAAGAATTCCTTTACTTGTAACCGTTTGTTGTGATAGGGATTCTAGGGAGTGGTGACCTTAAATTCACCTGGTGGAGTTTTAGCCTTGGAAGTTTTCCCTATTTGTAAACAAATCACCGTGTCAACTTTATTTTTTGTTGTATATTAACTTAGTTAGTGATTTGGTTGTGCTACCATGCGTATTGCATGTTAATTGAATTAAATTAACTTAGCTAATTAATTGGTTAATTCATCATAATAGGTTAATACATTCTTAACCTATTAAGTGGTATCAGAGCGGGCACACTCTGATTAGGGTTAATCTTTATTAGATAGAGGAAAATCTTTAATTATACCTCCTTAATTTGATGGCACTAACTATGCATACTGAAAAGTACGCATGAGAGCTTTCTTGCAGTCATTAAATGAAAAAAGTGTGGCAAGCTATGAAGATAGGCTACTCCAAGCCTAAGGAAGTGCTAGCTGATTGGGATGATCCAAAGATCAAAGCAGCTAATTTCAACAGCAAGGCATTGGATGCTTTATTTAGTGCGGTCACGAATGAGGAGTTTACGAAGATATCCTCCATTGAAACTGCAAAGGAAGTAAATACCATCCTCTAGACAACCTGTGAAGGAACTAAGACTGTCAAGGATTCGAAACTTCAGAGGCTTACTACAAGCTTTGAAGAGATCAAGATGGAGGAGGATGAGTCGTTCAATGGATTCTATGCCAATCTTAAGGACATAGTGAACTCAACCTTTAATCTTGGGGAAACCATTCTCAAACCCTAGATTGTTAGAAAGGTGCTCAGATCTCTACCTGAGAGTATTCATGCCAAGATCACCGCTATTGAGGAATCAAAGGAAATTGATCAAATTCCTTTGACAGAGCTGGTTGGCAACTTGCAAGCCTATGAATTGAGTTTGTCTAGGATCGGGAAATTGAGTAAGAGTAAGAGCAAGAGCATGACACTAAAGGCCAAAAACAGTGATATTGATGAGTTTTTTGATTATGAAGATTCTAAGATGAAATCCTATATTACAAGGCAGTTCAAAAAGTTCATGAAGAATGCCAATACAAGAGAATTTGATAAAGATCGCAAGCAGTGTAGTTCGTCCCAGTTCAAGAACCTAGACAGAGGAAAGATGGATGCTAAGGAAGGCGATCAGTACACTGTTCCCTCTGGAACTAAGTGTTTTAGATGTTAAGGCTTTGGACACATGAAACAAGAGTGCCCAACGTATCTTAAGACCATTGGAAAAAGCAAGACCCTTGCTGCTACCTTGAGTGACACTGAATTTGAGGATGATTTAGATGATAATGATGATGATGGAACCTTGAATACCTTTATTGCTACAGTTGATCCTACTGATGGGGGTTCAGAAACCATACATAATGAAGAGGACTAGGTGGATTCTAAGTTCGAGAAATTGGATGATCAAGATGATATCCATACAGCCTATGAAAAATTGAACAAAGTTTCTGAGAAGCTTGAGAAACTATATAAGCTGGCCATTAAGAAACTAAGTGATGTGGAACTTGATTGATAAGAGCTTTCCACAAAGTTTGATGAAACTCATCAGACTATTGGAGAACTGTGGTTTGAGAATAATTTTTTGGCTGAGAAGACCAAAAAGCTTGAGGCAAAATTGTTCCAAGTCAGAGCTTAGTTGGAGAGGACTCCAAGTGCAAAGCTTGACGAGATGCTTAGCTTCTAGAAATCTACTTCTGATCGAACTGGTTTAGGGTATGATTTCTCTTCTCCTAGTATTACTTCTTCTAGTACTACTGTTTTTGTATCACCTACTAATAATGTTGAATCTAAGAACAATAATGTGAAAACTGCTTTAGCTAGTAAGAACATAGACCAGGGAAATCTATCTTTGGAGCACCTCCTAAGCTTAATAAGAAAGAGACTAAAAACTCTAGGGCTAAGAAGGGCAATACCCAAAAGTCTAAACAAAAAAAGCAACATCTCTGTCATCACTATGGAGCGGCTGGACATACTCGACTTAATTGCTATAAGTGGTTAGCCACTTAATAGAGCAACAATATGATCCATTGGGAAACAAGAAACTGTTTCCATCCTCTTTTGCTTCTCTTGGAGATCTTCTCAAGGCTTTCATGTTCCTTTCGAACTAAAAACAGTTTCAATTCTTTCCCCTCATCGCCATCAAGGGTTCGCTAAACGGAAAGGTTTTTCCAATGTGTGGAAGGAAAAAGGCTCGAAGTGATTTTGTCACTTTTCTCTCTTTCCCTTTATTTTTTTGCTCGCATTACTTGTGTGTTTTGCTTTCTAGTTTTGAGTCAGTCTAGTTTTATGCTTTGCTTTGTTTAACATGTTTTTATTCGTTTGATTTTAGTTTTTTTTTTTTTTAAATTTTGTTTTTCATAAAAAAAAAAAAATTAGAAAAATACAAAAAGAGTGTGTGTTTTGTATACATTGATACTTGTGTAGTTTGGATGGCCATTGAAACAAAGTTTGTTAAACTTTGTATCTTTTGTAGCTTAGATGGGCATCTCTATGCATAACTAAGCAAGTGAGCTTTGTGGCTCGTGTTTGTGATGAGTAAGATTAAGTAATCTTTTGTACTTAACACTCGTATCACTCTTTTTGACAAGAAGGACTAGAAAATCCTAAGAGAAAGGCATAAATAACCATTTCACTACTGTTACTTGCCAATCATGAAATGATGTCTGTATGCTTCGGCATAGCAAAAGTGCAATGTCAAAAGCTTAACATTATTGGGTATCTATTTTCTCTTTCTTATATGCCCATGCATAATATACTTAACAAAAGAAAAATATGTAAAGATTGATAAAAGCAAAAGAATCAAAATGCTTTATACATGATTGCAAGCGTGTCTTCTAGGAGACGTGAGAGTTATAGGATATATCTCGAAGGTGATAGTCCCTATCAAGCATTTATGATTGTGTGTGAGTTAAAATGATTTTTTCGTATCCCAAATAATCATAACATGTAGAAACTTATGCAATCTTGTGATGTTTCTCACACACAACATGCAATATTCACTGTTACTCTTGATACATATGTAGGTACAATATGATTTGACCATCACAAGGAATACATGTGTTAATGTATGCTCACTAAACTATCTAAACTTGTTTTTGAAATATAAAATTGGTTAGATTTGTTTAGTGTGTGTGTGTGTGTGTGTGTGTGTTTTGGATCTAAATTCTTGACATTTTCTTGTTGAGGGATGTTTTTGAGAGCTTAAGATATTGTTTGGATCTTTGGTTGAGTAGCATGCTTGATTGCATTCATCTCTGTGTTTTTCTCTTCTTTGAAAAATTGTTTTTTGAGCATCTCGACAACTTCTCAATAGCTAGGTTATCTATCGAGCCTCTTGATCTTCCTTTCTCGACAACTGTTATCGTAATTTCGATCCATCGAAGTTTTTGAGAATTTGTCTTGATAGCTTCTCGATCCATCGAGAAAGTTTCTGTATGCTTTAAAGATGCTTGATAGCTGCTTGATCCATCGAGGTCACTTTACTGTGGACACCTCTTGATATAACCTCGATAGCTCCATCTGTCAAGAATTAGTACTCGACACCTTTCGATCCATCAAGATTCGTGTTTTTCTATATAAAGCCTCAGTGCAATTTTTCTCTTATTTTCTCTTGATAGAATCACACTTCTCTCTCTCCTAAACACTTCACACTCAACCTCTTCACCTTCTCCACTTGACCTTCGCCCTAAATCATGTTTTCTTCATCTGGTATGATCTCATTTCTCTCTTGTATCATGCATTTCATTCATTTTGACCTAAGTTTTGGGTTTTTGAAAAGTTTTTGGGGTTTTTCAATATTGATGAGGTTTTTGCAAAATTTATGGGTTGGGTTTTGTTTAAATGATCATGTCTGCTCATGCATTCCATTACATTTGTATTTTAACAATGTTTCATGCATATTAGATGTGTGTTTTCTCTGTTGAAACGATGTGTGCTGGTAAGTTGGATTGGCCTGAGCCCATGATGTTTTTATTATTGCACGTCACATGTTTATGTATTTTTCATGCACACACACCATTCTTTTCTTCCTTATTGATATTAACTATGTTTGGTACTTTTTTGCATGTCTCTCTCTCTTTCTATTCGGTTAGTCTGCTCATGGCACCAAAGAAGCGCAAGTCTACTCCGTCCCAGAACCCTCTTCGTTCTGGGGCATCTTCCTCTATTGATCCTACCCCCTCTTATGTCAGGTTCCGTGATGATAAATCCCATAAGGACTTTTTGGAGAACTTTTCTCGACACGACATTCATTCGGAACGCCAAGTTGTCCTTTTGGACTTTTTCGATACTGACTTTCTCACTGTCATCTATAATCACCGATCAAAGCTGAAGAGAAAGCCTAGATCCCAACAAACCCAATCAAACCTAGTACCCAACAACATCTTTTTCTCTAAACCCAGATCTGATCAAACCTAGTCGAACCTACCAATGATCACTGATCAAAGTTAAAGAGAAGCCCAGATCCCAGCAAACCTAGTCGAACCCAACACCTACCAACATCTCTTTCTCTAAACCCAGATCCAAAGAGAAAGCTGAAAGAGAGAGAGAGAGAGATAGAGATTTTGATCCGAGAGAGAGAGCTTTAGGCAAGAGGGACGAGAGAGAGAGCTTCATTTTTTTTTGGTGAACAAAGGATTCAATCTTTAAAACTAAAAAAAGTAAATATTTTGTTTTTTTTTTAAATTTTTTTAATTATAATTATAATTGAGGAAACTAAATTTTTTTGTTAATTTAAATCTAACGTGGCATTTAAAAAATGCCAAATAATTTTTTGAATAATATTTTAATGGCCACATCAGTGCCGTGTCAGCAAGCAAGGTACTCCGTTTGTCACGTAGGAGTTTTCTGTTATTGGGTTGATGGTAGGAACCAAAATAAAATTGATTTTCTGATTTCAGGGACTGACCTAGGAGCAAAATCAATTTAGGGACCAAAACGAGAATTGGCATAAAATGTAAGGGCCAAATGTATATTTTCGGCTTAAAAAAATGTTAGGTTCTATTTCATTATTGTCATTTTGATTGCTTTGTATTGAAATGGACCTCTCGTGTCTATCATGATCAATTAAAAAACATCATTTAGACTTCTGCCCCTAAAAGTTGATTGAAATGTTTCAGCAAACTTTGCATTAGCTTCGTATTTAAAACTCGGTTACTTGTTGCATTACGTGATTCTAGATAATCTATTATGATCCAACCAGTGAAGACTGGCCGTAGATGTTTGTTTCTTGCTGGCTAAAGCAAAAAAGGCCTTTCAGACCAAGAAAAGTAAAACAAGAGTACAGATAGGCTTTCTTTTCAGGATAACATTTAGGTAAAGTTTTTCGATGTTGTCATTAAGTTCTTCAATTAAATTTTAACCATGTAATGGTACTATTAATTAATAAATCACATAGTTTAGTTTAATCATCTTTGTATTGTATTGATTAATGCAATCACACAATTGAATTTAATACGAAAGAAAATTGGAAAATTGATGTCTTAAGTAATTGTACTTACGCTGTTTTATTAATGGTGAGGACTGAGGAAATGTAGTTGCTGTCATGCAAATCCCAGTGCTACCTACCCTATATTATTTCTTGATAAATAAACCCCCTGCTAATCCAGTAATACTTTGAGCATAAATGTTTGATTACTATTTGGTTGAATCTTTTACGTAATCCGTTAAGCTCTAATCCAAAAAAATATAATCTTGTTTAATAGAATTTTTGTCCATTTCATGGACCCATAATTGAAGTGAGATTCCATTAATTTTCATCATTATGCATTTCCTGCTTTGGGATAGTCATGATATTAGAGAATGGTGGTGCGAAAACTGAGCCATGGTAATAATTGCGGTTTGGATAGATGAAGCAGTCAAATTGGTGGTGGTAGCAGTTGTGCGTAGTGCTACAGTAGTGTCGACATTTTCAAACCACGAGCTTTATATTTTAGTGCTTCATGACCAAATTTTGTTGCCCCACTTACATTTTCTTGATTGGTGGAACATAAGGATCTTTAATGAAGACTGTGGAGGTTGTTTGAACCATTCAATTTTGGTTAGTATAGGAGAAACATTTCATTTCCAGAGGCTGCATTGCACTTTCAAGAATTTCTTATCACTGTGAAGCACGGGGTCCGCAATGGGTTGCTAATTGGGTTAGCACTTTAGTGGATGTCGCTTTGATAACCCGACTTTTATAATAGTAAATGTCTTTATGTATATGGAATTATGGATGATTGGTCATTGGTATAAAATGAAGTACAAAAAATGGTACAAAGCATTTATTCCTTATGTGTGTATATATATATCATGTGTCAAACTCGATCAAGCTGTCAAGGCTTGGAGAGTATGAGTAGACATGGAAAAACGGGTCAGAATTTTCTGACTCGACCCGAATGACCCGCAAATTTACTTATTCTTCTTTACTTAATATGTTATGTACCGTATTATAATTTGTGATTCTTTACTTGTCACATTTATTTTCTCTTCCTACTTTAAACAGATCGAAGATTATACTAAGATTAGCTTCTAGAAAGCTGGAACAAGAGTTGCACCAAATTTGGGTATCAAATGTTTAGTGGTAATTGGTAAGTGGTAATAGTATCACCAGTGAGAATCTAATCAAAGTTAAGGAACTCATAAACAATTGACAAATTGCATTTATTTCAAAAAAAAAAAAAAAAAACTTGTTTGAAAAATATGGGTCAACTCGACCTGACTCGACCCGTGACTCGATTGACCCATTTAAAAATGACTTGTTTTAACCTGCGACTTGATTGACCCGCAAACCTGATTGACCGGACCTGAACTTGACCTGACCCGCTCGTTTTGCCACATCTAAGCATGAGTCATCTAAATATCTAACCTCTATGCGTTTCTCTTTCTTAATGCTACGAAACAAAAGTACAAATTGTGATGCAGAACAATCAAGAGAAAATAAAAAGAATAAGAAAAATTAAAGGATAAACCCTAATAATCAGCACTTAGGGGTTGTTTGGAGTCAACACCAAGTAAAACTTAGGCATCCACAACTAAGGTGTTAAGAATCAACACCTAAATATTGGAAAATCTCCAATCTGAATATCATTAATCAATCAATCATCTATCATAAATACAAATAAACTAGACTCTTATATAAAGCTAGAGCTTCCAAGAAATAAAGAGATAAAAGATAACAACTAATGAAAACTAATCCTAACTAAACTCAAACATTAATCTCCATTTAATCTCAAATCTAATCCCTATCCAATAAAAGTCTATAACTATCCAATTACCTTTGAAATACATACAAATTAAGGAAAAAAAAACCTTAGTTGAATATATCCATAGCTGGATATACTATTAACATTGAATAGATTGAATTGCAATTCATATTAAATATTTATTTTTTTCATCTAATATGTTTATGTTTTATTATTAAAGCTTTACTTATTTAGTTATATTCATAGGTAATTTAACTTTGTTGTTATTTTATATGCAACAAGCGCACCTGAGGAAGTTGATATCAAGTCCAATGCCATGGTACAAAACACCAAAAGTAAATGCACAAATGCTCTGTACAAGCTAGCCTCTAGTTAGACCCTTTTTCAACTAGCAAGCTTATCACATCACATGTAACAATCTCCTCAAACTTGTCAATTTCACATGTAAAGGCACCGTTTATTATTCAATTTCATATGTAATTAACATTGAGAGGTTCACAAATCTCTTCTTCAAGTTCAGGTTGGTTCAGATCCCTCTGTTGCCTTTTGACTTCTTTTAGAACTATCATTTTCAAGTAGAAATGAGGATTTTTAAGGAAAACAAACTACAAAGGAACCATACGAGGAAAAAAAAGTTTAGAAACATAAAAACTGGCTTTGAAGGACATTGAAAAGACAAGACCAAAAACCATTACAAGTATGACACTATAAGAACTACTACTTCCTTGTGATGAAGAAGTACCAAAACAGAATTTCTTGTTTGAAGGGTAAGAATTACCTTGAGCCTTATCAACAAACTTCTCCCATAATTAGCATCCACAATTGTTCTTTTACTTCTAATTTTGCTTGCCATTGGGGCTCTCATTAAGCCTTTCTTTTTAAACTCTTCTTCCATTTGCTATGAAACTTGAATTGCATCAACCATAGTATAAAGCATACTTTCAACCAAACACGAAAGAAATATTAGGATTTAAGCCTTGGTAATACATAGAAATAATCATATTTTCATTCCATGGAAATCCCGATCTCATAGCCAAGCATTAGAACTTGTTAGTATTCTCTTTAATGGATAACTGCCTTACACCGTATGTGTAAAATGCAAGTGAGCTTGTTGCTTATAATTAGGAGGTACAAAGTAGCAACCAATCAAAGAACTCCTTTGAATTGCCCTTCCCATAAAATTTATCAACTTCAAATTTAACCTCTAACTCGCCTTCTCCCCTTGCGCACATACCTAGCTCAATATCTGCTTCAATACATATTAACCCATTAATCACCACACTTAAAAATAATAAAAAGAGTCTTTTTTTTCAATGTGGGATTAAACATTTCACTAACGCCACGATATCAAACCTATGATAGATGATAAGGTTGATTCCCGTCCATAAAATTAGCACCTTGATGTGTGAATACAATGTTGGATTGTATTTGTTGTGGGGGCATTTTGCTAGAGCTTGGTGCATAGGAATTTATGGAAGAAAAAGGTATTGAAATTGAGGGAAGTATAGGGGCTACAACTAAACTTGATTTAAAGGGGGTCTTGATCAATCATTGTTTTAGCAGGAAATTTGCCGAGGACAACTGTTGGCAACCTATCCAAGGTTCCTTTCGTGGTGGATAATTCCTTGAGCTTTGCTTTTATTGAATTCAGCTTCTCACATAATTGGTTTAATGCCTTGTTTGTTCCTTCGTAATCTTGAGAAAATGCCTTAAAACTTAAGAGTTTAATTCCACGTTAGTCAGTCACCATTATCTTGGATGTGAATTTTCGTTGAGCGGCTAATTGAAGAAGATTTTAGCCACAAAAAAGAAGCTTGCAGTAGGATTTTAGCTCTAATACCAAATTAATGTAGAACAAAGTGGGAAAGTTGTCCATATTTTGTCGGGTTAAGGTCTAGGAGGATTCGTGTATTTGGACTTTAAAAGGTTATGGTTCAAGAGAAATGATTTGATTTAGGATTGAAAAGAGAAGAAAGAAACATAAATAGATTTAAAAATATATATGTGAACAGTGAACAATAACATGAATAACGCCCGTGAATAGCACCCGAGAAAAGAGAAGAAGAAAGAAAGAAAAGAAAGAGAGGAAAAAAGAACCCTATGCTCAATGTGCTTCAATACTTAAAACACTCCATAATTTTAATATAATCAACTCTTGCTTGTTTGAATACTATAAAACACTTATATAAATAAAACTATTGACTTCTCCTACTAGAATTAGGACTAAACCAACCTTTTATATATATATATATATAAAGCAAAGAACTCATGTGAAAGTGCATGATGTCCAGCTATGTAGTGCTATAATTTTGCATTTAGCCTTTTATTTTCACTTTATTTTTAAGTTTTTTTTTTTTTAGTTACCCAAAAGATCACATTAAATTATTTTTACTGTTATCTCATTATTTTTTTAGTATACCCACCGTTTTAGTATTAAAAACAAAAGCAAAAAAAAAATAGATAATAAAAAAAATCAAGGATTAATATAACTAACCAGATAAGGCCCAAAGAATTGTTAAATAAAATGCATTGTTTATTTCTAAAAAAAAAAAAAATGCATTGTTTCATTATTACCAAAATAAAAGACCTAAGATTGGCAAAGCATTTATAAGAAAGAGAAAGAGAGGAATATGAGAGGCTGCCATCGTCGTTATGCTGGCCTCCCACTATCATCAAGTTATTGAAACTCCTACGGGTT